>NQVE01000017.1:600000-1200000 GCA_003260385.1 Cuscuta australis
GAAACTTCTAATGGTGGGCAACTCTGCTAGGGTGTCGACATCGATTGCACCACTAAGCCCTTTGTTGTTCAGGTTAATGCCATGAACATTTCCACTCACACAAACAATGCCTTCCCAATTGGCACGCCACCCCATACATGGTGGAAGAGGTGAGGTCCACGTGGGGAGCACGGAGGCAGAGTTATCCAATGACTCCCTGAATTGTAGAAGGATCTCCGTCTCCGTTCTGCTTTGGCATCCAATAAAATAAAGATGGAGAAGGAATACAATGACGACGAGAAATGGCATTGGTCGACCAAATATAGAAACACAATATTGCAGTCGTGCCATGGTTTATCTCTAGTATATATGTAGTTGTGCGCGCACTTTGGGAAAAAGTGCGCGCCCTTTAGGAAGGGCTCCAACGATGTGAATGACAGAATTCTAAATATTGTGTCCCCGATATATGATCAAAAGGAAGAAAAGAGAAAATAGTGTAAGTTTTAGGGGAGAGGAGGGAAATAAGGTTGTGACACATAGAATTGGAGGACAGATTAGAATAAGCTATGGATTAAGAAATGGACAAATGGGTAGAGGGGAATGAAGCAAACATAGTCCTCTTGTTTTACATTGTTAATTTTTTCATATATACGAGAAGCTTAAGGATTACCATTCAATTGGTTTATATTTTTTTGCGAATAACGCACAATCCAATTAATTACATACCATTTTTGTGTTTAATTTTGATATAGAGACATGAAACACATATGCAAGTAGGTTTTACAATACACATTGTGGTAGTTAAAGAACAACAACATAACCTTAGTGCCTCAAAACCTCTCACCCATTGCGGGATTAAGGGGGGTCGGATGTACGCGGTTTGACCCTACGTTTAAAACATAGAGTGGCTGTTTACAAATGACTCAGGATGAACGCCAAAAATTATATTCACAAACTGCTACTTTACGTTTGTTAGAAGCGCATATAATTTAAAGAGATGTTTTTATTTGTTCTATCACCCAAAGCTAAAAAATAATGAATCTTTGGCTTATATTATCAATTAAATGTAATAAATATAATGATGATATAGTGTTTGAATTTGTTGTGGCATACATATACAACCATACGCACATAAGTATTGTACTCTGTAGTATACACTACTACAAAAACGACCAAATAATCACCACATTTGCATCGGTCAGCGAAACAAATGATCTAAATGAATTTTTTTTTTGCGTATCGATAATTATTTGCATCGGTTAAACCTAATAACCAATTCAAATAACCATTTGAATCGGTTATTAGGTTTAACCGATGCAAATGCTAAATAGCATTTGAATCGGTTAATCCTAATAACCGATTCAAATGACCATTTGAATCGGTTATTAGGTTTAACCGATTCAAAAAACTCTGTTTAAACGCTGCTCCCTAGCCTCCAATTCATTATCCTTACCCGATTTTGGAAAAAAACCTCCAAACCCTCCTACATCGTCGCGTTGTGCTCTGTCGCCATCTCATTCGCCGTTGTCGTCACAGCAACGCCGTCATCACATTTAATGTTCCCACTCCTCGTCGTCCTCCACTTCGTCGTCGCCCTCGCGGTTGCCAACTGCCGCTGTCGCCCTATCCTTGCCGTTGCCAACTAACCAATTCAAAAGCCTCTTCCCAAAATCGGTTATTACCAAATAACCGATTCAAAAGCCTCTTCCCAGAATTGGCGCCATTTCTGGGAAGAGACTTATGCATCGGTTTTACAATCGATGTAAAAAGTAACCTGAGCATTTGCATCGCTAGCTTTTTCATCGGTTCAAAACCGATTTAAAAGAGTCAAAATAACCGATTTAAAAAGTCTTTTTTGTAGTAGTGATACATGCCATGAATATTATGGATTAATAAGTATTTTATTGATGGTTAGTTACTCAACAAGGTTTGTTATTGGTGAGTTATGACAAGGTTCTTCACATATGCTGAGAAACTCATTTGTGCTTAGTGAGCAATCTTTTCCTTTATATATAAAAAAAACTCTAAGAATACAATATTTGGCGATACCTATATGTTAGTTTTTGACACATCATCTCCAACCATTCACAACAAACTCAAACTTAAAATGTAGTAAATGTCAAATAACCCAATAAACCAAAATTAAAATAATATTCTCATTGTATATTCTTTTTCCTAGTAATTTTATATTTTGAAAATTAAAATATACGGAGTAATACTTATTAATCCATAATCTTCATGGCGTGGCTCTCCTTGGCTGACAGAACGGCGAGGAACGAACTCAGAGCAGGGAAGAAACAGATGAAGAAATCGACGGAAGAGAGGGAGATTGAAAGTGTCGTAACCACCCCAATATTAATTAGATTTTAGGTCCAGTTTACACTTTCTAATCAGTTAGGATAGATTTAAACCTAAATGCCTTATTCGGCAGTCGTATCTTGGGCCCAATAAGTTCGATTCTCAATCTGTTTGCTTGGTTGGGTTCAGAACAGCGAGCCCTATAACATAGGTCAACTCTCATATTAAATACTCAAATTAGAAAATAATCTTCGTATTGAACAAGTCATTAATTAATTAATTATATAAATTAATTAAATATACTAAGCCGGGTTTCGAGGCGTTACATAATGAGCACAAAGTTTGAAGTATGAATTGTATGGTCATGGTAATGAGTAATTATCATCTATTGTTGTGATTGTTATGTGTTGACACTAATGTTGAACTTATATGCATGAAAGTAATAATTGTGAACTAGTGGGTTCGCTTATATGTATATTAGAATGTTAAATATTTCTCATTCAAATTTTTTGCAGAGCGTGCACTTGTTATTATTTTGACTCCACGGAGGTAAGATTGATTATTCAAAAAGGTTCTTTCATTTAATTCACATTAGTTATTCTAATGATTTATTTCAATAAATCATTTCAAAGTTCTTATCATAAACAAATTCTTTATTTACTCCTTATTTGGGTCTGTACTGAAGTTCCCAATTAAGATCACACAATAAGTCAACATATTGGATTTATCTCTAGGAGATTTATTCAGATTGTGATATTGGATATCAAAAACATTTCATTTCAGCCCAAAGACAAACAATAATTTATTTTAATCAAAACAAATTTGATTAATTGAATAATTATTCATTAATAATTTAGGGTATGTTTTGGGGTGTTACAACTTTAGTAAGAACATGGTCCGCTAACTTATGCATTCATGTTACGCGGATTGGGGTGTTATATATATTTAGACCTTAAGTTCAGAGATAAGTAGATAATGACAAAATAACTACAGACCTTAAGTTCGGAGATAGGCGAGTCTAGTGTAGAGAATGAGTCTAGTGTTACTAAATATTCTAAGGAATCTAACGTCCACACGAGTCTGGTGTATAGACCTTAAGCTTGGATATAGGCGGATAATGATGAAAATAACTATGTTTCAAGTAACGTTCAACATATTTCTACCACTATTCACACCATGCTTCTTTGTCTTAATGTATTCTCTTCAATTCCTTACGTCACAGTTAAATTGAGTATTATATTGATAAGGACGAAATATACTCACGTACCTAGAGTTTCTCCATTTTACTCCATTAATGCAGGTTGGAAGATTAAGGAAGAAGATGAAATAAAATTGCAGAATTTCCTAAGTGTTTAGTGTTGAAGGATAAAGAGTCTTTGGAGAGAGTGAACCGAGTCACAACTACCCACCAATTACACAAGAAGGGTGACTCCCCTTGTTGGATAACCTCTCAACATTGAAGTATGGAGGGATCAAGCTAAGGACGATGTGCAAAGTATCTAAGTTGATTGAAATGGAATATCTCATTACTAGTTTATACCTCGTGCTTCGCACGGGCGCGTATACAGTTATATGAATTATATCTACAAATGTGATATTTTATGTAAAAGATAAAATTAAAAATGAATAATTATAATTCACTTTGTATTAAAGTAGTCATGTTAAATCCTCTACTGGAAAATTTATTGAACTACTCCTAAGTCATTTACTACAACTCTTAATTATTTAGATTTGATAATATTATTTGGATTAACATGAATGGACTTGAATTAATTTTTCCAAAGGTTTTAACGGTGCAAACGTCTTAACTTATAATCTGGGGGTAATAATGTGTTGCTAGATACCGCTTATTGCTTATAGTATTGGTGCAGAGCCAATACTGTGACCAGCTTTATAAGTGTCTATACGGGTCACACACTTTTGACAATTTAAGGAGTAGGATTAAACAATGGGATAATAAGTAATTTGTATATTTGTAAAATAGTAAAATAAAATATTTTGGAATATAATATTATATATATAAATATTCGGTTATATATATATTTTATATATATGTGCCGATATATATATATATATATATATATATATATATATATATAATATATATATATATATATATATATATATATATATATATATATATATATATATATATATATATATATATATATATATATATATATATATATATATATATATATATATATATATATATATATATTATGTATTGAATATTTTATTTTGGTTTGTCATTTTAATTATGAATATAACTATTTTGACATAAATTATTTGAAGTATATTTCATACTTGTTTAAAATGATATTGGTATTTTTATTTGATTTAAAATTAATTTTATATTAATTTTTGATGTCAAATAAAATACACTTTGAACATTTGAGTGGAAAAGAATTTCAAATATCCTTCTCATATCATCATTCGGCCATATGGATTTTAAGGTTGACAAATTGGTATTAACTTACTTGATTGATAAATTAGTGATTTGTAATTGATTTGTTAATTTGTCATTTTATGCATAATTAAAGTCCATTATTATACTCACTTGAATAAAATAGACCACATTCATCAATTTGGTCCTAGGGGAATTTTCGGCCACTTCATTTTAGTGAGAGAAAATTTATTGTGTTCCATTAATATCATTTTGTGTATAGAAAATATATATAATATTTTAAATATTATTAGAAATATTTTCTATAGAAATATACAAGATTATTATTATCCCAATTTTAATCTTTATATTTTATACTACTATAATCTTTACTAGCATAAAGATTGTGGTAGACTCCGGCGTTGTTCGTATGTCAAAGTTGGAGACCGGACGCTTGAACGGTTACGTTTGCACTTTCAACGCTCTTCCTACGACTTCTTCATTTTTACCGCTTACGAAGAAAGGTATAAATTTCTTACTACTATATGTTTTAGTACGTGATTCTAGGCAAGATAATCATGTTAGGATGTTAAAAATTTTATATTCCGCTGCCTATCCTTGCATGGTTACCTTTCAGTGGTATCGGAGCCAACGTACAAAACTATAGTTTTACATTTGACTTTTAAAATTTTAAAAGTCAAAGTTTTAACTTGGTAATTATTAACATTCAAAATTGGTAAAATGATTTTATTTAGTCTTGGAATAAGTATTGGACTTAAATAAATCATTGAAAATGAATTTTATATTTATTTATTTTATTTCTACCCGTAATATATATATAAATACATATATTTTGATTTTTCGAAATATATATATTTAAATATATTGTAGAAATAGTAAATATATTTTTATTTGGACATAAAACATCATTTTATGATTGATAAAATTATATTGTAATTTTTGAATGTATTATTTCCTATTTTGAATTTATTGTATTTATTTAGGAGAAAACCAAAAATAAATATGGGAAAATTCAAAATGAACTTTATTAAACTTAGAAATATTATTTCTAAGTTGAATAAGGTTGTTGACAAATATATTTTACAAAATAATATTAGTTAGTAATTAAATAAATATATATTTATATATGTACTCGGTATTATTACCGAAATATTATATATATTTATATATTTGTATTTTAATTACATAAATGACTAATATATATTTTGAAAATTTATATCTCAGTAATAAAAAGAATTTTTTTTAAAATATTAAATTTTTATAATTTAATATTTTTGAAAATAATTTAAATGGCCTTTTATAACTTATTGAGATTTAACTAATATATTTTGGAAATAATGATTTATAAATTTTGGAAATTTTATTTCCAGGTTTATAAATGTTAAAAATAACTACTGGAAGTTGAAATTTAATTTTCATGATTTTTGCAAAATTGTTTTGAAATTTTATTGCCTTATTGAAAATAATTTTGCAAAAAGAGCATTTTGGTCAATTTGAAAATTCTGGATTTTTTTATGCTGACGAAATATCCAGAATGCATAAAATGATTATTATAAAATTTTATTAGATTTATTTGGACATCTAATTAAATTTTATGAGTTTTAGAAAATATTTACTACCGTAGTATTTCTCTAGGACTGTCTGGGGTGAGCGCGGCTCACCCGGTGTATGTATATCTCTATTGCTTGTGTGGATGTATGATATGCATAGTGGATGATTGTGGCTATAGTTTATTTGATTATAATACGGCCTGCGTGTCATGCCTTATCTCATAAACTCTTGTTGTAAATCTATTTCTATCTCTTACCTCAACCGAGGATTCTTTTCTCACGTGGTGGTTAGAAGACGAAAAGATTTGAAGACCATTTGAAGAAATCTAAAATAATTACACGTTTTATTTTTGTTTTAGGGGCCACAATCATTACACGTTTATTTACTACGTTTTGTGAATGCATGTTGAATGTATGTTGAACGCTAGTAATGGACATGTGCGCGGCCATGTCGATAGGTGAGATCGAAATTATAAATCCCTCACGAATATTATGTCTGTTGCCTTCCGACGCCCGGCACCTATCCAGCTAATGTGCACTGTCATGTACTCAGCCTCAGCAGAGCATAGTACGGTGTATGTTAAGCTGGTTACGGGAACCGCTATAGCGTGGTCGCTGTCGCACATTGGGTTAGACTTAACTGAGTCTCGGTCAAATGGATGGACGACTCAGAGGTAGTAAGTTGGGGTCATCAATGACAAGTCGAATGATTTTACTCACTCATCCAGCCAGGAGTTGGATCTTTATGATTTAATTGGAACTCTGTTCCTAACCAAAGTAGTCTGCTTGTAAGACGTGCCTCAGCCAATTACAAGTATGGTGAAAAGGTGTCTTGGTCCGATTGTAGCAATATTGTTCGCCCAACACCAGACCAAGAGCTGAGAGCCCGGTTCATCAGTTGGAACTATGTTCCTACCTAAATAGTTGTCTTGTGGAGTAACGCCCAAGCGGAACGCAAGATAA
Source organism: Cuscuta australis (assembly GCA_003260385.1). Lineage (NCBI taxonomy): Eukaryota > Viridiplantae > Streptophyta > Magnoliopsida > Solanales > Convolvulaceae > Cuscuta > Cuscuta australis. The sequence continues at coordinate 607,198 of NQVE01000017.1, forward strand.
TGAAATATTGATCTTGGCCCACTAGAGGTTTCGCCGGAAATCTCCGAATCAATATCGAGGGTTATTGATTTGTTAAAAATAGTGGGAGATAATTAACTAAAGGCCTAATTAATTATTAAACATGATAGATAACCTACTTTGCAAAATTTTCTGTAGATGGAAAACAACAACAACCCTTTCAACCTGCGTTACATTCTGGAAAACAACAAGTTATCCGGGACCAACTTTCTTGATTGGGAGATGAACCTCCGAATCGTTCTTGACTGTGAGAGGAAACTCTACATCCTCGAAATGGATCCTCCCAAGACCCCTAATGCTAATGCTCGTGCGTCCGAACTCACTTCCTACAAGAAGTATGAGGACAACGCGCAAAATGTGAAGTGTATCATTATGGCCAGTATGACCGCGGAGCTTCAAAGGCTCCACGCGGACATGGAAGTGCGTCATATGATACAACGCTTAAGAGACCTTTACGAGGGTCAGCCCCAAAACTCAGGTATTTACGTTATCGAAGTCAATATGTCTGATATCACCTCTTGGGTGATGGATAATGGATGTGGTTCTCACATCTGTACTTCTATGCAGAACTTGCATGAATGTAGACAATTGACAGAGGGAGAGATACAACTAAAAGTCGGCAATGGCGCACTCGTCTATGCATTGGCCGTCGGAACCTATAGTTTATCTCTACCTAGTGGTCTTATATTGCATTTGAATAATTGTCTGTTTGTACCTAGTATGAGCAGAAACATCATTTCTGTATCATGCCTTGACAAAGCCGGATTTTCGTTCGTTGTAAAAGACAAAACTCTTTCTTTCTTTAGAAATGATATATTTTATGCAACTGCAAAAATGACCAACGGTCTCTATGTCCTCGACATGGATACCGCAATATATAACGTAGATGTTAAGAGAAACAAACCTAACAGTTTGAATCTCGCGTACCTTTGGCATTGTTGTTTGGGCCACATTAACGAGAAACGCATATCTAAGTTACATCGTTCCGGTGTACTTGATTCATTTGACTTCCAGTCATATGATGTATGTAAATCTTGTTTACTTGGTAAAATGACAAAGGCTCCATTCACTGGTCACGGTGAAAGGGCGAGTGACTTATTGGGCCTCATACACTCTGATGTGTGTGGTCCAATTAACAATGTAGCTAGAGGTGGTTATTCTTACTTCGTTACATTAACTGACGACCTTAGTATATATGGATATGTGTATCTAATGAAACACAAATCGGAATGCTTTGACAAATTCAAAGAATTCAGGAACGAGGTAGAAAAACAATTAGGCAAAAGTATAAAGACCCTCCGCTCGGATCGAGGAGGTGAATACTTAAGTCTGGAGTTCGATGACTATCTGAAAAAGCATGGGATCTTATCCCAACTCACTCCTCCGGGGATACCTCAGTTAATGGAATGTCTGAGAGGAGAAAACGGACTTTGCTAGACTTGGTTCGAAGCATGATTAGTCTGACAACATTGTCGGAATCATTTTGGGGATTTGCATTGAAAATAGTAGCACACACACTCAACAGAGTTCCATCTAAAGCTGTCGAGAGCACACCATACGAACTATGGCGTGGGAGAAAACCGAGTTTCTCGTACTTTAAGATTTGGGGCTGTGAAGCTTATGTAAAACGTCTCATGACGTCTAGTAAGTTGGAGCCTAAATATGATAAAGTAATTTTTGTGGGATACCCCAAGGAAACTAGAGGGTATGAGTTCTATCATCCATCCGATAACAAAATTTTCGTTGCTCGGAACGGAACCTTCCTTGAGAAGGAGTTTCTTTCTGCTATCACTAGTGGGAGAAAGGTAGACCTCGAAGAAATTCGAGAACCACAAGAAGAAGTTCTGATAGTGTTGGAACCGGAGCAAAGAGATCAAGCAATTGAACCTAAAATTGCTCAAGATAAACCAGTAGGTCAGACCGAATACGTAATCCTCCGGTCAGATATGGATTTCTCATGTTTGATGAAGGTGACGTCTTGTTGGTAGATCAAGGCGAACCAGAGACCTATCTCGAGGCAATTACATGCCCCGAATCCGATCTATGGCTCGAAGCCATGAAATCTGAAATGGAGTCTATGTACACAAACCAAGTCTGGACCTTGGTTGATGCGCCCGAAGGGGTAAAACCTATTGGATGCAAGTGGGTCTTCAAAAAGAAGACAGCCGTAGACAGGAAGGTTCATACCTTCAAAGCTCAATTGGTAGCAAAAGGTTATAGGCAAATCCATGGAATTGACTATGATGAAACCTTTTCTCGAGTTGTTATGCTAAAATCCATTCGGATAATGCTTGCGATTGCAACCTATTACGATTACGAAATTTGGCAGATGGACATCAAGAAGGCTTTTCTTAACGAGAACCTCAAAGAGGATGTCTTTATGACACAGCCTGACGGTTTTCAAATTGCTGGTCAATCTGCCAAAGTTTGTAATCTGCAACGTTCAATCTACGGATTGAAACAAGCATCTCGAAGTTGGTACATATGTTTCGATGAAACCATTTCTAGTTTTGGTTTCGAGAAGAACTCTGACGAATCTTGTGTATACTAGAAGGTCAGTGAGAGTGTAATAGTATTCCTAATCTTATATGTCGATGACATATTGTTAATGGGTAACGATATTCCCGCTCTCACTTCTGTAAAGACGTGGTTGAGCGAAAACTTCTCTATGAAAGACTTAGGGGATGCTAGTTATGTCCTTGGCATAAGAATCTACCGAGATAGATCAAGAAAGTTAATAGGTCTGAATCAAAGTACGTATATAGATAAAATCTTTGATCGATTTAGCATGTCTAACTCAAAGAAAGGATCTTTACCTATGACACTTGGCATGGTTCTTTCCAAAGAGCCAGAGTCCTACTCCCGAGCAGAAGGAACTCATGATGAAGGTTCCATACGCTTCTGCGATTGGATCCATCATGTACGCCATGATATGTACTAGACCTGATGTCTCATTCGCTTTAAGCGTGACCAGCAGATACCAGGGAAGTCCAGGAGAAGCACACTGGACAGCGGTCAAGAACATCCTCAAGTATCTTCGCAATACTAAGGATGCATTCCTGGTATACGGTGGTGAGGAAGAGCTAAAGGTGGTCGGTTACACTGATGCTAGCTTCCAAACCGATAGAGACGACTCAAAACCACAAGCAGCATATTTGTTTTGCTTGAATGGCGGAGCTTTTAGCTGGAAGAGCTTCAAGGAAGATACAACCGCCGATTCGACTATAGAGGCTGAGTACATAGCTGCCGCTGAGGCAGCTAAAGAAGCTGTTTGGATCAAGAAGTTCATTACTGAACTTGGAGTGGTTCCTAGTATTAATGACCGTATCTCGTTATTTTTCCACAACACTGGGGCCATTGCACAAGCAAAGGAACCGCGATCTCACCAGAAAACAAAACACATTGTACGACACTATCACATCATACGAGAAATCGTAGATAGAGGAGATGTGAGGATTTGCAAAGTAGATATTGACGACAACATAGCCGATCCCTTGACCAAGCCTTTAGGAAAGCTAAAGCATGAGTGTCACATTAGGTCCATGGGCATTCTACCGATGCCAGATTGGCCATAGTGCAAGTGGGAGATTGTTGGAGTTGGGCCCTGATGGCCAACTGTTCATCGTTATCCTATCATGTATAGACAGATATAATATGTTTACACATCTCATGCTAATGTAAACAAATATTATATTCCTAGATTTATATTTAAAGATGTTTATCAGATAGTGTTTTTCTGGTGATGAGACTAACATATTGAAATAAATATTTATCTGAATGTCCATAGTCGAGTATTAACGAGAGTGGGATATCGTTAATGCATGTGAGACTAGTGTGTGTTGGATGTTTGACTTAGTCTCATAGTCAATGACGGTGTGTTCGCATCCGCACATGGGTAGATATTATCTGGAGATAATAGGATGCCGGACTGACCCATCCTAAAGATGTTGCTTGAACTTTTAGTTCATGCTCTAAGCATCTTTAGCGCTACCACGGGTGTAACTATCCTCCGACTTGAAGTATTACGTTTTCTGTATATAAGAACCCGCATGCTTTGATGCATTGTCCTAAGCCATATGAAATAAGGATGGTATACATGCTTTGTTTTGGGTATGCCGCAGCACGTATTCAGAAACGTAGATTACGTACATAGGATTTGTCACTACTCTTTTTAAAGAGATTAATGTCTTATGGGGGCCCACTGATAAGTTATGACTGAGGAAATTGCATGGCCATGCTAAGATGTTTTTTATGACGTCCGTTCCTATCAGTCAGACATGATAAATCAGTGAATGACTTAATGGATACAAGCTGGATTTTATTAATCCTTTGCATTAAGTTTAGACATTGAGACAAAGGGATACAGTTACACGGAGTATGAGTCGTGGAAAGGTTTTAACGGTGCAAACGTCTTAACCTATAATCTGGGGGAAATAATGTGTTGCTAGATACCGCTTATTGCTTATAGTATTGGTGCAGAACCAATACTGTGGCCAGCTTTATAAGTGCCTATACGGGTCACACACTTTGGACAATTTAAGGAGTAGGATTAAACAATGGGATAATAAGTAATTTGTATATTTGTAAAATAGTAAAATAAAATATTTTGGAATATAATATTATATATATAAATATTCGGTTATATATATATTTTATATATATGTGCCGATATATATATATATATATATATATATATATATATATATATATATATATATATATATATATATATATATATATTATGTATTGAATATTTTATTTTGGTTTGTCATTTTAATTATGAATATAACTATTTTGACATAAACTATTTGAAGTATATTTCATACTTGTTTAAAATGATATTGGTATTTTTATTTGATTTAAAATTAATTTTATATTAATTTTTGATGTCAAATAAAATACACTTTGAACATTTGAGTTGAAAAGAATTTCAAATATCCTTCTCATATCATCATTCGGCCATATGGATTTCAAGGTTGACAAATTGGTATTAACTTACTTGATTGATAAATTAGTGATTTGTAATTGATTTGTTAATTTGTCATTTTATGCATAATTAAAGTCCATTATTATACCCACTTTCTCACTTGAATAAAATAGACCACATTCATCAATTTGGTCCTAGGGGAATTTTCGGCCACTTTATTTTAGTGAGAGAAAATTTATTTTGTGTTTCATTAATATCATTTTGTGTATAGAAAATATATATAATATTTTAAATATTATTAGAAATATTTTCTATAGAAATATACAAGATTATTATTATCCCAATTTTAATCTTTATATTTTATACTACTATAATCTTTACTAGCATAAAGATTGTGGTAGACTCCGGCGTTGTTCGTGTGTCAGAGTTGGAGACCGGACGCTTGAACAGTTACGTTTGCACTTTCAACGCTCTTCCTACGACTTCTTCATTTTTACCGCTTACGAAGAAAGGTATAAATTTCTTACTACTATATTTTTTAGTACGTGATTCTGGGCAAGATAATCATGTTAGGATGTTAAAAATTTTATATTCCGCTGCCTATCCTTGCATGGTTACCTTTCAAGCGTAACACATGTCGTAACCACAATTAATCCGCTCAACTTTATAAATATATACTAGCATTTTAACCCATGCGAAGCACGGTGATTAATAAAATTTTAGTCTATTATGTAATTTTTTTAAGTCTTTATTCTTAATTGTTTGTAATTTTTAGAGTCTGTTTGGTTGAGAGAAAAAATATTTTTCTTAAAGATTCTAATTATAATATCTTACATTTAATTACACAAGTAGTAAGAAATTATTTTTAATAAAAAAATATATTTTTCCTTGTAAAGGATGAACCACATCCCCAAGGATCCATCAACGAAAGTTCATTTTTCTAAAATTTCTTTTATGCTCTAATTTCATGAACAAAGAAAAAAACTTCCTCCATTCCACTCCACACACCCTCCCTCCCCGTCCCCCACCCCTCACCCAAATCTTAGACATAAGAACTCTATAACGAAAATTTGGTAGCGATCGTGTATAAAAAGTGAATTAGATGTTCTGCCTAAAATATTTTAAAATTATCTCAAAGTATCTTTATTTTTATTCAAATATCAATAATGTAGAAATAAACTAATAGTACATTGCAATATATTCAATGACACAAAGTTCAACAATGTACTCATTTAAAAAAATCTCTTCTTAACAAAAAAAATAGAAAAAAATTTTTGGGGAAAATATTTATTACTACCAAATAGGAAAACATGTGGGGGTGAGGGTGGAGATTAATTTTTCGTGTAAGGGCATGTTTTTTAACTTGACCTGAATGATTCTGATATGATTGAAATAAGTTTTGATCAAATGTGGTCTGATCTAGTCTAGTCTGATCTCATTTGAATGTAGTTATATTTAAAATTATTTCTGATTTGATCTAATCTGATCTGATTCCAATAAGAAAAAATTATAAGTAATAATAAGTTGAAGAGAACATAGCTTTAAGAAAATCATTTCTTCTAGAAAAACATATCTCTCCCCAAGCAAATGCATCCTTAATTTCCAATATTTTTTTAACCATTTCGATTTCTTTATAATTTTTTCTTTTTTTTTCAATTCTTCAAAAATTTTCAACTCCTTCAAGTATTCTCCGATTCATTTAAGTTTCTTCAAAATCCTTTTGATTCTTTCCAACATTGATTTAAAAATTACTCATATGTATTCTTCATATTCTTCTTATTTCAAGTTGTTGTGAACTGAGTACTTTATTCATCATATGTCGGGGTATTTATACATACACAGGGAGGAGATAAAGTCTAGGTAAACAAGGTAACTAGATATTCTAAATAATAAGAGTAATATGTCTGCCATATTTAACACTCCCCCTCAGATATATCATCGTTCATTATACACTAACAACATTATGCTACGGGATAATGTTGGCTAGGTTCTTCAGGACCTATATTAACTGATACTGCATGATCAGTTATGCTGCCTCATTAAAAACCTTACTAAGAAAACCCAGTGGGACAAAACTTAGTTAAGGGAAAAAGAGTACAGCGTGTATAATATTTTCCCTCAAAATAAAAATATACTCCCCCTCAAACTAATTTATCTCTTTTAGCCTGTGAAGTCCAATCTTCTTTATGAGTTGCTCAAAACTGTGTGTCTGTGTCTAGGCAGTGATTTGGTGAATAAGTCCGTCAAATTTTGCTTGATTTAACTTGAAGAACATCAATCTCTCATTCTTTCTACAGATCAGATGTTGAGAAAAACTTTACTGAGATTTGCTTCGTTATGTCTCCCTTGATGTAGCCTTCCTTGATTTGAGCTATGCATGTTGCGTTATCTTTACATATAATCGTAACATTCTTCTTGATTTCTTTCAAACTGCATGCTCCTTGTATGAGATTAATCATCAATCTCTACCATGCTCGCTCTCGATCACTGTCGTATAATGCTATCAGTTCGGCTTGATTCCATGTTGTTGTTCGTGCTCGCGCAGTCAACTTCCAAGAAAATATCGTATCAGCATATGTGAACACATACCTGTCTAATTTCACAGATAAAATTTTGGTACTGCAGGACCAAGTACTTCTTCACCCTTTTCAATTCTGGGAGGCAATTAGAATGTTGTGTATATATATGAATGAACAACCATGGGTATGTTCAAAGGATGAGCTTTATCCATATTTCAACGTGTTAACATCTTCAGGATGTAGTTTAACTTATGGACAAATGTGCCATCATATAGGTGTTTAAAATACATTCCTAAGTATAATTTATGTCATGTCAAGATCTTCCATCTCAAATTCTCTCTTCAAGAGTTCAATAGTTTTTTTTCTCTCTTCAGGAGATCTAATGATATTTATACGTCGACGTAAACTGCTATAATAAAAAAATATTGAGAGCGATCCTTGAATAACAACACATAGGTTGATTTCAAATTTGTATCTTTATTTTTCGAGATATTCATTGGGTCAATTGTACCATATGACCAGATTACTTGAGACCATTCCACGATCTCTTCACACATATCTCGATGTATTAATTTTATTGCTTCTGGCATTTTGAATCCTTCAGGGATTATTATCACACAGATGTCGATTTCAAGTGTCCCTTATAATTCTGTTATAACGACATCTATATCATTTATTTGAAGTCCTTTTGAGATTGCGAGGCCAATTAAAATTCTAAAAGGATATTGCATCCACTAGTGGAGAATACGTTTCCTCATAATCAACTCCTGGGATTAGGGAAAAACGCTTGCCTTACAAGTAGTACTTCATATCGCGCAATCTCATTCATTTTATTTCTGTTTATTACAAACACCCATTTTAAACCTATTGGTTTGACGTCTATGGGTGTTCATCGAGTGACTTATATTCGACCTTCAAGGTCTTTTGCCATTTGGCAAATCATTTATGTACTATCCACATGTACTCTTCTTTGAGTTTAGGCATGTAATCTCTTTTATTGATTACATCCATTGCCATAGCATATGCAAGAATATCATTAACACGTGTTTCATTTCGGTTCCATATTGTACAGTCTCGTACATAATTAATAGAGATCTCATTTTCTTTCGGTACCGATGTTTCTTTAAGAAACTTATTCTTCTGGAATCATATTAGTCTCTTCTAGGATATTTACCTCTTCTGGGTTTCATTTTCTTCTAGAATAGTATTAGTCTCTTCTAGGACAATGTCCTCTTCGGGGGTTGCAGTTCTGATCATGTATGTGGTTTCACTAATAGCATTTTTCTGTTATTTTCATTTTCGTGGGTCCTTATCTTTGGAACCAATTATTCTCCCACTTTCATTGTACAATAGTCACTTTTGGGACTACCTTAAATCGAGCGATGCATAAGATGCTGGTATATGTAACTTTGTCACTCTGCTCGTATATGAGAATGCATCTAGTAATTTATTTGCTCTTCTTTGCAAATCAGACTTCAAAATTACATTGACCACCTCACGAGTCAAAACTTACAATGATGATGCATTTCATATAATTTCTTGTATTACCAGTCTTTCATTATTCTTGTCTCCCCCTAAGACTGGGAATACTTTGTCATAAAATTGATAATCAAGTAACTTTGTTAAAAATATATCTCCTGTCAAAAACTCTAAACATTTAACAATAGACGAGGAGTTATAGCCAATCATACACAGTCTTCTACATTATATTGAATGCATTGTGGGGGAGGGGGCATATAAGACACACAATCAAATATTGTCAAAAGGGACAAACTTGTTTCTCTTCGGGAGATATCAAGTGTAAGAAAATCAAAATTTTGAATATTTGACATTTTATTTATAGGGAAGCATTAATAAAAATGAACATGTGTATATAAAATACATGTGAAGGAGAACTTCAAGTTCTCATATGTTGGAACTGCAGGTTCCTTATAATAAGACCATTTTTTTTATAGTTGAGAAAATATCAAGAATTCACTTCTAACCAAAGTGTTTACAATTGACACATAAAATTCATAATGAGCACTTTATTTGCAATATCTTAGTACAATCTTGTTTCTTGAACTTCAGGTTCACATCTTTTTTAATTGAAGAATATATATATATATATAATCTAGCATATGTCATGGAATTTATCTTCCATTCAACTCCTTCAAAAACCTTCCCTCAGTATTTTCTACAATTGTGGTATCTTGATAATTTATCTTAATTTAAGCCCATTAAACATCCGCTCCAAATAATTACCACATAAATGAAGATTCAAAATCTAGTATAAAATGATTTGTTCTCATAATCAAAAGTATAGCCACTAATTCGATGCACTTTGCATATTAACTAGAGCTGCAAGCTCTTATGTGACTAATGATGTTCAACATAACCTATAAATTATGTCCATAGGACAAATATCATAAACTTCGGGTTACGAGTTAATTGTCAACAAATATGACAAATATAACGATGCATCATATAAAACATTTAAATTGCCATCACAAATAGGTGATGGACCCAATCAATTCTCCTTAAATAATTTCTAAATATGTATGAAATGAATCTCAAGTTTCATTAGTAATAATCTCATAATAATCTTCTAATGAGAAAAAGACTATAGGATCTTCTGGTCCTTATAATAACAGAAATTTGTTCTTCAAATAGTACTCACTTGAGTTCTTAATGATTTTTTTCTTCACACCACAAACTAAAAATGTAATTCTATGTGGCTATAATAGTGACTTTGATGTGTCCATATGTATAACCTCAATAGTTGTGATAGCCTATTATATTCATGCATGTCAATCAATTTTTCACTCGCTTCAAGGAATGAATATGTAACATGATTTTTTTTTTCAAAAAAAATCTTTCCTAACAATTGAAAGCAATGTAACCAAATATTGAGTATATGCCTTTTTTTTACACTACCACTTTAGAGGAAATTAGGTTCTCAAACACTATCTTATAATCTCAAACCACATATAACATGCAATTACATATATTGGTCACTCAAATTTTATTGCAACATAGTAATTCACATTAAAATATAATATTATTGCATAAGGAGAGAATGCATTGAACAATGTATTTTAAAAAAAATCATTAGGCCATTTTACTTCTGGAAAATGGTAAATACATAAGAAAAGTTTTAATTCTTTATTCTCTTCTAGAGAATATGAACATTTAGAATAAATATCCCATTTGATTCACTTTCGGGACAAAACACTTTTGTAAAATATAGCTATAGTGCCAAAAAAATTATAAAGTGAATGATCCAATTTTTTTTTCTTTATCAAAAATTAGCTAGGGAATCACATAGCATGAGTTGTGTAAACTTGGCAAATATAGAGTATTAAAATGCACATTTTCGTTCCCTTAGCATCAAAAACAAAGATAATCCATAATTGCGTATTTGATTTGTTCAAAAACAAAATATGAATGAAGCTACCATTTTATAATGATGCTTATCCAAATAAAATTAAATGCCATTTGTGCTTATGGCATCTTAATTTACATATACACTTAACTCCTCATGTAATAAAACATGATAAAATTTGATACTTCATTTGAAAATCCTCTTTTATAGGTCATGAACATACAAAACCACAAACTATTTATCACTTTTGTGATCAAAGAATAAATATGTACGTAGTATTTTTTTTCTCACATGAGTACCTATATCCATGCTTGTATACGATCACAACTTTTAAAAGCAATAGTTCTAAATTTATACGCATATGACCAAGAACTAATGGTTCATCATTTTCTCTTTCGAGAAAAAAAATATAACTTTCAAATTGATTTTCTATGGTAAATTTCAAGAGTTTGAAAAAAAAACCTTTAGCATCTTCACAATCGAAAAGCATTATACCTCATAAAAGGAAAATTATACATTTTAGAGAAATAATAAATTTCAAACATGACTTGATGAAGTATTTGATTGGAATAGTTTCACAATGGGATTGGCACACAAACAAAGACCCCTAATTGACCACAAGTTTAGATCAATAGAGTGGGTTTCACCCAAACATAACAACATAAGTATCAATCTACAATTACTTCTGGATATGATGTGAGAGGATTGTATCATAAAGCAAAGGACAACAGCAACAACAACAAGAAGCCCAGTAAAGTCCCACACAGGATTGTATCAAACACAACAATATGTAATAGAAATACAAAGAGAGTGCCTAAATAAATTAGAACTACTTTAAATCTAAAGCAGAGATATGTGGTTTTATGGATAGAAGGCACCAACCAATTTGCTAATATTATAAGGTAGGTGCTCAGATTTGCAACATCAATTTAAAGGTGAACGGGAAAAATCACCAAACTGTTCATAGAGTAGAACAGCTTAAAAGTAAGTTCATATAATCATGAGCAACTAAATAAGACTAAACTTTTGAAGCGATATTCAGTTAAGATCAAAAGCATCAAATGAAAAATTGTTGGTTGTAATTCCTGGGTGCACTATACCTTTGGTATGCTCAATAATCATTACATAGTTCTGCCACTCTTCTACTTAAGTAAATACTCATGTTTACTTCTCATCTTAAACCAATGGATCGTATAAACAAAATGGATTACAACACATATTTCAAACAAAGTTCATAGATTGCAATTTTAGACTTCAAATAGCAGATTTACCAGGACCATTCAATTTTCAATAAGTAATTTTCCAAAAAATCTTAAATACCTGGACAAGCGGTAGTATTCCTCAATTAATCGGAAAAAAACGAATTTTGAAGCAAAGGAGACGCTGCCCTCTGCCGTTCCTCCTCGCCGGCTCTGTCCGTGCACTCCAAGGAAGAAGAAGACGCTGGTGGTGGTGACTGGCGTCTGACGGCGACGGAGATAAAGGAAGCATGAGTGGTCGACGATCAAAGGGAAAAAAAGGTGCGGTGATTTTTGACGTCGATCGGCAAAAACGCTCTTTTTGGTTTAGATAGAGATCGGCTGGGAGGAAAGATAAAAAAAGGGAATTAGGGTTTGAGAGTTAGTACTGATAACGTGTTGTGAACTGAGTACTTTATTCATCATATGTCGGGGTATTTATACATACACAGGGAGGAGGTAAAGTCTAGGTAAATAAGGTAACCAGATATTCTAAATAATAAGAGTAATATATCTGCCATATTTAACACAAGTATTATTATTGTTATTATTAAAGTATATTTTTAGGTACATTTTAAACAAATATTAATCTCTTTAATTAAATAAAAAATGACACTCTTCTTGATAAAGAGAAACATATTAATAGAAAAATTCTCGAGAATCGATCTCAATTGTATGCATTCAAATAACATATATACACACGATAATACCACTGGCATGAAATGATTATAACATCAATATTACTTCATCCCTTGATATAAAGTTTATAAAGAAAGAAATTCTTTCAACAAATATTGATAATTACATTTTTCTAATGCATGTCTTAAAATTTTTCTTAATATACTATTTATGTTATTTAACTTAAGTAATAGTTTATTCAAAAGAAAAGACTTTTTAATTAGTAAATTGCCATAAAAATAAATAATGTTTTATTATAGAAATAATATATTAATGAAGATGGATATTAAATAGGTTTGATCAATAAATATCTGAATGAGATAAATTTAAACAAACATTGATCGAGAATGTAGGTACTCATTTTTTTCAAATATAAATTTTCAAATAATGTTTGTTTGTTTAATTAAATAAAGATTGACACTCAAAACATTAAGATAAAAATTTTTAAAATAAAAATTATTCATTCCTAAATCTTAATATTGTGTAAGGAAACATTATTTTTAATTAGGTGACTTCCATGTAAAAGTTTTAAATATTAGTTTTAGTTCTATATAATAAATAAAAAATCCAATTCTTTGAAAAATATCAATAATTATAATTTCATGTTAAATATAAATGAACTTTCCATTTTAGTATATTATATATGTTATTTTTAACTTTCCTATCGTTTTAAAAATATATCACTACAAAATAAAATTAAAAATAAATTAGGTTACGTATGTCAAAGTTTGATAGTTTTTTAATATAAAAACATTGTCCATAATCACAAAATAACTTCTTATCCGACTATTTTTAAACATAAATATATAAATATTGTGTCTTTATGTTAATTATTTTATCCTAAAATATTGTAATCAAAATTATACTTTGTCATTTAGCATTTTAAAATATAAATACTCTGTATATACATATCAAACTTATATTTTAATTTTCTATTATATTTCAACTATTACTCCGTATATTCTTCTCTATGAAAAATTAAGTTTCGATCAAATAAAGACCCCAAAAAACTGTTACTAACAAAGATTATGAAATTATATCTTTTTATAAATTATATTTTCAATAAGAAAATATTTTACTTTTTTAGGAAAAAAAAATTCTTTTAAAAACAAAAGTTTTTTCCTCCATAAGTTAACTATTAAAACACAACCGGTAATTTGACGTGGATATATAATATTTCATAACAAAATTTGAATATTGATAGAATCTTTATTTGTATTATGTATTATATATTTAAGAAAAATATAATTATTAGGAAAAAATTATAGAGAAAATTAGGTATATTTGATATGTAGGGACTAAATATGTAAAACAAACTATAAATGGAGTTAAGTGTATATGTAAATTAAGATTCCATAAGCACAAATGGCATTTAATTTTATTTGGATAAGCATCATTATAAAATGGTAGCTTCATTCATATTTTGTTTTTGAACAAAAAAAAGCATTCAAATACGCAATTATGGATTATCTTTGTTTTTGATGCTAAGGGAACGAAAATGTGCATTTTAATACTCTATATTTGCCAAGTTTACACAACTCATGCTATGTGATTCCCTAGCTAATTTTTGATAAAGAAAAAAAAATTGGATCATTCACTTTATAATTTTTTTGGCACTATAGCTATATTTTACAAAAGTGTTTTGTCCCGAAAGTGAATCAAATGGGATATTTATTCTAAATGTTCATATTCTCTAGAAGAGAATAAAGAATTAAAACTTTTCTTATGTATTTACCATTTTCCAGAAGTAAAATGGCCTAATGATTTTTTTTTAAAATACATTGTTCAATGCATTCTCTCCTTATGCAATAATATTATATTTTAATGTGAATTACTATGTTGCAATAAAATTTGAGTGACCAATATATGTAATTGCATGTTATATGTGGTTTGAGATTATAAGATAGTGTTTGAGAACCTAATTTCCTCTAAAGTGGTAGTGTAAAAAAAAGGCATATACTCAATATTTGGTTACATTGCTTTCAATTGTTAGGAAAGATCTTTTATAAAATATTGAGACACACAATTTCCTCTAAATTATAGAATTCACTAAGCCATATAGTATTCCTTATTATTATTTTCTTTATAAAATATTGAGACACACAATGTAGTGCTTTTATTTATTAAACATTTTTTATTTAATTAGGTGGTACGCAATCCTTGTTTTATTTTAGAAAACGTACTAGATTTAGTTAAAATTTATCCATAATGAGGAAGCCAATATCAGGATGTGTATCTTTTCATTAACTATTTGATAAAACATCTAAATCTAGATCTTTTGATGTACTTGATTGTAATAAATATTGATTTGACCATGCTATTTTATTAGAAAATAGAGTAAATTTTATAGTTTTGGGTTCAAAATTTCAAACGGGTTTGGGAAAGGAATGCGAGAGGAGAGATGAAGCTTAATTGAGAAGAGAGATGAGCGCGTGTTTACAATTTTATCCATGTTTTTAACGGAAATGTTAACAAAAGACCATTCATGAAAAATAATAACTCCCTCCGTTTCACAAAACTCTTCCGGTTTTGACTTTGGAGAAAAATAAGGAAAGTGTAATTTTGGTTGACTTTCCAATTTTGCCCCTGATGTGATGGAAAAAGTATGATGTGATAGGTAGGGTATGAAAAAGTAGGGATAAAAGTGATTTTTTAATAGAAAGTGGAAGTGTTTTGTGGAAAGCAAAAAAAATGAAAGAGGAAGGGTTTGTGAAACGGAGGGAGTAATAATTACAGAATAAATTATGTATATTTGATATGTAGGAACTAAATATGTAAAACAAACTATAAATGGAGACCTTTTATGGAATTTACTCTAGAAAAAATATATATACATCTAAAACTAGTTTTGTAAATTTTAAGATTTGTTAAATTTTAGTCAAGTATTAAAATTAAAAAAAATCGCGTATAGTTGTTACAATATAATATTTTATTAAACTAATATATCACATATAAAAATATTTTAAACACAAAATTTAGATTCATGAATTCTGAAATAGGAAATTATCATTTCTGGGAAAAGGAGTGAAAATGTGTGATATTTGAAGATATGAAAAATAAGAAAGTAAAAAAAAGCAATTCACATAAAATTTGCCACATGTCAGCTCTACGGCTTGACAAATGTCATCTCTAAAGCTTGACACATGTTAGCTTCTAGGAGATTTGACTCTCATATTTATATATAAAGGATATATGATTTGAATAATTCACCCCTCTAGAAAAAATAGTTTATTTGTTTGACTTTTGGACTATTTTCTAAATGAAGTTTGATTTCAAAACCGATCGTGTTTTTCGGATCGGAAAAAATAAGTCAATACAATGATGTGTTCAAAATATTATTTCAAGTACTTTTATTTTTCAATTCAATGGGGCCCACACGATCAAAATTAGGTTTTATGTAATTAATTCTTTTAGACTAGTTTTCGTGGCGTTACAAACTCTTTCCACCGAGGGGTATGGCAAGGCGAAAGACAACTGAATAGCCATTGTAGCAACCCTAGCATTGTTTATTTGCATGATAGAACATAATTTCACCAAATATATTTATCTCACAATCTCTGTGTAGAATTACAAATTAATAGAGACAAAAGTATTGAACTCAAGAAAAGTAAAAAAATATTTTTTTATTCGTATGCATTGGAGGAGTATTTATAGCTTCATAGGATTCGTGATCCAATTAACTAGGCCTCTGTATAAAACAAGATCAATCTCCTCCCTAGTAATTAACTCTAGCAACACCGGCTCCAACCCAACAAACAAACCTCACACCGCAGGCTTTGGGCCTGGGCTCTAATTGTTAAGTGCATGACTTAAATAAATATGTTGGGCTAATTATATAGAAATTTATCTTTTGATCTAGTATACCCATCGACTACACTACATTCAATCTCATTTCTTTTCCTTTTATACTCCCTTAATATAAAAAAGAATCGCATGTTGTTGTTTACAGGGTTTGACTGAAGTGTTTTTTAATTTAATTTAATTGAAATTTGTAAAGATTTAAAAAATAAAATTTATATATTTTAAAAGTATATCAAAAGTTCTACAAAATAAGACGTAACAAGACTATATTATTTTTCTTAAATGAGTTACAAAATTGAGTCGAGAACGTGTTGAGAGTTTGACCGTATGAATAATACATAGGCAATTTGAATTTAGATGGAAGGAATAGTATATAGATACTCCCTTCGTCCCACAAAACCTTTCTTCTTTTTTCTTTCATCCGTTTCCAAAATCTTTTCTCATTTGTATTAAAAAATCATTTTTACCTTTATTAATTTTTAACCCACCTATGAAATCATACCTTTTCACGATTAATATACCTATCATATCATATTTTTAAATATCACATCCAAAGACACTTCGGAAAATCAACATCAAAATGCACTCTTCTTAAATCTTTTTAAAGTCAAAACCAGAAAGGTTTTGTGCGGGGGAGGGAGTACTCCATAATTTTGCTCTAAAAGAAACATTTAAATGTAAGCCCACTTTTTAAAACAACGTAAGCCCACTGTTTTTTTTATTGTGCTGTTTAACCTGTTTTCTATAGGGGTGAGGAAGTATCGAACCAATTCCAAAATTTTCTAAAAAAATCGAGATTACTGAAACGAAAAATACTGATCTAAAAATACCAAGAAAGAACCATATCGTACCGAACCAAATGGTCAATCAAGTATTTGTGATAAGTTCGAGGTAACTTCTCACATCGAAAAATCCCGAAACGGACATATATACAATATTGTTATAAAAATAATAATGTTTTTATATTTCTTCATTAAAAAATAAATTGATTTTGAAAAGTTGTAGGTTCAAGTGTAGATGAATTACAAATAATATTTTATTTAAATAATCATTTATTTGAATTTTATTTTTTTGTATATGAATATAAAAAAATTAACAAACATTTGAAATACTATTTTATTATCGTTCATTCTCTTTTGTTTGTGAAATACGAAGTATAAATTAAACTAAGTTTTATAACCATTTCTTGCATTTAATTATTTATTTTTCAAATGTTTTTCTTTCTTAATTTGAATGTACTTTTGATTATTTCAAGTAAAAAATTTTGTACATTTCAAAGTGTAAAACTGAGTACGTATATGTATTCATCAGAATATTACCGAAATCGAAATCTAACCATCCCGAAACATACTGAAACAATGCTTCGAAATCGGTGCGATGTTAAATACCACACCGAACCGAAATATTTGGTAATGTATTCATACCAACCAAATACGGTTCACCCCTACTTTTCTACTGAGTATATAAAGTCCAAAGGGAGGCTAATATAAGGAGTAAAAGGGAGGCTAATATAAGGAGTAATCCTAAGCCCTAGTTTACATTGAGCAGAACGTAGGCGCCGCTGATCTCACTTCCCGGCATTCGGCACCGGCTCTGCGGCTCACAGCTGCCATGTCGTATAGAGCTTTTCTCGTCCCCTCCACTATCAGTCAAAGTAAATACGGTAAATAATAAGGAGTAATTCCAAAACTCGCTGCGGCACCACAACCCATCACTGATCAGATTTATTGTTTCAGATTTGAGCGTTTTAGGGATATACATCTGATTAGAGAGAGAGAGAGAGGGAGGGAGGGAGGGAGAGAGATGTCTGTAACAGCAGGCGTGAGTGATACGGTGATAGCTGTTAGGGAGAAACTTAAGGGTAAGATTGGCCAGACAAAAGTGAAAAGGTATTGGCCTGGCAAAGCCCCGGAGTGGGCAGAGGAAGGAGAGGAAGATGAAGGAATTAGGATGTCCAGGGCTGCTGCCCTAGAGAAAACATTCCCTAGACACGATGGATCCGATGCCGGAAGAAAGGATGATCCAAGGTTGCGTAGATTGGCAGAGAGTAAGATAGATGAGGAAGTGAGGGCTGATCATCGACGCATCCGTCAGGCAGAGATTGTTTCGACTATTGAAGAGGAAACGAGAAGGCAGGAAAGGATCAACGAGGAGGAGGAGAATGAGGATGCCCTGGAGGAGAAGAGGAGGAGAATTAGAGAAAAGTTGCTTCAAAGGCAGCAAGAAGAGGCTCTCCCACAGGAAGAGGAAGAGGAGGCAGAAGAATCGGAGGAAGAAGAAGAATCGGAGTATGAAACTGAATCCGATGAGGAGACGACCGTGATAGCAATGGTAAAACCTGTTTTTGTTCCCAAGGCTGAGAGGGATACCATAGCCGAACGTGAGAGACTCGAGGCTGAAGAACTCGCATTTGAAGATTCTAGGAGGAAGAGATTGGAAGAGAGGAAAGTCGAGACAAAGAAAATTGTTATTGAGAAGATTCGAGAGGAGCAGGAGATTCAGAAGAATTTGGAATCGGAGGCTAATGTTGCTGATGTGGACACTGATGATGAGTTGAATGAAGCAGAAGAGTATGAAGCCTGGAAAGCCCGAGAGATTGCTAGGATTAAGAGAGAGAGAGATGACAGGGACGCTATTTTGAAGGAGAAGGAAGAAATAGAGAGGTTCAGGAACATGACTGAGGAAGAGAAGAGGGAGTATGAGAGGAGGAATCCAAAACCTGGTGCTCACCCCAAGCCAAAGATGAAGTTCATGCAGAAATACTACCACAAAGGTGCATTCTTCCAGGCAAATCCTGATGACAGAGCTGGAACTGCTGGCAGAGATGATATCTTCAGCCGTGATTTCTCCGCACCAACTGGAGAAGATAAGCTCAATAAGACAATACTACCCAAAATCATGCAGGTTAAGGACTTCGGTCGTAGTGGAAGGACTAAATGGACACATCTAGTTAATGAAGACACAACTGACTGGACTGTCCCGTAAGTGTTTGTTTTCATTTCAGATGCTCAATGCTTATATTACCAGTAACTTCGTACTAATTGATATGTGCATTTTACTTCTCTTTTAAGTTTATAACTTGTCATATAAACTACTCGTGATGCAAAATTTAAATTCATTTAAGATTAAGTATTTGGAAGTAGTGATTTCACTGGTAATTTTCACGTGAAGTTATCATTAACTATAGCTCAAGTTATGTGCACATTTCATTTACCAATTTCTATAGTTATGCCTGAGCGGTATGCATAGTTCATTTTCTTTTCAGCACAATAGAGTTGAAAAGTTCTATCAAAATATTCTATTGATTCATTATGCCTAATGTTCTCTGTGTAATAATCTATTCTGGTAGCTACAGTCCTTATCATTTATGAAATGCATAGTACTCTGTAAATGTTTTTGAGGTTTGTCTATTGTTTCTGTTGAGTTTTTTTGGATTTCCATCATAGCCTTTTTAATTGGATACATGAGGTTGGATGCATATGTGTAAAATGTTTTTGAAGCTGCTGTCTTTTTTATTGAGTTCTAATGGATTTCAACCATAGCCTTTTAAATCGAAATCTTGAGATTGAATGTTTAGAGTGATGGCTGATCAAGATAAGGCTAGATATAAGTGTGATAGACTGATTGTTGAGTCTTTGAGCAGTTTCTTTTGCCATGTGCTTTTTTAATTGATTAATTGGGAACTAAACAATGTCTACATTTTTATGCATGCAAAAAAAATCAAAGGATGAAAGTGTTTGTACCAAGATGATTAATGATTCTATTAGTATGTTGTATTTCTGGAGTGCCAAGGAGCAGTTTTGTATTTCTGGAGTGCTTTTTTAATTGATTAATTGGGAACTAAACAATGCCTACATTTTTATGCATGCAAAAAAAACAAAGGATGAAAGTGTTTGTACTAAGATGATTAATGATTCTATTAGTATGTTGTATTTCTGGAGTGCCAAGGAGCAGTTTTGCCATTTCCATGCCATGTAAGGAATAGTCCTCTTGGATGTGGTGAAACTTCTGCTGCCGCTATTCACGTTAGCACCACCTTTTTTGCTGATATACAATCAGTCAATCAATTGTTTATGGACATTTGTTATACAAGTGCATATTTTGAGTGTAGGAACTCTCTGCCCGTTAGCTGCTTCACTAGAAAAGTAAAGTTTGTTGTTTGAGAAATTAGAATAGATCATATTTTATCAATGTAGATGGTAAAAACTTTATGGATGGCGATAAAAAAAATAACCGAAGAAGGTCCAAAGCTGCCTAGTGAGAAGGGTTTTCTACTAGCGCATTAAATTGAAAGGGGAAATGGGAAAGTTAGTACTATATATATTTGACCTCACATAGGACGCGATTAAGGTATGTGTTGGGTAGACTTATTGGTGTAGATGAGAGGATCATTCTTAAATATCTCAACCATTTAGGTTTGTATGTTGTGATTCTCACGCAATCAGTTTCTTTGATCATTTGATGATTGTCTGTTTTAATTTTTTTTACATAAACATCGATAAAACTTCATTCTATCCCGCAAATTTATTATTATGCTGATGTGCATGTGCTTAGAGAGACTTGATTCTGGACCCCTATGTATGTGTTTGGGGAGTTATTCCTTGCTCTTTTCATGTCACATTTTACATTGAGCATGTTATATTGAATTAACATGATATAGCTCTATTTGGTAAAGGTGGTCGAGCAAGGATACACTTCGGGCAAAGTATAACGCAAAGATGGCTGCAGCAAATGCGCCTATCGAAAAGCCCAAGGGGAAGAAGATGAAGGATTGGGAAACACGTTGAGGTTTATTTTTCAGTTTTAATGTAAGAATGTGATTTCATATGAAACCGCTGAAAAGATTTACGACTCTTTTCCCTGAGGGAAGAATGGAGGAATTCCAGTTTGCAGTGTTTGAAAGGTTAGGGCTAAAATTGTACGGAGTACTAATTGCAATTCTAACTGAAAATAAGTTTTCTTTCTAGGACAGACAAATCATTCGTGTTCGGGTAAGTTTGGGATTGAAATTGCATGTTCATGGCCTAGTGTCATCGGGTTTGAGTCGACTCAATGGATATAAGCTTTATCCTATTATATACAATGCTAGGATGGTTTTGGGAACAGTGTTCCTGCCAAAACCATTGGGTAGTGAGTTTGAGTATGGACCGGGTGAAGTGGGCAGACTGACGGATAGTGAGTTCGGCTATGGACCGGGCCAAGTGGGCTGACCAACGCGGTTGCTAGCTTGGACATCTTCAGGTCAAATCATAGGTGCATTTCTCCATAAAGTAAAAGTAGTGTCAAATCTATCACATTGCTTGGTGTGTTTTATGTCAAATCCATTTAATTTATACTTTTCCAATTTTCAAGCATTTAATGGATGGATTAATAACTTCATTTTCCAAACTTTATGTTAAATCGAAATAAATAAAGGCGTAGTGTATTGATATGGAATCGTGTGTGTAGTTATGTTGGTGCGTGGCTCGATGCAAACTTTATGTCAAATAAAGATAAATAAATAGGTAGTGTATTGATATGAAATTGCGAGCATTGTAATGTTGGTGCGTGACTCGATGCAAATTTTATGTCAAATCAAAATAAATAAATGGAAAGTGTATTGGTATGGAACCGCGTGCATAGTAAAGTTGGTGCGTGATTCGATGTAAATTTATGTCAACTCAAAATAAATAAATGGGTACTGTATTGTTATGGAACCGTGTGCATAGTAAAGTTCGTGCGTGACTCCATGCATACTTTATGTCAAATCATATTAAAGGAATGGATTCACTAAATCAAGATATTTAATGAGATATTGATTATCCAATTATATATACTGCTTATACTTCATACTTCTCATCTCAATTCGACGTTCTTTCAAAAAAAATGTCTCGTAACATTCAAATAGTATGTGGAATGCGTTTGCCGAGATTGACAATTGTCGAACCACTTGGATACTAATGCTACGAGCTGTTCGTGTCTACTTTGTTCCGACTTGGGCAAGAGGAGGAACGTGTATAATATGTCAAACCACTTTCATGATGAACATATATAGTATTTACAATTTCTCTATTATTTGATTATATGTTATTATTATTATTATTTAATTTTATCATTTTCTTTTATCAATGCTTTTTCTAATTATATAGTTTATAATTGGGCCGTGCAACACACGGGTATGGGTCTAGTTTTTAAAATGATCTAGCACTTGCGTTTAAGAAATTATTACTACTATTTCATAGTATTTATCCATATTTTGATTTTTTACCGTCAAAATTTTCAAATTTTCGCTATTAGTTAAATAAAATTGATATTTGGTATTGATAAAAAAGTAATTTCATTAGCTTGTTTTTTCAAATATCAATCTTTCTAATGAATACTGTTTTTGTACGAGTAGTTATTTTTAATTATAGATGAAATGTTAATCATGCTTAACCGAAAAAAGTTAACACTGGCAAACATATATAAAACAATAATATAAATATATTTGAAATAAGAGTAAATTCCATACATGGTTTCTAATTATGTATAATTCTCCATATTTAGTCTCTAGTTATAAGATATTAAATAAATAGTCCACAATAATCCTTTTCACCAAATATGATAACATTTTCAGTAAATTTTTAAAATGGTCCTTTTCAATAAGGTTTTTTTTTAAAAAATTAATCCTCAATAAGCAAAAATTACTAACATAGTTCTTTATAATTGAGATGTGTTTCTTAAATATATTTTTATAAAAAATGTCTATTAAATGACAGTTAAGTAAAGGGTATTTTGATGTTCTTTATTATCTAAGCTATGAATAAATCTTTAATGATTTTTTTTAAAGAACATCAAAATACCATCTATTTAACAATCATTTAATATGCATTTTTGATAAAGGACTATTTAAGAATCAATAAAGGATCATGTTAGTAATTTTTGTTTATTGAGGATTATTTTTAGAAAAAATCTTACTAGTAAGGATCATTTTTAAAATCTATTCAAAATATTTTGTCATATTTGGTAAAAAGGACTATTTGTGGAATAGTTTTCAAAAATTGAGGACTGTTTATGCAATATCTTATAATTGAGGAATAAATATGGAAAAATATTTATAATTGGAGACCATTTATAGAATTTAGTCTTGAAATAAAAAGTTTACACACAAAAAACATAATAAGAAAAAAATGTTGAATAATCCTAGGAATATTTCATATTAAGGACATGATTTTGAAAAGGTTATTGCTAAATTGATTCCTCATTTGGCTATATCCACCCCTTCTATATGAAATAGATAAATTTACTCTTAATGTTTAAAAAAGAGAAAAAAAGATGTGAAAGGTCATTTCTTATAAATGGGGTGGATTTAAGGGTCTGTTTTGTACATCTGATCTGATTGAATCTGATCTGAATTTTTGGAGTTCTGATCTGATTTGATTGGGTCTGATTGGATCGGATCTGATCTGATCTGATTGGATCTGATTTTATCTAATTAGATCTTGTGTAAATGAATTTAAATTTGATTTAAATTAAACTTAAAATTATTAAAAAATTTAATTGTTTTAGAGTATTAGAATTCATACATACATAAAAAAAGTAAAATAAGAAAATCAGCTATTCATTGATATATGTGATGGGTAAAAGTATGATGTGATGTGTAGATTATTAGAAAAAGGTATGATGTGATAGGTAAGGTTTAAAAAGTAAGGGGTAAAAGTGGTTTTTAATATAAATGGGTAAGGGATTGTGGGACGCAATTTTTTTGAAACGTGTAAATCTTTTTGGGACCGAGGGAGTATTAAACATCTTTTCAATATCACTAATTTTTGAATCTTTGTGAAAACTAAATAATCAGCACTAAAATAACCAAATATTAGAAACATAGATGCTTTTTAAAAAATACATTCTATATGCATATTATAAAATCTTAAACGCTAATATTTCTTTTACCTCTATCAATATTGTCTTAAACTCACCCTTGTATATATTATACCATCTTAAAGTTTAAAAGTAAGTCTTTTTAAGTATAACATAGACTTTGTTTAGAAATAACGTTTTCGATTAGCATTAGCGTTTTGGATAAGATTTTAATGGTGTAGATTAAATCCGAATACGCTAACTCTAAAGACTACCGCCGGATAGCCTTTTCAAAACGCTAATAGCTAACGCTAATGCCAAACGGGGCCATATTTATGGTTTTGAAAACTAAGTTTTGTATTATTATTTTAGAAACAAGTATTTTAAAACATTTCTTTCTAAATATGAAAAATACTCTTTTTTAAGCTTTATTACTTCTATGCATCATTCCTATAAGCTGAGCAATTATGTAAAATAATAGTTTGTGGTTGAAATATAATAATAATAATAATAATAATAATAATAATATAACAACAATAATGATCGTTGAAATTATAATATTAATTAAGATTTGGGTGTGTCTAGCTTTAAATAAAGTAATGTGATTTAATAAAATAATAGTAATTATTATTTAATCCTTGAAAAATATAAATATTCTTTATACTTTTTCTTGATTTGATATTCTTGGTTTTGATGTGGTTTGACCTGATCTGATTGGATTTGGTCTGATCTAATTAGGTCTGATCTGATCAGATTGAATGTGATCTGATCTGATTGGATATGACTACGTCTGATCTGATCTGACCTGATCTAATTTTAATAAGAATAAGTAATAAGTAGAAAAAATAAGTCCCACGGAACAGACCCTTAGCATTACCCTTTTGAAAAATAAGTCCCACGGAAAAGTTTTTTGGCAGCGATTACTGCAGGTAAGGAGCCCACTAGCTTCTAATAAGATGTCAAACACCCACACTGGAGGATGGCAATGAAGGATGAATTAGATGCACTGGCGGCCAACGGCACTTGGTCTTTAGTACCACTCCCTCCGAACAAGAAGGCGATTGGCTCGAAATGGGTCTATAAAATTAAACACAAGTCCGACGGTAGCATTGAAAGATATAAAGCCCGACTTGTGATTTTGGGCAATCGACAGAAAGAAGGCATTGATTACAAAGAGACGTTCGCCCCTACGGCCAAACTTGTGACCGTTCGGGCTCTGTTGGCAGTAGCAGCTGTGCGAAATTGGAGCCTCCACCAGATGGATGTCCATAACGCTTTCCTACATGGCGACCTCCACGACGAAGTATACATGCGGCTTCCCCTGGGCTTTGCATGCAGACGGCAAGGCATGGTCTGCAGACTGCACAAATCCCTCTATGGCCTACGCCAAGCACCTAGATGTTGGTTCTCTAAACTCACCACAGCCCTCCGCAGGTACGGCTTCACACAGTCCAAAGCCGACTACTCTCTCTTTACTTTGGTGTGTGGCCAGGTGGAACTCCGAGCACTCATATATGTGGATGATTTGGTGCTCGCTGGAAATGATGAAGCTTTTATCTCCCGTTTTAAACACTACTTGTCAGAATGCTTTCACATGAGGGATCTTGGCGTACTGAAATATTTTCTAGGTGTAGAAGTCGCGCGCAACTCCTCCGGGCTGTTCCTCTCTCAACGCAAATATGTGCTCGACATTCTCTCGGACACATGTCACTTGGGCTGCCGTCCAGCCGCCACCCCACTTCCGGCAAATCACTGCCTCGCTCTAGCAATGGGCCCAGTCTTTTTGGATCCTACTCCCTATCAACGGTTGGTTGGGCGTCTCATCTACCTGACTATCACACGACCGGACTTGACATACGCCGTACACATTTTATCTCAGTTCATGGCAAGCCCACGTCGTGACCATTGGGACGCTGCAGTCCATACTCTTCGGTATATTAAGGCACGCCTTGGGCAAGGTTTGGTTCTCACCGCCACGGGTCCTCTTCAACTTGTTGGGTTTTGTGATTCTGATTGGGCAAGTTGCCCTCTTACTCGCCGTTCGGTCTCTGGTTACTTTATCCATTTGGGCGGGTCTCCTATTTCATGGCGAACAAAGAAACAGAAAATGGTGTCTCGATCCTCGGCGGAGGCTGAATATTGAGCCATGGCCACCACCGTCTGTGAGTTAAAATGGCTACGGAACTTACTCTCTTCACTCGGCGTGCATCATCCGCAACCAATGACCCTATACTGTGATAATCAAGCTGCCTTACACATCGGAGCCAACCCTGTGTTCCATGAATGCACCAAACATATTGAAATCGATTGCCACTTTGTTTGGGACGAGATCCATTGTGGCATTCTCCGTACACCGCACATCTCTACGGTCGACCAACCTGCTGACATTTTCACTAAATCTCTTGGTTCTGGTCCGTTTAATCATCTTTTGTCCAAGCTGTTAGACAAGGCGTGCAACTCTAGAGGGGGGTGAATAGAGTTGTTGACAATGATTACTGATTTTCACAGGATTAATAATATAAACGTAAGTGCAGCGGAAATAAAAGAGAGAAGGAAAAGAACACACCGATGTATACTGGTTCACCACCTCATGGCTAGTCCAGTTCCTCGAGAAACTCTCTCGAAGCTACCACTACTTCCGTTAAGCTTACGGGTGCTTAACAAACCATTTACAACTCGAGAACTTGAATCCCACAAGCCTCAACACAAACGCTCGTAGATATGCCCTCTACAAGACTTCACAACCAAGACTTAAGTCACATAAGTCTTGAACAACAAGAAGAACAATCTTCTTCAACCTCTCAACATAAATTCTCAAAAGAGTAGAAATGAGAAATGATTAAAGCTATAATGGATGACAAGAAACCTCTCTTAAAAACAAATAGTTTTCTCTCAAAATGATATAAATTTGAGGAAAGATTGATGAAGGATTAACACCTCAAGAATGGGGAGTATTGAAGTGTTTCTTGTTGAGAAAAATGACCAAGGAAGGGTGTTTAAATAGGAGTTGATAAAATATATGCGTTGGTCCAAGAAAAGAAGCTGGGATGAAAAATGCAGCATAATTATCGATTAATGCACTGACAGTAATCGATTAATGCAGTCTGTGAAGAGAAGGATAATCGATTAATGGAAGATAAAAAATTGATTAGTTGGCTCTGTCCGAACTAGTCGATTAAATGAAGAAAGAAAATCAATTAGTGTTCCAACCAAGGTAATCCAACGATAAGCAATTAATCGATTAATTTTGGACGATTAATCAATTAATGAGGAAATAATGCGCAAACACAAAGGGTCCAAAGCCAGTTGCGATTGAGAGCGAATTGGCTCAAACTCGTTGTTTGAGACAAGAAGAATCAGGGAACGCTCCTCTTGTTCAATGAATTTGAATAAGGAAGTAAAAAGTGAGTCCCAAAATTATTTTGTGTGTCAAACGATGTACACGAAAAATATTTGAATAAAATATTTTTGCTTACCAAAAATATTTTATAATATCAAAATAAATATTTGATAAATGTTTGGCACACCTTTTGTAACTGACTCAATAAAACTATTTTGAACAGTTAAAAAGATTTTTCAACTGACACCAAAAATAAATATAATTTTTATTTTAAATCTCATAAAAATAATTTTGGAGAGAAGATATTTTTGTCATCCTTACAATAATTCCTAAGACTCAAATAAATAAAAAGTCTTCGGAAATCTTCTACTCCTCCGAGTCCTCCGCTAGGCGCTCCGAACGCGTCTCGGACTCCAATAAAATCTTGTGCACCTTCTTGAATTACGTCAAGGAATGACACTTCAAGTCTTCATGTTTGTCGTTGTAGCACTTTGATCTTGACTTGAATAAATTGTGTTTGTCAATTATCAAAACATGTGAGTCAACACTAAACAACACAGAAAGGGTTGAACTCAACTCATGCATTCCAACACAAGCTGGGCACGCGGAACCCCCATGCTCCAGCTTGAGGGGGGTGTTACGCATGGACCGTGGGGCGCAAGGTGGATTTCGGTGCCGGCAGTGTTCCAGTCCTAGCATGACTTGGTTTTCTTACTTGTTGGAATCAATTTGTGTTGTTAAGTAGAATTCTTTTCCTAATAGGTTTTGGGAAACTTCTCACATATATATATATATATATATAGGGGAGACCATTATACAGAAAGAACATAACAAAAGAGTATTTTTCTTCCAAATTGTTTACTGCCATATTGCTGTTTTTCAATTACCAATAGAGATTTTTTCTTGACACTGGACGTCTGTTGGTATTTGGCAAAAGCCATATATCTTGCAGTGCATCCATTAATTTTTTGATTTGCCTTTCCCATCTCCAAATGAGCGGTGTGTTATCCCAAAACCTTTTATCTTATTTTAACGTGTAAAAATTTATGATTTCTAAAATAATCTTATTTACAAATTATAGGAGGTGATCAGGCAGAATTTTAAGACTCTTGTCCTTAGTGAGAATATGACTTTAGATAGGAAAATCTAGAAATCTAAGACTAGGATAATTGGGTTGTCGAGGTCTTTATGCTCAGGCTGTTTGTTTGTCTTTAGCCTCCTTGCATTCCTCTTGACTTTAGTTATTCCTTGTTTTTCTTGCATGGAGAGAGAGAATCTCACCAACATAACTTCTCCATCTTGTTCACTTTTTTTTTTCTCTCTCTCAAATCACTCATTCTTAATCATCAATCACCCTTCTCTTTCTCTTTTGTAAAACCAATAAAGACCCAAAGCAAATTAAAACAAAAGCAAAGCCAGCCCAGGAGGAGACAGAGGAAGAAGAAGAATACCTTAACAACTCACTCCTCCAAGAAGGCTATAAAAGATTTCCACAACTGAAGAAAAGAAATAAGGCATTGCCCTGATCCAAGAACAAGACAAAGAATGTCAAGAATCTTCAGTCAAATAGGAGCCTTCGATAGCCTTCTTTCTCTTATTTTTGACGTCAGCAGCTAACGACGCACGTCAAGTTTCTCTCTCTTTTTTCGATGTAAGTAGCTATTCGTGTACGTCAAACTTTTCTTCTCAAGATTTTTACTTCCCAGCTTGTTTTCAACCTTCCTCTTGCTTCAGTCAAACTTTGCTTGAGAGGGAATGTTAGAAAATAATAATAATAATAATAATAATAATAATAATAATAATAATAATAACGCTTATGCTAGTGTTAGTTATATATGGTAGTGTTTGCTTATTAGTCACCTTCTATTATTGGGTTGATTCTTACTTGTATTAGGAATGCTTCCTATTTGTATCCCTTGTACTCTCCATTATTATATCCTTCCAACAATCTTGAATTGATAAAAAATTTAGAAAAAATAAATTGAGTTCAACGATAACTTTGGCACAATTATTTTTTGGTAGACCATAAATAGGTGGGATGGTGGGATTAATTTTTATTTTAGTTAAAATCAATAAAAAAACTAATTTAACTCTAAAATCAATAAAAACAAAAGAAACTATTTGACTAATGAAGTTAAACTAGTTTATTTTATATTTTATTTGTTTTAACTAAAATACGAAGTGATCATATCTTTTATCTATCAAAAAATAATCACACTAAAGTTGTAGTTGCGTTCTATTTTTTTTAGTTTTTCCTCCATTCCAGGCAAATTTATCTTGATTAGTTAAAAAGTTTTATATATTTATTTCAATAACAATTCATTAAGATAAAAAGTTTAAAAAAGAAATTACAAGCCAGGAATATCAGAAGCAATTCAAGAGAATGTGAGTTTATTTTGCGCAACTTCACGAAAAGTGGAGTTGTTTTGGGCAAACAACAAAACAAAAAGATTTCCTCCAACTCATCTCTCAAGTAACAAACTCAACAAAAAGCTCGAGCTTCTAATTGTCGGCCTAAGAAATGTTTTTATTTTCTAACATGCCCCCTTACGTGCAAGCATGACTATTTCGAGTCTTGCACGTAAAACTTTTTTTTAAAATCTAGATAGCGTTGATTTTGAGCCCATTACCTCATAATCAATAAGGTCTTGATACCATGTCAGGGAAACAAACAAACAATTTAAAAAGTTGGGATTGTTGGTGATAATAGTGTCATCAGTTATTTTTTCTGATTGGATTTGCTTAGATCAGACAAGAATTTGAATAGACGTTGTCTAACGAGTTAGGAGGCACGGAGTGTGCACTCGTTCAACAATATTACGAATTCAAGATGGGGGTCTGGGGGGCGGCAGCCCCTGGTAGTGAGGTCCAAGGGGCAGAGCCCCTGGCCGGGGTCGAGCAATTTTTTATTTTGGACATTATTAGAAAATGTCAATGAACCAATTCAACCAAAAGCTCAAGCTTATGGTTGTGGCCCAGGAACAGTTATTTATATTCTAACACGCCCCCTCACGTGCAGGCGTAGTCTTTTTTTCGAGCCTTGCACGTGAAACCTTAAATTTTTTTAAACTGGGTGGCGCAAAGTTTCGAATCCGTGACCTCTTAGTCAACGAGGCTTTGATACCATGTCAAGGAACCAATTCAACCAAAAGCTCAAGCTTGTGGTTGTAGCCTAGGATGACTTATTTATATTCTAACAGAAAATCCTTCAAATTTCGTGATTGGAGTCTAAAATATTAAAAAACCCTGAACTTTGGATAAAGACCAATTTGACCAAACTCTATGATCGTTTGCGTCCAAAACATTGAAAGTCTGCATTTATCCCTACCACGCGAAATTTTGCAAACTTTTACGCGAAAGATCATGTCTGATCGTCGATTCTCATCTCTATAGATAGAGACGCTCGGGTATGGTTGAAGATACGATTCGAAAGGCTTGTTCTTAATTAACGTCTTATCCGATTAAAGTATTTCATATAGTCCAAAATAGCTTTGATCTGAAAGCGTTCTAAGTGATTCTCAATCTTCGTTAACGATACTTTGTAGTGTTCTTCCTCCATTCTAATTTTCTACAAGGATTATTTCACATACAGAATAACATTAAAGGTAAGATTATTTTGGAAGACCTCCAAAAAGTGGATTATTTCAGATAATCTACCTTCAAGTAAATACTCTTGGTAGAACTAAAATATACTCCCTCCGTTCACAAAAACACTTCCGCTTTCATTTTTTTCACTTCCAACAAAACACTTTCACTTTCTATTAAAAAACCACTTTTACCCTTGCTTTTTCATATCCTACCTATCACATCATACTTTATCTCTAATAATCTATCCATCACATTTTACTTTTACCTATCACATCAAGGGCAAAATTGGAAGTCAACTACAATTTAATACTTCCTTATTTTTACACAAAGTCAAAAGAGGAACACTTTTTCCAAACGGATGGAGTAGTCTTTATCTTCAAAATTGAAGTGCCAATTTCTATTCCTAAAATAAGACCTATCACACTCTCATGGCAGCGCGGTTGCCGTCGTCACCTCCACCCTAATTGTCGCTATCTGCCATGTAGAATTTCATCGGAAATTCGTTCGTTGATGATGTCTTCGGTGCAGCCCCGCAAATTCCAACATGTCCACCTCCGACGAGCTCTGGCCACGACTTCTGCACTCGACCTAAACTCCTAACTAACGATGAAGAACACCTCTAGCAAGCTCTTAGACCAGGTCTGATGAAGAAGGAAGAAGTAATAGATTTTGAGATCTAACTATTGATATGCAAGGTTAGAGTCTTTTGCATTTAAATTTTTGTTGTTGACATTTTGATTCGAAACGTGGCATTGTATGTTGGCAAATGACATTATTTCTTACTAGTAGTATTTTTACTTTATTATTGATATTTCTTACTAGTAGTATTTTTACTTTATTATTGATATTTACACATTGACATGTTTGGCGTAATGAACTGACATTGTCACTATACATTGCCATCTTTGGCATGGTGTGTTGGACACGTTTTTATTATGTGGCCTGAGTTATCATTTATCTAATTAATTGATCATTGACCTAATAAATACCCTACGTATTTATTTGGTAATTATTCGATGGACCCTTATGACCTAATTAGGGTTTCCCCTTGGGTGTATATAAATAGAGGTCATTAGGCAGAGATCAACACACCAATCTTACGCTTCCTCTCTGCCTCTCTGTTCTCGTGAGTCATTCTCACCTTAGCCATCATAACAATACACCCTAAACGGGAACTCGAAGAGTCATGGCCTCATCCCTAACTGCGTTTACAGGATTATCAGGTACACATGATTAAATCCTTAATTTATATTTTATGTTTAAGAATTGTTCAACATGTGGTATCGGAGCGTTATGTTGATTAATCAATTCTATTTCCGTAAGTTGGAATCAAAATCATGAAAAAAAAAACAAGTTTAACCCTAAAGAGAATCGTTTTGAGACTTTCGGTTTTCAGTTTTGGTTGCCCTGTTGTTTTTTTTTTCCTCCGCCGCAATAGATGAATTTCACAATTGTTTGAATATTGCAAATCATCATTACGAACTGGTTCAGATCTCATTAAAAATCTAGATCGGTTCCCGAAATTTATTCTTTAATGTTATTGATTGTGTTTCCAATTTTTTAATAAGTACCGATCCTATTAAAAAAAAGGGGTGTTCATATGTGTTCATCATGTTTTTTGTCAGTATTGGATAATAGCAATCTGATTTGTGTGTATCCATTCTAAAGTCTCAAAAAAAAAGAAAAAAAAAGATACCACCTAATTTTAGAAATCAGATTTTATCCTAAAATAAATTGTGTTTTCGGAATTATTTGTTTATTCGAAATCACCTGTCTCATAAGAATTACTTGTTTATTCGAAATCACCTCTTTTATGCCTTATGGTTTCGAATTAAATTAATCTTAATGGGTCCTCAATTTTTCGTAGCCCCGCCCCGAAACCGCTTTAATTTTTGCGGCTAATTAATTATTAACAATAAATTATAAATCATTTGACTAATCTTAAATAAAATTTATTTTTTTATGATTAGTTAAATTGATTTACTTTGCTTGACTTGAATAATACCTTAGAGTGCACTTCTGCCCAAAGGTGATGTGTAACATTTGTAAAATTTATTTCAAGTCTTATTAAGCATAGTCACTTAGTGCATATCCTTAAATGGATGTTTGCATGACACTCGCCTTAAATACATAATATTTCACTTCTGTCCAAAGATGATGTGTTATAATTGTGTACTGCGAACTAAATATATATGTGCATTAAAATTTAAATGTTTCACTTCTGCCCAAAGGTGATGTGTAACATTCAAATTGCACATGATTATTTTATTATTCATAATGCTTAAATAAGTGGTCATAACCAAAGTGAAAGCCATTTGTTTAAGTAGAATTAAATTTAGTCTATTATTTTGGTGTTATAATAGACTCTTATCACAGCTTCATTACTATATAATGGTCCTTAAGTTCGCCAGCCTTAGTTCATTACCCCTTAACTTCTTCTTTTGTTATGTGTCTTATTTCTCTCATCTGAATCCACTATCAGCCCCAAATATGGGAATTGAAACCTTGAACGGTGCGAATTTTTCTTCATGGAAAGATTCACTGATGCTAACTCTTGGCATGTTGGATTTTGATTATGCACTGAGAGAGCCTGCCCCTCCTGCCCTCACTGATAAAAGTACTGTTGAAGATAAAATAGTACATGAGAGATGGGAGAGGTGCAACAGAATGGCTCTTATGCTCATTAAAAATTCCATCAGCATAATCATCAGGGGAGCTATTCCAGATTCATCTAATGCTAAAACATATCTGGCTTCCGTGGAGGAACAATTCAAGGCAACTTCTAAGGCACATGCTAGTACTCTTATTTTGAAGATGGTGACTACAAAATATGACGGGAATAGCGGCATTCGTGAGCACATCATGATGATGAACGACATGGCCCGTAAGCTCAAGGGATTAGACATGGAGATCAGTGAAGGTTTTCTAGTGCACTTCATAATGACTTCTCTTCCTACATCTTTTGAAGCTTTCAAGGTCAACTACAACACCCAGAAGGTCAAGTGGTCGATGAATGAGTTGATTGCTATGTGCGTACAAGAAGAAGAGCGTCTGAAGCTGGACAAACCTGATGTGGCTTACCTCATGACCACTAATCCAAAGAAGAGGAAGGGCAATGTCGATAAGAAGGATGTTTCTAAAGTCCAGAAACGTGATGCAAGTGCTTCTTCCAGCTCTAAGAACTCTAAAGGGAAGTCTTACTGCAAGTTCTGCCGCAAGGAAGGACATAGACAGAAAGACTGTCAAGACTTTAAGGAGTGGCTGACGAAGAAAGGTAATCATCTTTACATGATACTTGAGTCCTTTAATTTAAATGTTCCAACTAATACATGGTGGTTTGACTCTGGTTCTATGGTTCATGTAACCAACTCACTTCAGGGATTCCTTACAATCCAGAAGCTGGAAAGAAACCGAAGAACACTTAAGCTGGGGAATGGAACAGAACTAGCTGTCGAAGCCGTGGGAACCTTAGAATTAATAATGAAAACTGGTTTATGTATTAAACTTTATGATACCTTATATATTCCTGAGAT
This sequence comes from Cuscuta australis, assembly GCA_003260385.1. Lineage (NCBI taxonomy): Eukaryota > Viridiplantae > Streptophyta > Magnoliopsida > Solanales > Convolvulaceae > Cuscuta > Cuscuta australis. Next base: position 642,022 of record NQVE01000017.1, read on the forward strand.
TACTCGGAATTTAGTATCAGGACCAAAGTTAGACATAGACGGTTTTGATGTTTCTCATGGTCATGGCAGACTTACTATTAGTTTCAATTCTCAAGTGTTTGGTCATGGTTTTCTGGATGGTGGTCTCTATAAATTAGAACTAGATGATGATTTTTCCAAATCTTTGTTGTCATATAATATCAATTTGACACTAACAAAGAGAAAACGAAAACGAGACTTAGAAACTTCATCCATGTTGTGGCATCAACGCTTAGGCCACATTTCACGAGAACGTTTATCTAGACTCGTGAAGAATGAAGTGTTACCATCTCTCGATTTCAATGATTTTGGAACATGTGTCAAATGCCTTAAAGGTAAGATGACATCAGTGAATAAGAAAGGTGCCATTAGGAGTTCTAATTTATTCGAGCTCATTCACACTGACATTAGTGGTCCTTACTCTATCACTGGAATAACTGGACATAACTCATTTATCACTTATATTGATGATTATTCTCGTTATATGTACTTGTATCTCATTAAGGAAAAATCTGAATCACTTACAACTTTTAAAGATTATAAAACTGAAGTTGAAAAACAACTTGATCGTCAGATAAAAGTTGTAAGATCAGATAGAGGAGGAGAATATTATGGTAGACATACTGATGTGGGTCAAGCTCCTGGTCCATTTTATGAGTTTTGTAAGGGCGAGGGGATCGTGAACCAATATACTATGCCTGGTACTCCTCAGCAGAATGGTGTTGCTGAGAGAAGAAATAAGACCCTAATGGACATGGTACGCAGTATGTTAGCCAACTCAGGTTTACCTCTATTTCTCTAGACCGAGGCCTTAAAAACAGCCGTTCTTATACTCAATAGGGTTCCTTCTAAAGCTGTCCCTAAAACTCCTTATGAACTTTGGACAGGAAGGAAACCGAGTCTAAGATATATGAAAGTATGGGTTTGTCTTGCCGAAGCTAAACTTTATAATCCCTTCTTGAAGAAACTCGACATGAAAACTGTAACTTGCTATTTCATTGGTTATCCTTCTCACTCAAAGGGTTACAGATTTTATTGTCCTTCCCATGTCACTCGCATTGTAGAAACCAAAGATGCTCATTTCCTTGAAGATTTTAAGGTCAGTGGGAGCAGTGAAAACCCTTATGATGAATTGCTAGAAGTACAAGACGCGGGGGGAAGAGACTTGTCGATTAATTTACCTCCAATTACTCCTCTTGTACTCAATGCCAATCCGCAGGACACTGCACCTCCTACTTCAAATGTACCTGGAAATGAAGACACCTCAAATGATCACCATCAAGCCAATGCTCAACCCGAAAATTTGCTCAGGAGGTCATCTAGGTCTAAAAGGCCTACTAACTTTGATGATTATGTTACCTACCTGACTGAAGCAGAAATGGATGCTGGAAAGTTTAATGATCCTACCTCTTATAATGAAGCCATTAACAGTGATCAGTCTTCTGAATGGAATAAAGCCATGATTGAAGAGCTTGACTCCATGAAGAAAAATGATGTTTGGGATTTGGTTGAATTACCCAACGGTGTAAAACCCGTAGGATGTAAATGGGTCTTCAAAACAAAACTGGACCCGAATGGAAACATTGAACGCTACAAAGCGAGATTGGTTGCAAAGGGCTACACTCAGAAAGAGGGAATTGACTATCAAGAGACCTTTTCTCCTGTCTCTCGAAAGGATTCCTTAAGGATCGTTATGGCTCTTGTAGCTCACTTTGACTTAGAGCTACATCAGATGGATGTCAAAACCGCTTTCCTTAATGGCGATTTGGATGAAGAAGTGTTCATGAAACAACCCGAAGGATTCAAATCTGAAGGTCAAGAGCACCTAGTCTGTAAGCTAAAGAAATCCATATACGGGTTGAAGCAGGCATCACGTCAATGGTACCTAAAGTTGCATCAAGTCTTGAAGTCAGAAGGTTTCATAAAGAATCAAGTGGATCAATGCACCTACCTCAAGATGAGTGGGAGCAACTTTACTATACTTGTCCTTTACGTAGATGACATTCTATTGGCAAGTAATAGTTTAGACATGTTGCATGAATCCAAGCGCTTACTCTCGCGTAATTTTGACATGAAAGATCTCGGAGAGGCTTCTTATGTTATTGGCATCGAAATACACCGAGATAGAGTCAATGGTATTTTGGGATTATCTCAAAAGGCTTACATTGAGCGTGTCCTTACACGCTATAACATGCAACATTGCTCTCCTTCTGTGGCTCCAGTAGTTAAGGGAGATGTTTTCGGTTTATTTCAATGTCCGAAAACAGAGGTTGAAAAAGAACAGATGAGAATGATACCTTATGCGTCAGTAGTAGGAAGCCTTATGTATGCACAAGTCTGTACTCGTCCAGATATCGCTTACATTGCTGGAATGTTAGGTCGTTATCAGACCAATCCTGGTCTTGATCACTGGAAAGCAGCTAAGAAAGTTCTTCGATATCTACAAGGGACAAAAGACTATAAACTGACTTACAGAAGGAGTGATAATTTAGAAGTGGTTGGTTATTCTGATTCTGATTTTGCTAAGTGCAAAGATGACAAGAAATCCACTTCAGGGTATATCTTTATGTTAGCTGGCGGACCTATCTCGTGGAAGAGTCATAAGCAAGAGTTGACTGCAACTTCTACAATGATGGCAGAATACATTGCGCTGTACAACGCAACCTGTCATGGAATGTTGCTCAGAAACCTCATCACTGGACTCAAGGTAGTTAATTCCATCTCTCGACCATTGAAGCTTTATTGTGATAACTCAGCTGCCGTTAGTTTCTCGAACAGTAACAGTTCGACTGGCGCTGCTTTATATCTTGATACAAAGTACTTGTTCGTACGTGAGCGAGTTGAGGAAAATAAACTTTGTATTGAGCATATAAGTACTAAGAATATGCTTGCGGATCCGATGACTAAAGGTCTCCCTCCTAAGATTTTCGAAGAACATGTTTCGAATATGGGGTTTTCTAAAGACCTTATTTAGTTGCATATTGTACTTGCTTACATTTAATAATAAAATTTCCTCATTGTTTTGTTTGTTTGTCTCTGAATGTGTCTATGCATGCCTAAAGACATATAGAAAACATTTATATACAAAATAATGTTATGGGCTTAATTGTCAATTTGATCCTTAGCTTATTTAAGTTTTAAATTTGGTATTGTAGTATGATTAATGGGGGTCTTGAATTGAATATTGATTCAATGACTGTATTTCTCTGCTACAATTTCGGTTTAGAACTAAAATGAGTATTAAAATCTGATCAAACTTATCTAATACTCATCATAAATGATTACTCGACCAAGTGGGAGAATGTTGGACACGTTTTTATTATGTGGCCTGAGTTATCACTTATATCTAATTAATTGATCATTGACCTAATAAATACCCTACGTATTTATTTGGTAATTATTCGATGGACGTAATTACCCTTATGACCTAATTAGGGTTTCCCCTTGGGTGTATATAAATAGAGGTCATTAGGCAGAGATCAACACACCAATCTTACGCTTCCTCTCTGCCTCTCTGTTCTCGTGAGTCATTCTCACCTTAGCCATCATAACAATACACCCTAAACGGGAACTCGATCTGCGTGAGAGTCATGGCCTCATCCCTAACTGCGTTTACAGGATTATTAGGTACACATGATTAAATCCTTAATTTATATTTTATGTTTAAGAATTGTTCAACATGGTGGCTATTATTGGCATTATATTGATAATTTTTTCTTAATAGTCACTGCCCTTTGACAAAGCAGACACAAGTGGTGTTGGCATCGATGACAGAATACAATAGAGGCGGGAGATGTCATTGTTGGTGGCAACAATAGATTGGATTTAAGCAACAAATTGTGACAACTAAGATTCAAGTGACGGCGACAAGGGTGAGACATTGGTGACAGCATGGGAGGCGGCGCCGCTAGCGGTGCCGACAAGGCGTGGTTGAGCAGGTCGCTGGATTTTTTGGGGTGTTTGGCCTTATCATGTTTTTTATTTTTCTTTTCCTTTTTAAATAAATTTTGAACCTATTTTTTTTTTAAAAAAAAACATGTGTCCTATTTTTTATTTTTTCTCCATGCATCTCTACCCACCAAGTCTTTTCCCTCTTTTTTTCGACTTGAGTTATGATATGCAGTGTCTCTTATATTTTTAATAAATACTCCATAACAAATTTATTCTCATTTTTAAAATAAATACTCCGTAACAAATACACTCGAAGTTTATTTATTTATTTTTTTTTGCAAAAACGAACACAATTCATTTTGTCCTATTTCTTATGGATAGCATACTCGATTTTTGTTTTTGAATGTTTGCATTTGTATGTAGATCTTACCCGTCTTTGTTTTCATATTTATTTAAGCATGTCTGTATACAACTTTGGAATTATGTTTTACGGAGTATATAGTTTACGTCTTGCTAAATTACGGGGTATATGTTTTCATTTGGTAATTTTTTTTTTTTGGATTATGACATCCTGCACCACTTTTTTTGCGCGAATTGAACAAGTCAAAATTGTACAACTTCGTGTCGAGACCATTCTGATCTGTTTTAACTGTTCGAGAACGGGATCGGGACAACCTAAATCACAAGCTGTACGTCTACTTGTGTGCACCCCTACTATTTCTAAAGTGTTTTCACAACTTTGGAGCATCTTTTCCCAGTCTGTTGTAGCATTTTTTGTTGCATTGGTGGAAAAAACATCTCCTCTATTTGTTTTGGGGCTCGGGACCGGTGCTAGGATTATCCCACGTGGTTGACCCCACATGAGACTCCAAATAGGTGACCCCAGGTTTCGCACAAACCACAGGCGATAATCGTCTATGTCACACAAACAATTATTATCAATGCGTATCTGTGCAAAACCTGGGATCACCCATGTGAGGCTACCCTGTCTTTATTGTTGTAGAGAACGGTATTCAGAGTGTGTAAAGCTTTTCCACCAATGCAACAACATTGAATTCTCAAGCTATTATCCCTGTCCAAATGTATTTATTCAGTTTGACTTTTTCAAGTTAAACTGGACAAACTTTGGACTCCAATTTAATAAAAATCAGAATGCATATTAGAATGCAAATCATGCCTTAGATTTATCTTGTTAAGAGTTTTTAAATTTTTATTTTGTCATATTAATATTCAAATACAAATTGAGAGTAACTGATACTAATTCAAAAAAGTCAAACTAGACAAATACACTTAAACGGAAGGTCGGGAAGGACTATTTCATATGGTAACAAACTGGGGAATGTATTGCTGGTGACTCCCAAGCAGATGGTGATGAATTATGCATGACACATTGTGAACTAATGCTCGGTGTTAGTGCATCTGAAATGCAAAAAACTTGTGAACAAGGTTCATAGAAGTGGTGGTTCCCGTTATAAAGATCTATGAATACCCCTTCTGTGCATGGCAATACATTCATAACTGTGATGAACTATAAAAATTTCATAGAGTGCTGGAAAGGCAGTCTGATATGCCCAGTAAATCATCTTACTCATACTGTACTATGTAAGACATGGTTTAGTCTACCTAGCTTGTTAAAACATTTTTAGCACTGCGCCTTGTTTGCTTCTTTACTTGTCTTTCTATGTTTTCTTTGTTTTGAGCCAGGAGTCTCTTCAAAACAAGCTCTCTACTTTCTATGTAGGCATAAGGTCTACCTACATTCACACCACCCTCCCTAGACCACACTTTTTACTGCTTTATTGTTGTTTATCCTTGCACTAATTTATTTCTTATATTAGAAGCTTAATGTTTCTTATATGTACACTAGTTCCATTCAAGAATTTCAGACTTTTGCTGACAAAATATCTAACTCATTCAAAGAATACAATATATCAACTCCTGCCTTTGTACCATCTATTTCATCTTGTCTTTACAAAAAAAAACAATTTTTTTTACTCTTTGGTTGCTCCTACAACAAAAATTGCATGTAGATCATTAAGTGGATGTTAGACTATGGAACCGCGCAGCGGTAACAGAATAACCAAACCTCGTTTGCTGGGACAAAGTTGCTCCCTGCTCAAATCACAAATGTGCTTCAGAAGAGATGATCTTCTGCTTAATAATGCTGCAGTTTCAGAGGTACAAAGAATTTGCAAACATTATTCCTCGTCTCAGGCTTTCACTGGCTGCAATGAACTTGCTCTCCAACCCAACCTCTCCTACTGCATGTGCAGCACCCTTCAACTGCACAAAAACCGAGGTAGGTAACATGTTGAACGTTCAGAATTCAGATGTACAGTTTTAATGAGCCCAGGTTGGTTGGTCTCAGGCTTGCCCCAACAAAGGTTTTTTTTCATCATATTCAACAACATCCACTCACAAAAAAAAATTAATATAACAACCATAGTGTTCAACTTCGGTTAATTTGATATTTACCTGGTTCAGAAATTCATCAAGCCTTCGTGCTAGCCGTATTATGCTTCCTTCAAAGATATCAGTCATTTGTATAACCTCTGCAAATGATGCTCCCTGATATGCGATCACAAGTCAGATAACAACAAATCCAGTAAAATCCCACATAAAAAGTAGGGTGTGTGAGGCTGTGTCTATGTAGACCTTACCCCTACTCAGAAGTAGAGAGGCTGTTTTCAAGAAACCCTCGACTCACAATCACAAGTCAGTCATATGCAAATATGTAATAACTAGAATATAGCAATAATAGCCTTGTGATGTAGGATAATAAATTAATAATACATTCGAGGTGATGTTTCAGCTTTGTTTTTACTTGAGTCCTCTCAGACCCATGCAATTCAAACACAATTGTTTCTTGTCTTTTTTACTTATATGCAGATATAGCCATCATTGCCATTGCCGCATTGATACCAAATGTGTTGCATTCTAATATTATAATGTCTAATATATAAAATTGCAATTATGACATCTGCCTGGTTGGGGCATTGCAACATATCAGCATTTTCCACTATTGATTCCAAGGCAGATACGTCGGAGATGATTTTTTAGGAAAAAAACTCAAATGAACATTTGTTCTGTTTGGAAAGTGAAATACAAGAATCTAACTCCAGCATCTATACTCTACAATATGCCTTATATAGATAGTAAACTCTAAGAAATGGTTGCAACTTGCTCTTTGAAGCACTAACTAGATATGTGCATCCCAATTGAACGTCATAACAAGTTAGAACTGAGTAATGCAAAACCACTAGTGTCACTTGGAACAAAGGATTGACTCACCTTTGACCAGCAATAAATAACATCCATCAAAAATGGCCTAATACATGCTTCCACATATTCCTCTACATCAATTTCCAACTTGCATTCATATTGGATCTGCAAAATGACAAAGCTCTCATCAAACTTCACAATTCCTAATCAAGAAAAAAGAGAATCAAGTCCCTAACTCAGCAGACCTCTGCTATTCTTCTTGCACTTTCCCGTAGCTGTTGTAACGGTTTGGCAAGTTCGGCTCTTAAGTGAATCTGTTCATTTGATTTGTCCCCTGGAATGAAGCAACTTGCCAATGCCGCAATTTGATGGTGATCAAGATCATTGAAAGTACCTGAGCATAAAATAATTCACAGCTGCTTTAATACAAGTTGATAAACCACTTTAAGATTCCATCAAAGATATAACCAGAAAATACATAAGACATGTTAATAGTAGATGACAATGGACCTAACAATCCAAGGTACAGATATAGTATAATGTAAAACATGGTCATACAGACAAGCAATAGATGTTTATACTACATATGAAAGTTTGAAGTTCATGTAATGGAAACATTTGAAGCAGGAACATATGGTCATAAGATCATAAATAAACAGCATGAGAGAGAGAGAGGAAGGGAGAGGGAGCGAGCGAGAGAGAGAGAGAGAGAGAGAGAGAGAGAGAGAGAGAGAGAGATCCAAGCAACAGATGACATCCACAGCCAAAAATGAAGAATTCAGACAATCTCATTTCCTTTGACATGTGCCTGGAAGAGATTCATGCATCATACTGCAATTGCAAGTCTCTAGCACAAAAAGGTCAAGATAAAAGCTTTACCGTTAAACATTAGCTCAGTAACAAGGAGTTCATCCCCTGTGTCTATCAAGCATGCTGCTCTTCCTTTCAATTGAACGACCCCGTCAGCATCAATATGACCCAGTTTTTTAAGGACACGGGAGCGATTTTTAAGTTCATCCCTAAATTTTTGAAGCTGAAATTTCGAAAAGAATGTTTCAACCAAGTTGATAATCTAAAAAAATAATGTTATTGATAATTCCCAGAAAACAGTAGCATCAAGAGTTCTGCAGAAACGCATTCAGAACATGATTACTCTAAGAAAGCCTATGTAGCTTTAACCCCCATAGTAATGCATATCCAATTTAAAAATATGTATCAAGAATAAGACATATCCACCCTAACATTAAAAAGGGTTACGAAGCATAAACCAAGAATTTCAACACAAGCAAGAGGTTTGAAATGAAACAGCATTTGCCTCTTTTGTAAGAAGCATTTCAACTAATAATGTGTGGCATAAAGAAAAGAAAATTCCCATGTAAGAAACCTACTTGTGAATCACGCATCTTTGACTTAAGCTGTTGAATTTCATGGTTCACCTCAGCCTTCCTATGGAAAGACTTAAGCTGATGCTCATCTTGTGACTGCAAAGCATTAATCCACCAATGAAAACGACCAGTGGCAATAAGTTAAACACGCTTAGGAGAGCTATTAAACAAGTAACCAGAAATACAACAACAACAACAAACTAGTAGAGTCCCGCAACAGCAGGTCCGTGGAGGCTCTGTGTACGGAGACCTTACCCCTACTAAAAGTAGAGAGGCTGTTTCCGAGAGACCCCCAACTCAAGCAACACGGAGAACATAAAGTACAACAAAAGATCAAAGAGCAAACAAAAGGGTAAGAAAAGTGTGCTAAGACAAGACGCACACAAAGACCCAAACCTACAAAACGCACAACAGGAACAAAATTACCACCCCGGTCCAAACAACAACCTAACGATCCTAATCCTAAATCTTCAAACATTCCTATTTAAGGTCGTATCCTTGGTAAGAGCCAGAAGTCCCAAGTCTTGCCTAATTACCTCCTACAAATTCCTAGGTCTGCCCCTTCCCCTAAACCCACCTACTATCGTATGCCTCTTGCATCTCCGTACTGGGGCCTCAGGGTCACACCACCTCACGTGACCAAAAAATCTCAACCTAGCCTCCCACAGCCTATCCTCCACAGGTGCTCCCACACGTCTCCAAATAACCTCATTCCAAAACCTATTTAACCTCATCAACCTACAAATTCACCGCAGCATACGCATCTCAGTTGCATGCAGCTGACGAACATGGGCTTTCTTAACTGCCCAACACTCCGCACCATACAACATAGTCGGTCTAACTACCGACTAAAACCTACCATTCATCCTTTCTAAAATCTTCTAATCACACAGAACCCATGACGCCAACTTACACTTCACCCAAGCCGCTCTTATACAGTGAACAACATCTCCATCTATCTCTCCATCCGCCTTAATGACCAATCCAAAATAACAAAACTTATCTCTCTTAAGCACTGGGTGTGCATCAATCCTAACTTTCACCTCACTCTGACAACCGACTATTAAACTCACACTCCAAGTACTCAGTCCTAGTCCTGCTCATGAAGCCTTTGGATTCCAAGGACTGACGCCACAACTTTAACTTGTTATTAAGTCCCTCACGAGCTCGTCGATCAGCACAAAATTGTCAGCAAAAATCATGCACCAAGGGACCTCCTCCTCAACACCTTGCGATAAAACATATATCACCGCGGCAAACAAGAAAGGACTAAGAGCCGACCCCTGGTGCAACCCTACCTTTACAAGGAAAGGATCAGAGACACTCCCGACAGTCTTCACCCTAGTCTTGACCCCAACATACATATCTTTAATTGCACGAATGTACGCAATCGGAACCCCTCTAAACTCAAGGCATCTCCACAAGATCTCCCTTGGGACCCTATCATGTGCCTTTTCAAGATCAATGAACACCATGTGAAGGTCCTTTTTGGTTCTATACTCTTTCATCAACCTCCGCAGGAGGTGATAGCTTTTGTGGTCAACTGACCAGGCATGAAGTCAAACTGGTTCTCAAAAATATGTACCTTCTTCTACAACCTAGCCTCTATGATACGCTGCCTCTATGATACGCTCCTAGACCTTCATGGTATGTATAAGAAGTTTGATGCCTCTAATTATCACAACTTTGGATATCACCTTTCCCCTTGTATAAAGGGATCACCCCACTTTCTTTCCATTCATCAAGCATCTTGGCAGTCCTAAAGATAACATTGAAGAGCTTGGTAAACCAAGCCAATCCACGGCTGCCCACACACTTCCAAAACTCCACCAGAATCTCATCCGGCCCCAAGGCTCTCCCTCCTCTCATCCCACGGATGGGCTTCGCCACCTCTCCTTGGCTAATACACCGACGGTGTCCAAAGTCCTAATGTCTCTAACTGCCAATTCTCCTAGCTCTAACACCCTATCTCCTCCCACATTTAGAAGGCCATTAAAATACTCCCCCACTGGTTGGACACTTACATTGCCTCATATAAAACCCTGCCAACATTGTCCTTCACGCACCGCACCTGATCGCCAGATCTCGAGCTTGCTACTCTCGTCGTTTAGCAAGTTGAAAAAGTCTCTTTTCCTCACTCCGCTCCTTGAAGTCCTTATACAGGCATCCAACTACAGCATTCTCCGCCCTTGTAACCCCTAGTTTAGCTTCCTTACGGGCAGCTTTATACTCTACTCGCAAAGACATCCAAGCCACCTCATCATTATAGTTAGCAAACCTTTGGTAAGCTACCCTCTTAACTTCAACCTTATTACGCACCACATCACTCCACCACCCGTCACCTTTATGCCAGATCTCAGGACAACCGCTCATCCCTAGCACTTCACATGCGGCTTCCCTGATGCAATTTGCAGTCTGAACCCACATGTCATTGGCCTCCCCATCGGACTACCACAAGTAACAGGATATAATGTAACTTTACTGCTTCAGTTGGAAAAGGAAAGAGAGTAAACATGCATGCATGCATACATATATAGACTATTTTTAAAATGATTTAGGATGAGGTAGAGATAACTAGATTGGGCAATAAGACACTTGGGTTGAACGACATTAAAAAATTGAATCCAACCGATTAGTTAGTTCAATTCAAGAGCTTATATACCGAATAATTTACTCTTGGACTTCTGATGTGGGATGACACTCTAACATAAAAGAAACACATACATAGACAAATATTTGTATGCTTAGTTAAACTCATTATTATTTACGGGTTTCGTGCAACCTTGTGCAGAGGGTGAGCAAACAATTTTTTCTCCAGTTCCTCTATTTGGCTCATCATATCAACAAATTCAGGATCTTCTATTTCCATGTCCTGCAAAAAGGGAAATTGAATTAGGAAGGATAAACATCCACTTTCACCATACCCTCAAGAGCCCCAGAAGTCTCAAATGGTCGTGAATAAAGCATTAAAAATATCCCATGATAGATATAAGAAAATAGCTTTTGACACCACATGATGACATGAAGTACAAATATTAAGGAAATACTTCACCAATTGAGTAACAAGCCTACCTTCACGGGGTTAAGCTTTGGGAAGCCTTGAGGGAAACTCTTTTCAAGTGCTCCTAAAGCAAGCAGGATGCTTTGCCTTGCCTCAAGCGGACGGAGATCGGGAGGAACAGTTACTCTCAGTTTGCTGATTGCAGATATTAGTGGCAATTGTACAGGAACCTGACAATTGAAAATGTATAAGCCCCAGCATCAGCACTGACTCATAACAACTAGAAAATGCTATTGTTACCAAATTGTACTCAAACTGTATTCATCTACAGTATGCTTCTTTCCTTCTTATAGCTTACCACATGCATTTCACCCTTTTCTCCAGGAACAGGAGGACATGGTTTAGGACGAGAACCGCTTTCACTGGAACCAAGAGAGCAATGAAGTAATGTATCCACAATATAGGTACTACCACGCAAAGCAGAAAGTGCAGCAGGCAAAGAACCTGATGTTGTTGGGGGTCTCCTAACAACATTGACAACAACCCCCCAACCCCAATCCTTTCCGCCCTCCCGAACTTTAACCTGCAATAGAAGTCAAAGCTGTTACAGCATAAAAGAGACCTAAATTGACAAGACAATGCTTGGCTTTTCTGTAAACTGATTTATAATGTTTGGTGTGAATTCAAAGGTAAGAATATTACACTGTCATCATTTTATAATAAAACAAATATATTGTTTCAACAAAATGCAATAGGAATTAAGAAATCACATAATACTTCATGCTTCCCAATATTAATGAAATTCCACCTACCCTATTAACATATTTGCATGAAAATACCTGTTTAGTATACTAGAAGTGTAAGACTTATGTGTGTGATCGCCTGGATGGAAAAATAGGGGGTGAAGCACAAACTTTGTAAAATGTAAAATCGTCCTATTTGTTCATTAAGAAATGAAGGGAAAGTTGAAACCCAGAAAATGGATTGTTGAGAATTTGAAAACACATGTAAACAGTGCATAGGTGCTGTTCATCCTTCTTTAAACTGCTCAATGTTTTTCACTTTTTTTGCAGATTCTAAGAGGGATCATTTTATTTTAAAAAAATCAAAATTAAAATTAGAGTGGCCATGTGATAGAAAATAGTGAAAAAATAGACTTGGAGAAAGGGAAAAAAAGCTCCCAACTAAACATGCATGAGATGTCATAATCAACAATTTTGATAATTTACACTCAGTGATTGCATCTATGCAATATTTCACTGACAACCTACCTTTTTTAGTTCTAGCCTTAATTATCAGAATGTCTGTTAAAAGGTTTATATTGCCAACTTATTATTTTTGTCAATATGTATGGAATTCTGATTCAGTTATTCAATAGATACAAAAAGCATAGAATTTCAAATATTTAATGTCATATGCTCATATACAATTTTGTATTATTAGATCGTCAGAATTTTTAAATCGCCTTCTCACCATGAAGTCCAAGAAAAATATGTTACCACCAAGAAAATTGAAATTAAGACTACTGTAGGGTTCATTTTGGATGAGCAGGTGTATTTTTGCACATGGTTGGCATATCATATAAACTGTATAGTTTAATAATTAATGGCGCCTCGTGTACGAGAATCATTTGCCTGAGATGCATTTAGGTGTGCCTTGCGCCCTTATCAACACAAGTCCCAATAACAGAAAGCAACCATTATACACAAAAGTAGAACACATCATGAATAGAAGATAGAGATCAAAATGCAGAGCAAGTTAGCATATATCATATACGGCACCTTCTACATACCAGTCTACCGGGCAGTAGGAAATAAAGAACCCTCTCAGGTCGTGTTATTTCAGCCATCATTTTCTTCTCAATTTGTGATATCTCAAGCTTCAACTTATGATATTCAGCTACCTCCGCCTGCGAAGGAATAGAAAAGATTAAAGGACCAAAATATATTATCCAAAGAAATTATATACAAAAGTACCTCTCCTGAAGCATCGAGCGTAGCAGCTTCCTCTTCTAGCATAGAAACTTTTTTCCCTATATCAGGCAAGGCCTAATGAAGCAAGAAAGTACATCAGTGCCATCAATGCAGTAGAGATTGAAAACTGTTTCTCATGAAAAATTACCTTCTCGTACTGGAACTGGTGGAAAGAATGTTTGATAACACGCTCAGCAGTAAATTGGCCTTCAGCACGACTCATTAAGTTCAAAATTGAGTAGTAACTAAGCCTAAACGTGCTGAGTAAAGGTGCCGGTTTCCCCAAAATCATGTCCTTCAGGGTGTTCATCTCCATCTGCAATTAAAATATTTTAGCCCAACATTCCCTCAACATTTGAGCAAATTATTCATGCATAAGGTTAACTTTTGCTTTGGTTCATACTCCATATAATAAAAGAAAACTTTCTAACTTAAATGCTAGTTGTGATATTCTCCCTCCACCCTAAAATATACTTCACACTTTCATTTTTTCCTTCGTCCCAAAATAAACTTCACAGTTTCTCTATTTCTTTTAAGAGAATGAATGTGTGGCTCATACCATTTCTCTTTCTTCTAAACAAATTCTAACTATACACTTTTCATTTTTAACACTCCCCTAAACTTCAAGAAGTGAAACTATTAAGTATATTATGGGACAGAGAGAGTAAGTTGTAAAGTTCAGCACCCTCAATGCATAAATTATTCAAAAGAACATATATAAATCAAGTTTTGGAGCATGAGACAAGGTGTAACAATTCACAAAACTACACAGGGTGACAACATTCTGTTACGGATCCAGTGTATTTAGTACTCCGTATTATTATTATTATTATTATTATTATTATTATTATTATTATTATTATTATTATTATTATTATTATTATTATTAGAAATATTAGATATTACCAAGGTAGTCAAACTCTCAAGTGGACTTGTAAAGTCGTGTGATGCCACACATCACCCAGAGATTAGCGATCTAAATTGCGAATAAGATTGGTAATCTATGCGGCGCATACGGGCTGACGTACTGGACCATAGGAGCGCTGAAATAGCAGTGGCTGGCAAAATTTAGAATCATCTTTGATGGAAATGATGATCACATGTCGGAAATCCAAGAGACAATCAGACAACTCAGTTTTTTAACAACTCTTGCAATCGGAAATTCATCCTCACCTGCGTCAGGGACTCATAGGTTTCATCGAATCATTGGTGTATAAATGCTCTGCAAGGATTCCAGTTCTTCACACATAAAAAATACACAAATCGTACCTGTGCTCTCCAAGAGCACTGTACCTGCGCTTCACCATTCTGCTATGTGGGTTCCTGATGCTCAGAGTCCACAAGAGCATTGTGTTTCTAATTCTACTACAATTCTAGTTCTGTATTAAGAAACAATATCACTCAACCAGTGAGCCAGGTATCTTTACAGTAAACGTCTCTGTTTATAATTTTCAATTTATTTGTTCTTGAGGCTTGAGCCTGTAGTCTATTTTGCAACTCTTGTTTTACAGCTATTCCCCTTCTATTTTAGTCCATTCTATATGTTGTTTTATCTTTCACTTCTCAGTAGAGCGTGATGTCATTCCACACATAAGCCGTGTCATATTTTTAATCTCTCACTTCACAGTACAGTGTATGTCCACTCTCGACCTATGCTGCCGCCTCCTCCTCCCTACCGGCCGAACCCCTCCAAGCAGAGGTCACTACCAACAAGCAATGGTAAAAAAAGTAGCAGATAGTAGAGAGAGAGCAGGAAAAAGTTTGAGAGAGTTGGACATTCTAACCCTGTTATGAATGAAAAGTCATGAAAATGTTTTACTTCATCCCTAAACATAACATTCAAAAAGTATATGCAAACCTACCCACAAAACTATTCCTATGCCACCAATTATGGAATTTTAGGTGAGACAATACATTTATGGACTTTGAAGCATACAAAGTTGAAGAATTGGCTGAGATAATAGATGTACAAAGTCAAAACACACTTTCTATAGACTATATAGCGGCATTGAAAGGTAGAGTTGTTGGTACCTACTACTTCTACTCCTATATTACTGACAAATTTAAACCATTGAGGAGAAAGGGGCAAATGTAGTTTAATTAGCAAATTAGGGCAAGGGGCTAAGAGAGGTCTTGTTTGCCTAGCATTCCAGCAACAAAAGCTAGCTCCTACCTACTTGTTCTGACCTAGGATAATAAATTAATTGGTTTGGTGCATGCGAAGTCCAACTAAAATACCCAACAACAAGGTCTTTGCAGCTCAATTACTTATTTGTTGGGAGAAACCAATCTCATTCGCAGCTGTGTGCTTTTATTGATTAAACATGGAAGAAAAATTTTTATTTCTCATCAAACAGTCATGCTAGGGTTGCTAGCACCACAAATAGTACTAGCAGAATCATGAATAATTCTTTAGCAAAAAACCCTCTTTACATCATTTATTCGCATGTACCTGCAGTAGCAGTCAAGTAATGTCCTATTATTTCACTTGTTTCATCCTGCCGATCCACCTGCTTCTACTTGTCTAGATGTGATCCAAGAGGGTTCAAGTGCTTGAAGTCCATATTTACCAAAAAAAATATGATTACCTCATGAATAGAAGCACTGACAAATGAAGTTCTTGAAGAAATCAACCATAGACACTAATACAATATGATCCACTCTTCATAGACAAAGTTGGGGTTGCAATGCCCCGTTATCCGCATATGACTATTGAACCCACATATGGCTATTGACTACAGTACATGATGTCATTATTCACACTTCACATGATTGCATGGGATTCTACGTGATACTAACATAAATATGGGGTCATCACAAAGTCATATATCTAAGGTGGTTGCAAAAGGATCGGTAGGTTCACCGAGTCAGTTTTATGTATATTCCCTTGTTTTTCATAAATCACTTTGAACATCCCGGAAGAGTTTAAAATGGGACATGCACACTCTTAGAGAATAATACAACTAAATTACTATGTTCATCCTATATTGGTGAGTAGGGTGACGGAATTATGTGAAGAATTCAAACCATTATTGTCAAAGTTTGATAAATTATATGAGAAAAAGTAGTGCAGAAGTTGTTAAACTTGGAATCACATCCAATTGCCAAATCTGAAACCAAATACGCAACAACCAAGTGTATACTGGTTTGTGAACTTACAACATAAACAGGCTACTTTAGCATAGTAATTTCAACTGAAGTGAGAACAATTCAGTGACTATAATAAATTATACAATACCTGCTCATCTATCATTATGATACAAATTCCACGATCATCTTTGCCACGGCGTCCAGCTCTTCCACTCATCTAAAAACATGTCATGAAGGCTTTCAACCATTAAATAAAATCCCGCCGACAGCAAGATCTCTATTACTATTGTAAAACACACTTACTTGGATGTACTCTCCAGATCCAATGAATCTGTGGCTATCACCATCCCATTTCTTGACACTAGTAAAAACTACTGTTTTTGCAGGCATGTTTAGTCCCATCGCAAACTATCAATTGTAGAAGACAACAGTTAAATAATTCATGTTGACCGAAGTGTGAAGTACTCATAAACATAAAACTAGGGTATATTAAGTATTTTTATTACCGTCTCAGTTGCAAAAAGAGCCTTAACAAGTCCTTCTTGGAACAGAAGTTCTACGAGTTCCTTGATAATAGGGAGCAGGCCAGAATGGTGCACCGCAATACCACGCTGAAGCAGTGGCAGCATAAGTTCTATGGCAGGTAGGCTTCTATCTTCCTCATTCAAGCAGAGTACTGCATTCCTGAATACCTGTTCAACAATATCCTTCTCCTCTTCCGTATTGAAATCTAGTTTGGACATAGACATAGCATGTTGTTCACACTCTCTTCTACTAAAGCTGAAAATTATGACTGGCTGGAACTTCCGTTCCATAATCATCTGCAAGTTAGAGAGGATTGCAACTTCAATGATACGATACAATAATCATATTGGCACATTCAAACCATTATAGAAATAAAATGGAACATTTTCAGAGAGGTTTGCACACCTTCACAATTTTGTAGATATCAGATCCACCAGAGGCTTTCCCTCCTTTAGCAATTCTACCACTTGCCTTGGGATTAATACCCTTGCTTCCATTTGCCGGATGCTGCTTTGTAAAAGCATCCTGTACTTTTGCAAAATTGTCCTCCCTAAACTTCTCAGTCTCATCCACTACAAGATACAATCCAGAGCCGCCTGTGGGAAAAACATAATGCTGCAGTGGTGTAGGGCGGAAATCAGTGTAAACCACATGACATGGCTGCTTATGCAAATTGCATATCCATTCAGCAAACTCAGTAGCATTTGACATTGTAGCAGAAAGGAAAACCATCTTAATCGCTGGCGGCAAAAAGATGATACTCTCTTCCCAAACAACGCCTCTCTCGCGATCTTTCATGTAGTGTATTTCATCAAAGATAACCCAAGCAACCTCCTTCAACACCTCAGAACCCCTATAGAGCATGCCTCTGAGGATCTCTGTGGTCATCACCAGACAGCTTGCATTTGGGGAAAGTGTAACATCTCCAGTCATTAACCCAACGTCAGAAAACTCTTGGCTCAGTTCTCTATATTTTTGATTGCTCAGTGCTTTCAGTGGTGAAGTATATATGACCCTTTGTTTATCCCTGAATGACATTGCAATAGCATACTCTGCCACAGCTGTCTTCCCAGCAGATGTATGTGCTGAGACCAAAACTGACTCGTTCCTCTCCAAGCATGCAACAGAAACTTCTTGAAATGGATCAAGATTAAACGCATAGGTCTTTGCCATCTCCCCATTATAAACAGGACTACTAAGAGTACCATGAACAGATTCATCCTTACTTGAGGTATACCCAGTTGGAACTGCCACCTCATGCACACATGTTCGAGTAATGTTGCGCCTCTTTGAAGCTGAATCTTCATCTGGAACTTCTACGCCAGCTGAATTTTCCTCAGCATATTTCCTTTTAGCTACTTGTGACGAAAACTCTTCAGCTTTTACATCCATTTCTTTTTCTTTTTCTTTTTTTGCTTAAACCCTCAAATGAAGAATTTTCTGCTATCAATCTGATAAATTAACACACACATTAACTGCAAACCCATATAAAAACAAAGACAAAAGCGAAGATATGTGACATTTGCAGAAGAAAGTGCTACCTCAGGTTTGTCTGTGTCCGGGCCGCAGAGTTGTGCAGCAACTAGGGTTTGCTATTTCGCCCGCAGAGATATGGCGGACTGGCGATAGAGGTCGGGAAGCGCTCTGAAGTTTTAATTGAGTAAACGTATAATTAGTGGAAGACTATCTAAAATAATCTCACATTTTCATCATTTTCTAAAGTAATTTTATTTTTCATTGTTACACTTTTATTTTTTTGATGGTTTCATTGTTACGCATAATAATTTTAGCTTTTTACATATATGTAGGAGTGACCAAGGACATAATCGATCTTAAAATTTTCCTAAAAAAATCGAAAATACCGAACGGGTAAATACCGCAAAAAAACTAAATCGTACCCAACCGAACAGTGGGCCGTGTATTTGAGAGCGGTACGAGGTAACTTCTCATATCGAAAATCTCAAACCGACATCTATACTAATATATTATAATAATAATAATCTTTTTATATTTCTTCATTAAAAAAATATATATATTTTGAAATTTTAGTTTAAGTTTCATTTTGTGTAAATTCTACGGAGTATATTAATTTGAGTTTTTTATTTTTTATAGATGATTATAAAAATATTAACGATCATTCAACATACTATCTTCTGTTCTCTTTAGTTTATAAAATATAAACGAAGTTTCATAAACATTTCCTACATTTTATTATTCATTTTCAAATTTTTTATTTTTCTTTATTTACATGTACTTTCGCTGTTCAAAAATAAATAGTTTTGATACATTTTAAGTTGTAAACTAGGTACATATTCATTTTGATTCGTATCGAAACTGATATCGAACCATACCAAGCTGATACTCCGGGATCGGTACGACGTAAAATCTCATACCAAACCGAATTATTTGGTATGGTTTCGGTACGAGCTAAATACTATACCACACTCACCCGTATATGTCTGCAAGTTTTGAATGACCGTTTCGAAGTAACGGTCACTTAACATATTTTTATAGAAATGGCATCTTTTACGCAAATAAATAAAATGCATGATTATTTAAGTTTTTTTTTCAATTTTTTTAGTTTTTTAAAATTTTAAAATTACATTTTTTAAAATATAACTGTATAGTTCACTCTTTTAAAGATATAATGGTTCACAAATTTTGTATTTCTATTTTGAAAAAATGTAATGGTGGAATATCAAAAAAATCAAAGTATCGCTCCAGAAAAAATTTGCAATACAAAAATTTGTTAGAAACTATATAAAAAAATTAGTTTCCATTTTGACAATAAATTGGTGTGCCATTTTTACAAAATTAGTTGCCATTTATTTGGAGAAATAAATTGTTGTTCCATTTTTACAACTTTTGTGATATTATTTTGGAAAAATTGTTGCACTAAATTTTAAAAACACACAAATTTGGTAGTGACATTTTGAAAATAATAATAATGATACTCAATTATGAAACATAATTCAGAGAATTGTTCAAGAAAAAAGTGTAGTGAGCTATTAAAAAAATTAGTTCCATTTGAAGAAAAAACTGTTGTGCCATTTTCACAGGTCTTGTAATGTTGTTTTGCAAATTTAAAAATGTAGAGCATTATTTGAAAAATTCATAAGTTTTGTAATGTGATTTTGGAAAAAAAATAACAGTGTTGCCCTTCTCTTATTCTTCTGTCTCTTACAGAGTACGAAAATTTGTCCAGAATCGATGGTTGATATCATTTTAGTACTTAGAGTTGTCATATAATATATGCATATAGCCAAAACTTAACACATAACCATGTAATATATGTTTATTACCTTCCTGTGGTAGAAGATTGTGAGAGTCCAAAATGTAATTTTGGAAATCATTTCTTTGTGATTCGACGATCGATATTAAAATCATATGCTCATATACCAAATTTTAACACCTTAACCCATCGAGGTCTGTAGTTTCTTTCATACTAAAGTATTAACTTGGTAACGACATATTTTAAAATATCCAAAAACTTTAAACACTTTAATGTGTTTTGGAATAACATGATAATATAAAACATTTATTTCAACAGATTAAAAACATTTTTGAAACATTATCAGAGTTTTCATAATAGTGTGGAAGCTAAATAAATTGTTTCGATAACCCAACCATGGTTCATACATGCTAAAAATATAAAAGTCTATCATAGATTGCGTTACAATTCATAACCCCGATGTCCTCTAGGATTGGCTCTAGATTTATTTTTTGTTATGTTTACTTGCGTGTAGCAAATAAAACATATTAGATGCTCAATGTGAAATTGAGTGGGGGTATCTAATTTTTAGAACTTACACATAGATAGAGTCAGAATTCACATCCAATGATATAGTATCATGAAAACAATATACAATTCAAATAATTCAATATTCATCAATTATCATTTGTGATATCAACAATAATGCTCTTAAATTATCATTGGTCTAAAGCCAATTAATTTTTTTTACACAATAATCATTTATGGTATCAACAGGAGTAGCCTTAAAATCTTTTTAGTCTAAGACCAAATCATATGTTTTTTTTGCACAAGAATCATGACATATGTGGTGGTAGCGGTAGTGGACTATCATTTAATGGGATCAAGTCATTGTCTGTCATCTTCAATTTTCGATTTTAGTGAAAAAGGCATGTAACGGCAGCAAGCTACCATTACACGGCAATCAGCTACTGTGTCAAGGTAGCATGTTATCGTGCCTGTGTATTGAACTATCGTGTGAAGGTACTGAGCTCTCATGACCAGTATTTGATCTTTAATCTCAGTCCAACGTTCGTATGGGTCGTTTTTTGTTATTAAACTTGATTTTAATCCCATAGAAATGTTCTCTAACATTCATAGATCATATTAAATCAATTTATTCAAAACTTTGACAATATTTTTTAACTTTATGTTTCATGGGTTCTTCAAAAATCATATACAAGCTTTTCTAGCATATAACTCAACCAAAATGATCGTCTATGAGTGTAGAAACGACTTAGATGCATATTTTAACATTATATATATACATAAATACATACATATATATATATATACACACACACACACACACATACATACATACATACATACATACATACATACATACATACATACATACATACATACATACATACATACATACATATATATATATATGGATTGACTCCACTCAGATGACACCTTACGATGAGATGACATGCTTCGGTGAGATGACGCCAAGCTCACCACATTACACTACAAAGCTCACCTAAAACTAAAGCTAAGCTCACCACTTTGAACACCAAAACTCACTTTTTTTAAAAATTTTGAAAATTTAAAAATTAATTAAAAATAAAATAGCACCACCGGTCAACAACAGCGACCAACGGCGGTAGGTGGCGGAGCAGCGGCAGTGGCGGTGCGAGGGGGTCGGCAGTGGTCTGTGGTGGCGGCACGGCGACGGAATAGCGACGGGCGGCAGGTGACGGCTGGCAGTGGCGGCGTGGCGGTGTCTGGCAGCGGCGGCGAGCAGTGGTGGCGCGGCAGTGGTCGATGATGGTCAACGGTCAAAATCTAGTCAGCACCCTTTCCTTTGATTCTATTTCTTTCAAAAAAAATTCAAAGTGTTAAAAAATATGGTGAGCTTTGTAGTTGTCCTTTGTGATGTTTGCAGTGCCCAGTGGTGAGCTTTGCGTCATCTGACTGTAACATGTCATCTCACCATAATGTGTCATCTGATTGGAGTCAATCTCATATATATATATATATATATATATATATATATATATATATATATATATATATATATATATATATATATATATATATATATATATATATATATATATATATATATATATATATATATATATATATATATATATATATATATATATATAGACATACATACATACATATATATGGCCAACAACCACGACTATATCTAGTGATTTCAATGGCGGTGATGCTAGGCGGACTAGCTAATTTTCAAGGTTAGACTGAAGGATTTTTTTGGAGAAATGAGAGAGTTCGAATTCTCTATATATACGCCAAAAATGAAGACAATCGCGCGTGTGCGATTTCTGGGATTTCTTAGATCTTCAAATTGGTTGTGGAAGAGGATGCGTGATGATTTTAATTACTCTACTGCATTATATTTTGATTAATTTAAGTCACTTATGGTACACTTTTGGTTCAACTTCCCAAATTGAAATTTGATTAAATTGTTACGATCAATGAGTCAAACTTTACACAAGCATAATTTTCTAAACTAATTGACAAATTTCATAAACCACATATTTTTAGGTCCGTCTCAGTAATTAATTAATTGTCAGTTAATCAATCCTGATAGGTCTATTTTCAGGGCTTTTAAATATCAGTTAATTTTAATATATATATATATATATATATATATATATATATATATATATATATATATATATATATATATATATATATATATATATATATATATATATATATATATATATATATATATATATATATATATATATATATATTTGAGGAGAATAATCATCAACGAAATCGTGCTAGTATACATTTTATCTAAGAATGTCACTAGTCATTCCTCTTTTATTCCCCTACATGTCATCACTTTTCAATGCCACACCATTTCCCATTTCATATTTCTCATGGCTAATTCTTACGTGGTTCTAAGGTCCATTCTCATTTTGTAGTCTTTAGTGTATTGACATAATAAAAGAATTTGGCCTTTTTCAAAACAAAAAAACGTACACTTGATAGTCCATGAGAAGTGTGAGAAGGTCTATATTTCGCATTTAAAATTTAGGACCATGGAAGAACAACTCTTTCATCACTTCACTATAATCATTTTGAACCAATAACCGTTTTGGATGCCATTAATGATGAGCATTGATCTATAGGAATGCAAAATGAGGGCCCATTCAAACACAATGATGTTTTGGAATTAGTGCCTAGACCTAATGAACATTTTTTTATTGGCACAAAATGGGTGTTTCCTAACAAACTCGATGAAAATGGAGTAATCACTATAAACAAAGCTAGGCTCGTAGCTAAAGACTAAAATCAAGAAGAAAGTATTGATTATGAAAAAACATATACACTAGTTGCACGTTTAAAAGCTATACATTTATTACTTGTTTATGCATCTAAAATCGATTTTAAACTCTATCAAATGGATGTTCTTCCTTTATGGTTTCATTCAAGAGAAAGTGTATGTCAAACAACTCCCATGTTTTCTAGACCATGAGTATCCCGAACATGCCTTCAAACTGAGAAAGGCGTTTTACGGTCTTAAACAAACTCCATGAGCTTGGTATAAATGTTTAAGAAAATTTCTTTTGGACCCTGAGTTGAAACGAGGTCAAGTCGACACTACTTTTTTCATCAAGAATGATAACCAAGAGATCCTTTTGTTTCAAGTTTAGGTAGATGATATCATATTTGGTTCTACTAACGAATATTTGTGCAGGAATTTTTCCAAAATGATGCAAAGTGATTTTGAGATGTCTATTATAGGTGAACTTAAATTTTTCCTTCGGCTACAAATTAAACATTGCAAAGAAGGGACATTTATTTGTCAAACAAAGTATTGTAAGAAATTGCTAAAGAGATTCGACGTTACCGACTCCAAATCCATTGACACACTAATGAGCACCTCATGCTATCTTGACAAGGACTAAAAAGATAAAGAGGTAGACGTCAAATGCTACCGAGGTATGATCATCAGTCTACTTTACCTTACCGCGAGTAAACCGAATATCATGTACTATGTTTGTATGCGAGTTAGGTATCATTGTGGTCCTAAAGAATCACACTTGGCTGCGATTAAAAGGATAATGAGATACATGAATAGATTTTCTTTTTAGGTATTAGATTGCATAATGAGAGATGTAATGAGGTTCTCTTATAATAACCTCAAAAATGAACGATTCTGATGGAAAATAATTGTACTCACACGTCATTTATCCAAATTTTTTCAGTTTTACTCAAAGCTTTGAGAGAGAAAATTTTAGGTGCTACCACCAATTCCTCAAAAATATGGTTATATTGTAATGTTTATACTTTGACAAAAAATATGAGATTGCATTTATCTACACCCTCTTGCATAGATAAAGTAACACCCTAATCCGTCCAGGTCTGCATCCCCTTTCAGACTAAAGTATTTAACTTGGTAATCGTAAAAATTTAAAACTTTTCAAACACATTTTATTAATCCCAATAATATTTTTCATAACATATACAGTACGGAGTATTCAACATTATTGCGGAAGCAAATTTAATATTGACATATCATAAATCATTTCAAACTTGTCACATCCATCCCGACAATCTCGCCCCATGTGCCGCCAGGATCACATTGTTCTTTCTATTTACCTGCGTGTAGCAAATAAAACACACTACACGCTCAGCGGTAAAGCTGAGTAAGCATATCTAATGCGTCGAACATCCATATAAACTGAATCTAAATTCATAATCAAGTCATTTGATTTCATGCACACAATGTTCATTTCAGACATTCAAAGTTCTGGTATTGTTCAGTTCATATCAACATATTTTATTCAATTCAGATACTATTTCAATAGTGCTCTTAAATTATTCTTAATGTAAGACCAGATCATAACAATGCTCTTAGCTATTCTTAGTCTAAGGCCAGATCATAATAATGCTCTTAGCTATTCTTAGTCTAAGGCCAAATCATAATTTCCATAACCAGATCCTTAAAAGGCAATTATTAATCAGACACTTAAACTATCATTAGTTTAAGGCAATTGATTTCGGACACTTAATTGTAGTCAGTTAAGGCAATCAGACACTTAAACTATCATTAGTTTAAGGCAAATGATTCAGACACTTAACTGTAGTCAATTAAGGCAACAACAATATAGCGAATGTTCAACATTGGATCGGGCATTCCCAAACGAGTGATCCTCTAGTTTGGACTACGAATCTCGTTTATGCATTTTTATCTAATCCATAAACTATTCATGTTTTCATAAGTTCATTCTAAGATCTATTCTAGAGGTCTTCTAGATAGTCTTAACAGCAATTAGCTAATAGGTATATCTTAAAGTCTTCTAGATATACTTAACAATACACATCATTTTCTTGTTGATCAATTTATTTATTTTGAATTATGGTTCAATAATTCATAATCATAATTTAATTCAAGATAGTCAAACAAACATATCTATACATAGTTTCATCTTTACGGTTCTTTCCTTCAATTCCATACATTTTTATTTGTCATAATAAAATCATGATCGTTATGTAGTCATAATTACTCGGGTCGTCCATTTGATCATCATAATCAATATTTATTATCAATGATATTCCATTATCCATTATAATAACCATTTATTCAGGATATTATAAAGGTTTGATCATAATAGTCATAATAACATTTATTAACAAATAGCGGCATAGTTTCGAATGTTAACACCCGAACTTACCGTCATGCATCACATAATATTTTATATGTCAAAAACATCATTTTTATTGTACAAGCTCATATTTATATTATTCATAATCAATTGGTATCAAAAATAGGATTTTGGAGATTTTCAGGAATATTTTCGCATCAGGAAAATAATTTAAAATGATCAATTAATTTATAAAAATCGATTTATATATTTTAAATAATCAATTAATTCATAAAAATCGATTTTAACAATATAAATAATCCATTAATTCATAAAAATCGATTTTTGCAATATAAATAATCCATTAATTCATAAAAATCGATTTTTGCAATATAAATAATCCATTAATTCATAAAAATCGGTTTTTTGCAATATAAATAATCCATTAATTCATAAAAATCGATTTTTTCAATTTAAATAATCCATTAATTCATAAAAATCGATTTTTGCAATATAAATAATCCATTAATTCATAAACATCGATTTTTGCAATTTAAATAATCCATTGATTCATAAAAATCGATTTTTACAATATAAATAATCGATTAACATGTACTGACTTCGAACACCTCATCTGAACAAAGTTCTAATCGATTTTTAATAAGGAAATAATAGATTTTCGGACACTGTTCATCATCTTCTGGTCAGTTTCGAGTATTATCATTTTTAATCACCAAACTTCAATTAAATTATATAGGAATGTTCTCCAATGTTCACAGATCAGTTTAGAGTCATCACATCATAGTTTTAACCACAATTTCAAGGTTTATGATTCATGGTTCTTCAAATATGTCAAACACAAAATTCAATCAAACGAACGTGTATGAACGTAGAAAAGATCTACACGAACATTCTAGTCATTAGATATATCTACGGGCTTACCTCGAAGCTTATCGAAGGTTTTGAGAATTTTCTGGCGAAACTTCTGGCGGCTTTTACTCCCAACTCCGGCGACTTCGGCGGCCACCAACTACTGCAGCATGTTATACTCACTCTCAGGAACACTTTAGTACTAAACTTATAAGTTTTTGGTTAAGAATGAGAAGGTTGATGGTGGCTTATATAGGAAGAGAAATGGGAAGGTGACAATATTGCTGCGTAGGATTTGCGTAGGAATGGATCTTCAATCGGCTGAGTGGAGTAGGAGGCGCCGTCCCTGATTGGGACTAATTTTGGTCCCAATCGGGGTACACTTTTTTGTCCAACTTTATCCAAATTGCAATCCGTTTGCACCGTTGCGATCAGACAGTCAAATTCTATTCAACGATATACCTTTCTCAATTATTTGTCATACTTTTTCTGATATCATATTTTTGGGTGTTTGACTTTGACAGAGTCAAAATTGGTCTATTTGACCTTTATTCAAGAAGGTTAATTCATGTGATTTGTTCTCATGATTTATTTTAATAAATCATTTTAAAGTTCATATTATAAATAATTTCTTCATTTATTCTTGATTTGGGTCTGTACTTAGATTCCCAATCAAGACCACACAAATAATCAACATATTAGATTTATCTCTATGAGACTTATCCAGATTTTGATATTGGATAAAACATATTTCATATCGGCCCAAAGCCCAACAAACATTTTGATTAAATTATTATTTATTCATTAAAGTCGTAGATGGAAAATTTTGGGGCGTTACAGATAGGGAGACACAAGCTTTTTCTGATTAGATAATCAAAGTCGTAGATGGAAAATTTGGACAAGTGATTGATGGAACTGATGATGTTGAAATCCCGCCTGAAAATCTTGATTCTTGACAAAAGTTATCCCCTAAGAGAGTCAGAGGTATAATAGACTTCACTTATCCAAACCTATTAGAGAACATGAAATATTGTTCTCTTTTTGGGATTGTGCATTATTAACACTCGCTCTCGAGTTTGTTGAATGGTAAATGAATTTGTCCTATCCAATATTCTAGGAGGTGAAAAGGAGTAGTTAATTTTTTATTCTTCATGCCAAACAGATTCAGTTATAGCTGTTAACGACAATTGAATAAGAGTTGAGTTTTTTAATGAAATCAAATGCTCGGTGATCCCAAACCACAAAATAGTTTTTAAAAAGGGGGTACCGATTATATTATTCAAGAAAATTGAACAAATATCTGGATTGTGTAATGGTAGAAGATAAATCGTTGAAGAGCTGCGAAAGAACATTATCAGTGCAATTGATGTTTTGGGAAATCGAGTCGGAAAAAGGTTACATACACCTGAAATTCTAGAAAAGACAATTCTCAATAGTTTTATGTTTGTTATGACTATTAACAAAAGTCAAGGTAAAACATTGTCTTTTGTTGTATTATTTTTAACCAATTCGGTATTTACTCATGATCAGCTTTATATTACGAGGTCATGAGTGAAAAACCAAGTCATGATTAAAAATATTGGTTCTAGATGACAATGAAAACCCTTACAACTATATCACAAATATTATGTATCTTGATGTCCTTCAAAAAATTGAAATTAAAAAAGATTTTTTCAAGTGCACTTTTAATTCTTCAAATATTATTTTTTCTAGTTTGTCGTTGTTGTCCATTGATTAAAAGTGGTGTTTGAAATATATTTACCTGATTTTTGAAAATATATTACATTGAAAAAAGATCTGATTCATCAAAATACTAGTTAACAAAATATAGAAATTGAACCTCTAAAAAATATTTCCTTCGTTCCCCATAAATCTTCCTATTTTTCTTTTTTATTTATCTTCATAGATCTTCTTATTAGCCCTTTTAATATTTAAAATAGCATGACTATCTTTACTTATTTTATTTATTACACTTCACACACCACATTTAATATCTTCCACCAATTTTCTTTAAGAATATTTTGTTAAATTTTTTACCTTTTTTTAACTCTCATTAAAAACTACAAAAGGTCAAAATGAGAACATCTTAGGTGGACGGAGGAAGTATATGTATAGAAATTGAAGAAATTAGATAATTGAAAGTAAGATTATATATTTCTTAAAAATTAGGATATTAAAAAGGGTCATACCAAACTTACATCGATCCTGTGAGAATCACCTAGTCCAAAACAAATCTCTAATTTTTCATAAAAACCAGCTAGTTTGAAGTCTTTGAACCAATGGTAAAATAACACCCCGGTTCAAGTGATATTGGATTTCAATGTGATACAATGACTCGGGACACCTACGGTGTTCCGTTTGAAAATTTGATGGTTCTTACCACATAACCTCCGATAAACCTTCCTACTTCGGCCAAACCCGAAGTGACCCCTACTCCCTCCAAGTGCACCCCATAAATTTTATTTGACTTTAGAGTCAAAATTTGAGTCGATAAATTTTGTGGGGTGCAATTCGAGGAGGTGAGAGAGTTGGTTCAGGTCAGGCCAAGATATGGGATTTACCCAGGGAAAAGGTAGGGGTTAGGAATCATCAATTTTTCAAACGGAGCACTATAGATGCTATATTCAAGGCCCATGTCAGGATGACATGTGAGACTAATGTCAACCGAACCTCTCCCTTGTAATAAAGTGGGTAGCATCCTATAAATATTGGTTTTTCCAAAGATTTCATCTGGTCCAACTGATCTCATCTTTATGAGATTTGGTGATAAACTAAGAGTTTATTCTCTTCGTCTAATCTAATTAAGTTGATCTGATCCTTTTGTATTCATGTCCGATCTGAATTGATTTGGTTTTAGTTAAATTTGAATTTTAATTTGCTTTTAATCTGATCTAATCTAATTTGGTTTCATATGTTCTGATTTCAACACGTATAATTAATACTACCCACGTTTGAAAGTATTGATCTAGTTTTGACTCTTTACCATTAAAATTGTTCTTTTTAGTAAATAGAACGATAGACCAAAACCCCCCGGGTGTGTATTTTTTGGTCTATTCGATATGTGTATAAAATATAGGAAATTTATGAACAAGAATATAGACAATAGACTTTTAACGTGGAAACTAAATCGGTGAAAACCACGGGCCTTTTTTGGCGGTACCATGCCAACAGGGATGTTTTATTATATATCAGGGGCATATTTGTACAGTATATCAGCGTGATAGCCATTGATGGAGCTTGAAGCTCCATCGAGAAGAAGATGATGAACGGAGAGAATACAAGATGTGTGGAATGTAGAGGGTGGCTCTCCATTTCTTCTTGGTTATGTGTCTCTTATATAACATCAAGGTAGGAGCTTAGGGTTAGGGTTCCCTAGCGGGCTCCTTGCGTGGACCGGCCCAATATCTTTAATTAGGCCCAAGGGATATTATTCCATCACAAGCCCCCTAGTTTCTTAGTGAACACGAAGTGTTGACTGAGAAACTATAGCCTGTCTTTGTCTATGTGAATTTCTTCAATCGACACTCTCTTGTACCGGAATCCCTTGAAGCTTCTGGCGGCATTGGCATAAATCTTGACTCCTTAAGCTCCTCTTCTTTTAGTACCTAAGAAAGTTAGAAACATACTTGCCTCGTCGAGCGACTACGAAGTCTATGAGATGGCTTCGTTGTGTTTCGAGGGGAGGACTTTTAGGAACCTCAAAGAATGAGGGATTTGGTCGCCTCGCGAGGTGGTTTTTGGACCGACCTCGGGGGAGGGCTTTTGTGCCTCGTAGGACGGGGACTTAATTGGAGCCCCGCGAGGTGATATAGGACCGACCTCGGGAGAGGACTTTTGTGCCTCGTAGGACGAGGGCTTAAGCCCCGCGAGGTGGTTTAGGGCCTACCTCGGGAGGGGACTTTGATGAATATCTCTTGGAGAGGTTATATTTGTGAGGGTTTGGTTGGGTGCCACTTTTGTGGGCTTAGATAGGCTTTGCCTATTGTTTTATTGTTGCATCGATGACTTGGGAGAACGCACCCACTCATCCCGGGGTGTGAAGTCTTAGGACTTAGCCAATTGTAGCATTACCCTGGTGATTTTCACATGGTTTGCTTCTGGCGTCGTCCAAAATTTTTGAGTTCTTCATGGCGTGACCCCTCAAATTTGGAGGTCACACGCCAAACTCTAATAGACTGAAGTTTTTGCAACGCAAAGCTTGGTGCAGGCTTCACTTTGGTCGCCTTCAGTTTTTTTTATTTTTGGTTTGTTTTGTTCCGCGAGCAGGTGGCTCAAACAAGTTTATCACCTGTGAGCACACCGCTCACCAGATTTCTCTTACTCCGTGAGTAATTTAATCAACGGACAACCAGAAATTTTGTAGATCCCATTTGAAATCTGATTTGGGCTTGTGGAGTGTGACCGGATCCATGGAGGCAATAACTATCTTACTTGCTTTGAATTGTGTTACCCGCAGCCTCAAAGGTTTGGAACTCGACAAGAGACTGCGAAAAAGACTTCGAGGAGCAGCATTCGGCGAAGACGAGGTGCTGCCATCCGTGCCAGCAACCTCCGATCTACGTAGCTGCGACTTCATTGACTTGTGGAAGCCGGATCTATGACAGAACTGTGGCGGTCAGCGGCAAGGCGACCCACGGCAGTTCCCGACGAAGCTCTCGGCGTCGTAGAGTGGCTGACCTGCTTCCTTCCATCATCGACCTCATTCCTCGCATCTAAATCAAGATGATTGTGGCCATTTCATCTGCATCCTTCTCCAATTTCCAAAGGATGATGGTGCACGATATAACCAATCAGAAGGCCAGATTGGGCGATTTGGTCCTCCTTCCTTTAGTTCTCATACTGGAATAGGGTGCACGCTTGGGAAGTATCCGCTTACCATTGAGAGTTTTGTGACCAATGGCGATAACGAGGTGAACACCGGCGGTCAGCGACTAATGTCTGTTGGGGATGGGGCAACCAGCCACCAAATAGTGGTAATTGGAGTCATGTTATCTGCGTGAGGTGACCGGCAGTACTTCTGGGCGAAACGACCAGTGGCGGTCAGCGGTGGGGCGACCAGTGGCGGTCAGCTGTGCAGTGACCAGCAGCAGTCAGCGGTGGGGCGACCAGTGGCGGTCAGCTGTGCAGCGACCAGCAACGGTCTGTGGTGAGGCGACCAGCAACGGTTAGCCGCGCGGCAACCAGCAGCGGTCCGCGGGGAGGCGACCAGCGGCGGTCAGCGGTAAGCGACCAACGGCGGTCAGGGGCTCTTCGGGCGACCTAGCAGTTTTGAGAGGACCCACTCCACCTCCATGGTGGTTCTAAAATCCCACAGTGAGTGTTGTAATCCGACAGCAATTGGAGATCCGGCCACCTGCAGGAAAGGTCGTGGCGGTCAAAGATGCGGCGACCCGCGGTGGTTAGGGATGAGGTGAAGAGCAGCGGTCAGCCTTGAGGCAAGCTGGGTGGTGAACTGCAAGGTGAGCCACGACATTCACCTATGAGGCATCCAACCACGGTTCACTTTGAAACAACCTGTGGCGCAGAGTGATAGTGCAACCCCGGTCAGCGAAGAGGCGACCAGCGGCAGCCCACCGTGAGGCGTCCAGCTGCGGTCAACGGTAAGGCAACCAGGTCGTGCAGAAATAGCAGCAGAGCACAGATCTAGACAGGGACGGGGTGGAGCAAGGCTTCCGATGTCGTCTAAGGCGTGGCGGAATGACGGCTCTAGTTTGAGGGTACCACGGGATCTGGCCGCAAGCACTGGCGACCTCCATTATCCCCTCGCAATAGTGGCCGTTCCAGCGACCCCAGGGTGATCTCGACGTCCTACCCGCATCTCCATGTCGATCTAAAACCCTGCTGCCAGCACGCGATGCAAACACAGATCGAAGATGGTTGTAGATCTGTTCTGATGGGGATGTCTTGATTGGTGAGATCGTGGGCAGATTCAAAATTCCAAGACCCCCAAATTATCTTTCTCACCCTCCTATAATACCGTGGTAAAACAAAACCCAAATTTTTTCTTTGCCATGTATTCTGCTCACGAGCCTTCATTTGAAAAATAATGGGAGGATTTTACACTTGAGCATAAAAACTCTCCTCTCAACGAGAGAACCATTTGATAGACCAAAACCCCCCGGGTGTGTATTTTTTGGTCTATTCGATATGTGTATAAAATATAGGAAATTTATGAACAAGAATATAGACAATAGACTTTTAACATGGAAACCAAATCGGTGAAAACCACGGGCTTTTTTTTGGCGGTACCATGCCAACAGGGATGTTTTATCATATATCGGGACATATTTGTACAGTATATGACGTGATAGCCATTGATGGAGCTCGAAGCTCCATCGAGAAGAAGATGATGAACGGAGAGAATACAATATGTGTGGAATGTAGAGGGTGGCTCCCCATTTCTTCTTGGTTATGTGTCTCTTATATAACATCAAGGTAGGAGCTTAGGGTTAGGGTTCCCTAGCGGGCTCCTTGCATGGACCGGTCCAATATCTTTAATTAGGCCCAAGAAATATTATCCCATCATAGAATATACATTTTCAACCGTAGTGGTCGTTCCAAGCCTACTGAACATAATATTCCTTATAAAAAGACGTAGTATTTATTTTAAAACAACTTAATATATTCATTTTGAACATTGTAATTTTCATTCTAAAATAATTTTAATTACAAGTTTGCCGGCGTCCATCTCATAAAGAAAGGCCAATTTTCCAAGTTGTTCCTGTGATAAAGAAAAGAAATTGATACCTACAGCTAATTTCTAACAATCCCATGGATACGATTTTTTCCAAGTATTTCGTGTGTTAAAGAAATTGATACCTGCAGCTAATTTCTAACAATCCCATGGATACGATTTTTTCCAAGTATTTCGTGTGTTAAAGAAATTGATACCTGCAGCTAGTTTCTAACAATCCCTTGGATACGATGAGTACAGGGCCAAATGAGTTTGGAGCTTTTAGATCTCATGAATCCGTTGAGAACTCTCCGCAGAAACCGTCATGGCCTACTTCTGGAGGGGAACAAGATGATAGGGCATCTACTGATGATGAGCAGAATGGGAATAAGGAAGATGGTAAAAACCAGTTGGTGATTTATGATCCTTCCGTCAATGGTGCTGCCGAAATTGCCCTAATTCCCGATTCTTCGCAATCTCCCCAATTACCTGGTGCGTCAAAAGTGTACCGATCTGTTGGGGCTTTTGCTGTTCAGTGTGCCAATTGTTTCAAATGGAGGCTTATCCCAAAGAAGGAAAAATACGAGGAGATAAGGGAACATATATTAGAAGTTCCCTTCTTATGTGAAATGGCTCGGGAATGGAAGCCTGAGATATCTTGTGATGATCCACCAGATATTACTCAAGATGGAAGTAGCCTGTGGGCTATTGATAAACCCAATATTGCTGTCCCCCCTCGTGGCTGGCAGCGGCTTTTGAGAATCAGAGGTGATGGAGGGACTAGATTTGCGGATGTGTATGCTTCAATGACCCCCCCATGAGTTCTACTCCTTCATTGCTTTAAGACGTTATATAAATTTATCATTTCTTCACTGGTTCCTTTTTCTGCAGGTATTATGTTTCGCCATCGGGCAAGAGATTCCGATCCATGGTTGAAATTGAGAGGTATTCCTCGAAATTGCAAGGAGATATCTTTATTCAACTTTCCTTTTTTTCCCCGTGATTCACGGGCACATGCTAATATTGTGTATAGCGCGACTACATGCCAATTTATCCCTTATTCCCTCCATCCCATAAAAAGAGCCTTGTTTTTTAGAAGTGTAACTTGTTAGTTTTGATAAGATACAACTCTTTGAAACCATCAAAGAGAGTTATATTTTTCAAATTTATTTCTTTATTTAACTGAATTTAACATATTTAAATTGTTTGGCATACTTTACGGGACCAGCGGAGTATTTGTTATGTTGTTCTAGAATCTCATTGCTCTTTTTCTGCAGGTACTTGGAGGAACACCCTGAGTGTGTACATGATGGTGTAAGTTTATCCCGGTTTTCATTCCAGACCCCAAAGCCTTTGCAGAAGAACACTGCACTGAAAAAACGTCCTCCTGCAATGTCTACACCTTCACATGATGGCTTTGCTCCACTATTGCCTGCATATCGTGACCTTTCAGAAGGTATGAGAAGTTCACGACATACTGATTGTTACTTTCCTGAGACTGATAACATTCTCTTGATATTCTCCATATTAGGTAAAAAGATTATGAATTTGCATGGTTTTCTCCAGCATAAGTTCACCCGTTATGGGTTTGGGCTGTAATGCAAAATGTATCCAACAAATCATCTCCGAGGGCGGATTAAAAACATTTGGACAGGGAGGGGGGGTGCAATGCATCCCATGGATGTAATTTATTTCTTTTGGTTTTATAGAAAAAAAATTATTTAAATAATTTAATAATAAATGTAAAGGCGTGACCCCCCCCCCCCCAAAAAAAAATATACTACTTTTCTAGATTCGCCACTGATAACCTATGTGGTTTAATATGTGAAGTTGATATCAGTGTTCGAATAGTTCCAACAATGTAGTCACCGTAATGACCTTGGTTTAATATCCAAATCTGATTTCGATGTTTGAATTGTGCAATCCGACTCCTAAGCTGAGACTTTACCGTGTGCATTGATTGCTCTACTTTCTTTCATTACTCACTTCTATGCATCATTACATTACTAAATATTTGTTGAATTCAGTTATATAACAATTAACAGTATGTTTGGTTCAAGGAATTATGAAGGAAAAGAAAGTCATAGAAACTAACAAATCTATTTTCATTTGGTTAGTAGGGAAATTGATAAGGAAATTAGTTTTCAATAACTCATTTGTTTGGTTGTTAATTGTTATAGAGAAAACATAAGAAGACATGGTTGAGAGGGGGGGCAGCATGTATTGGGGGGGGGAGGCGTTGTTTTATCTCCCTTTCCTTCCAAAATGGAAGGAAAAATCACTTTGTCATTTTCACTTTACATTTTCCTCGCATTTTCTTTCTCCCAATTTCCCTTTCCTTTCTAACCAAACGCTAAAATTGCTTTTTCTTTCTATTTTCTTTTCTTTTCCTTTATAAATCCCTTGAACCAAACACAGTGTAAATTTGGTTTGATATAAAGATTATGTGCGAGTTGACGGATATTTTCTGTGGTATTTGAGTATTTGATGCTCTATTAGCTCACACAAGTTCTTTCACTTGCAGCAAATCCGGTAGCATGGAATTTTCCAAATAAAGGTTCAGAAGTCAAACTCTGTGAGCCAGGGGTCTCTCTTAATCCCAATGCCTGTGATATTGAATCTTGTGGCGAATCAACTATTAAAAGGCAGAAACAGTCTATGGATCCGTCCATTGCCGACATTTAGAAGAATTACACGTTCTTTTTCTTCTTCGTTCAGAAAACCTCTTTTTATATATATGCCCATGGGCACTTCCACACTTTGGCTTTCAGTAGATTTACGATGCCTGATAAAATCTTTCGATTTTATTTGCAGTCCAACGTTTGTTGAAGCTAGGCTTAGGGACTACTATGCAGCCATTCATATTGTATTACTCTATAAAAACGATTCATTGACCAGGAGTTTGTAAAGCCCCCAGAGTTTAATCCTACCAAAATGCATGAAGTTTGACACTTTCACCTTACAAAGGAGTATAAATGGGATGGCTTTGAAGCCCCTTGTGTAAGCCCACGGCCTATTGAGCCCTTGTGTTGTAAGGTATACCCCCCCTTTCTACATGGTAAAATGAGTCATTCTGTAAATTGTTTGGTATTCAGTTCTCTGGACTTACTTTTTGTGTGTGTTGGACATCATTGTTGAGCAATATGAAGTTAGAATTTTACTTAGTACTCTGGCTAAAATGTCGATTTTCATCTGAACACGTTTGTTAATGTAAAATATATCAGTAAGTTTTACTGCTAATACCTGAATTTTGAAGGTTTTTTTACTCCCTCCGTCACTTGGAATTTACCCAATTTGACTTCTACTGTCAACGTCTTTAAACTTTCACTACGATTTATAAAAAAAATAAATTGAATTGTGACACCCACTTTATCTCAAATTAAGTTGTACTCACAGGATCAAATAAATTCTTTTGAAAACAACTCTAGTCAAACATCGTAAATCAAAGCAATTGATTTAAATTGGGACGTAGTATGAATTTAATATCAATAAAGTTCATTTTGAAATATAGCTTTGAAATATTATATTTTATTATATAGATATATCTATAAATAAAGGTATTGATGAACAAAGTGTTGCATTGAAAACTGTAAACAGTTAAATGTGAAGAATCAAAGTGGACAGAAAGGAGTAGTTATAGTAAATTTCAAATCCTATCCGTAAAATACCTCAACATATCAAAATCTTTCACCAAAAGAAAGAAGAAAGGAAAAAAAAATAACGAAGAAAGAGGAAGTTGCTGCATTTTAACTTGGAACTTGGCTAAAAAAATTGGTGAAAGATTTTGATACTTGAGATATTTTTCCAATACGATTTGAAGTATAGAGATCAAAATGAAAAAAAAACTTCAAATTTTAGGCACCACCCGTGAAATTTATCCAAAATATATTTGGTATCAAACTAAGTTTCTACTACCATGTGGATTTCGGTGCATACGTAATGAAAATATATGCTCTGCATAAATCTTGTTTAAGGAAATTCTTTTATCTGATTGAAGAAGTTTGGTCACTTGCCGAACCAAATGTGCATAGCATTTGTACACTCCAAGCGTGTATAGTATAACTAGCTGGTTAGTTAGAATATAGATGGGCAAAGTTCGGTTGACACTGGTATTTGGTGTCAACGGATGACACTCGCTGATTTGGAGTTTCTCCAATGCTCTGTTCGCAAAATTGACCCCTACCCAAACTCTTGCGCCCCCTCCCTAGGGGTAAGAGGGGAGGTCTAGTATGGGGGTAGGGGTGGGGATGCGGTGAGGGGTTTAGGGAGGACTGGAGGAGGTTAGGGGGTAGTGAGTTTTGAGTTAGGTCCACAAAATCTGATATGGAAGAGGGACATAAGAGCCAGGAGATAGTCTTCCATGTAGCAGTCCTTCTAATGCGGATGCTCTTAGAACCGGCGATAATTTGTTCACCAATTCAACAAAGTCGTCCTAATCACCAACAAGATCTTTCTCTCACTCTAGCGGTAGCCCTCACCAATAGATCTTTTTTCTCCACCACTCATTCTTTGTCCACTTTCTCTCTCTCCAATCACTTTTTCTTAAGCATTAATCTCCCCTCCTTTTTTTCGGTAGAACCACTACAAACCTAAAGCAAATCAAAATAAGAGGCAAAGCCAAAATGGGAAATATAGTAAGAGAAAGAAGTGTTTTCCAACAAACCACCCCTTCAAGAAAATCATAAAACTTTCTCACAATTGAGGAAAAAACAAGGCATTGCCTGGATCTAAGAACAAGACAAGAAATGTCAGAGATTTTTAGTCAAACAAGCGTCTCCGATAGTCTTCTCTCTCTCTCTCATTTCTGTGTTGACCCAAGCAACACGTAGACAAGACGGAAAAAAAGGCAAAGAGAAGGAGAAGAATGAGGATTTGTTTTGTTTGTTCGTTTGTTCTGTCCTTGAATGTAATCTCGTTATTGTTTGACATGAGTCCCCTTTAGAAATAATAGAGAAACTGTGAATACACACCCCTTAATAACACACACTGTAGTAGTCTCTCCCATGTAATATTCCTTCAATTTCTATGTAATCGACTTTGTAATTATCATTGTTGGGAGAGTTTTGCATTAATTGTTTTTTAAATTTTTTTCTCGAAACGTATGTATGCTTTTCTTGGAAATCCTCCTACCCCCAAGGTACCAAATGACAAATCTTTTAAAACTGCGTTCTGTTTGCCTGATCTGATCTAATTTTTTAAAGATCTAGTCTGATCTTATCCAGTCTGATCTAGACCTGGCAAAACTGACCCGGACCCGATAACCCGAACCGAATAACCCGGAACCGAACCCGATTTGACCCGAAAAATGAAGAACCGAAATAGAACCGAACACCCGAAATGATCCGAACCGAACCGAACCCGAACCGAATGTATTCAGATCCGATTCAGACCCGAATCCGATTAAACCCGAACCGATTAAACCCGAACCCGGTTAAACCCGAACCCGGATAAACCCGGAACCGATTAGACCCGGAACCGATTAGACCCGAAATTGATCAAATTCATTAATATTTCATTTATCAAATGAATTTGGAAAAAAAGAATTACCTATATATTTTTACATATGTTGATATGTTTCTAAAAAAACATATTTAAATTATGAGTGCAAACCATGTAACTACTTTCATGTACAAATCTTTTATTTTGTACTCCGTATTTTATAACCTAAGTTAAAATATATTTGTATTTTTATAGAAAGTATATAAAAATTATAGTTACATTGTAATACATATTTTATGTAAAGAATTATGTTACCAAAGTTGATTTTCTTTTTTTAATATGCCAATTAACACACTATAAAAAATACTTGAGCATAAAAATGAAGAAAGGTGTCACAATCATGTGGTAAAAACTTATGATTATGTAAATGAATAAAACCAGCTAACTGACATTACCTAGTATAAGCTAAATAAAAGATTTCTTCTCCAAAAATTATGAATGAGTAAAAAAATATTGAACCATCTTAAAGAGCTTTTTTAAAACACAAATCTTGATTTTCGTGGATACACTATCCAACAAACAAAATACAGCATTCTAGTGACAATTTAGAACCAAATTGTTATCCAAATATTATTCATTTATTAGTATGTGTTTACATTATATTTGAACTAATATAAATTTAAACCGATATAAACTCAAATCAATACAAAGCCGAACTGATACAAACTCAAACCGATACAAACCCGAACTGATACAAACCCGAACCGATACAAACCCGAACCGATACAGACCCGAACCGATATAAACCCGAACCGAAACCGAACCGAAACCGAAAACCAGTCAAACCGAAATAAACCCAGAACCGAACTGACCCGACCCGAACCGATTATAACATATATCCGAAAGAGACCCGAACCGAAAAGACCTGACCCGGACCCGAACCGATTGACCCGATTGCCAGGTCTAGTCTGATCTGATTGCAATTATAATGATTCCTATTTTTGATCTGTTCTGATCTGATTATAATAAGAATAAATAAAAAAAATAAATTGAACGAAACATTGTAAGTCTAAAGATGAATTACATCAGTCCATGTTCACATGTTTTAACAAGCTAGTTATATAGTGTACGACGCTATGTGCATTCAATTCATCTAACTTCTTCATTTGGATTACAAAATTTTCCTTAAATTTTTCTTCATTTGGAGTAAGATTTTAGAACACACCGATATAAATTTTCAATGCAACGATAGGGGGCAATATATCAAAACACCATAAATTGATATCTCCGAAATTCAAGATATCAAAACAACTTCGTTTGAGAGAGTTGTAATACAAGAAGATACCAAACCTCACCCTTGTTTAGACGTCAAAAAAGACTGCAAAAGAGGTGTGATATCAAGAGATATTAAACTCTAACCTTGTTCAGACTTGACACCAAACACCACAAAAGAGATTTTGATATCGGAGATATCAAAATCCATATTCCTTTCGCTCAATTAACAAGTCCTAAAGCTATTGCCATAGAACCATACCAAGCAGTATTAATACAGAGAAGTTGTTATTATAGAACATAATCTTATTAGATGGTCACACAAATGCAGGTCTTGGAACGATGTCGCCATTATTAAAAGTAAATAGACAAGAAATTTCACACCCTGGCGGAATGCAATGAAAACACGCTTCTGGTTCTCCCAAAAAGCATTACACAAAGATCCGACACTCACAAGAATTTCTTGTGTGGCCTGCCCCAGTCTTCATCTTGCATATGCTGTTAACAAAAAAAAGCATGTCAAAACTACTTGCATCATTGTCTAAGAAGTAAGAACCCATGTGTTATAATCAAACACCACGTTGTTGTGGTCAACTAATAATTCAACATAAATTACATGTCTGGCTGAGGCTATGGGCTCACTAAAAACACTCCTTGCTAATACCAACAACTAATAAATCCTAAGGTGATCACCAAGGGAGTTTGCTAAAAACCTTGGCTAGCAAGGAAAAAATACTGAGAACCAGCATTTGCAAACCAACAAATCCAGGATAATCCCAACTCCGTTGGGGGCCTGAGAGTCAAGATGTATGCAACCTTACCCCTGTAAATAACAGAGAGGTAGTTTCCATTAAACCCTTGCTTTGATGATGTATTGACACATTTATTTCCCAAAAGTTCATAATAAGTAAGGAACAAAGGATGTTTGATGTGCCATTGTGATTTAGTCCGTTCTTTAACCAAAGCTAAAACATGTCAAAAAAATGACTCTTTTACTGAAAAGAAGGAAAATACAATTCACTTTATCACATATCATTTCAAAAAAAGAGTGAATTAAAAAAAGTAAAACATTGGTTCAAATAATTTGGGGTTGGATTAACATTAAAATTGAATCGAGTATGCTCCTTTATCCTCCTCTTGCATAAAAATCGTCTTAACTTTTATTTTTAAACCTACTTCTCACTTTATTTATTTTAAGTGTGCTTGTGTGAAAGAAAAATAAAATATTTCATTGGTGAAAAATAGAGAAAGAAGTTTTCCCGCCAAAGCCAAAATTATTGCTGTCATACATCTTTTTTTTACAAAAATCATACTTCATTATTTATGATCGATTTTGAGTCTAATCAGATTTGACTCAATTATTTAGTTATTGTTCGGTTTGGGTCATCTTGAGTTTTGGTTATAGATTGAGTATTCCTTTTTAGGGTCATTTTGGGTTCGGTTTTGGGTTATCCGCTTTGCGTAGTCAGTTCCAAGTCTGTTTTGCCAGGTCTAGTGCAAGGTAAGAAGCAAGGGAAGTTTAATGTGCCTTTCTATTTCATCTATCATGTGTCCGAAACTAAAACAATGTCAATGATGACTCTTTAAGCTCTTTTGGTGGTGGAGATCCCCGAGGTTATACTTCCTCTATTATGGAACCCCTGGAGATGACAAGGTCATTGTAGCGTCCATTTATCTTGAAGGTGACACCCTGGATTTGTTCCCTTAGATGGATTTTGAGCTAGCGATGCTTTACTGGAACGAATTGGTGAAGGTATTGCAAAAACATTATGGACCTCCACAATACCATAACCTAAACGAATACCTGTGCATCATCAAGAAAAAATGTTCACTTCAAAAATACCGGAAGGAATTCACAAATAAGGCCTGCTCCAGTAGAGCAATGGCCAAATCACTGTCTACTTGGGCATATTTTTGAACAGACTCAAGAAATAATTTGCATTCTGACGTGCACATCCAAAAGCCTAGAACTGTCCACAAAGCTGCCAATTTTGCCTCAGGGTTTGAAAACAGTTGGGCGGTTGGGCCTAACTCAAAATTCCTCAGCTCCAAAATGGATCTAATTCTTCTAGTTCCCTAAATCCTCTCGTGTGTGGCACAATCTCAACTTATGCAAACATGCTAGCGAACCAGTACCCTTCAATAAACTCGTTCCATCCCTCTTTCACAGAATCTGAACGCCAGCGACTAGGAGACAAAGGTTTGTGCTTTCGTTGTGGCAAAGTCTTAAAGCCTGACCATCGTTATGCATCATCTTTTTGTCCTCTCTGTTTTATGGAAGAAGGTGATGGAATCATTCTACCCTCAGAAGGTAGAGACAACATCAAAAGTGATGGAAGTGAAGTCGATGTAGTATTCAATGGAATGGTAGGTAAGGCTAA
The DNA here is from genome assembly GCA_003260385.1 of Cuscuta australis. NCBI lineage: Eukaryota > Viridiplantae > Streptophyta > Magnoliopsida > Solanales > Convolvulaceae > Cuscuta > Cuscuta australis. The sequence goes on from NQVE01000017.1 coordinate 684,597, forward strand.
CTCTGGGAAAAATTAAACTCAAAAGATCCATATTGGGTCATGATATTCTGATATTGGTAGACAGCGAGGCTACCCACAATTTTGTCTCAGAAAGTCAGAACTCAGAAGCATAAGTTTTTGAATCGGGAGTCCCTACTTGTATAACAACCTCATTTTCTGTTCAAACAAGAAACGAGAGGGTGGTTAAATGTAATCGAGTTTTCCCAGGTTTAGTTGTCCTTGGCATTAAATGGTTGGCTTCCTTGATTATAAGTAGATGAGGAGAGCAATTGTAAAATCCTCCACCGAAGCAGTTGAGAATGGTTATTAAATTTTTGAAGTCCTATCAGCAATGGTTGCTTGTTTTGTTAAAACTGGTATATCGCCCCTTGTGCTCAAACAAACCAAACATGTACTGGATTCCTATATCCTAAATAAGAAGCCTTTTGATACTAGTGTAGGGATTTTCTGAACTAAGTATGAATCATAGTGCATTTAGTTTATTGTCTTTATAACTTTATGTTTTTGCATTTATTAATATACAAACAAGCTGAGTTTCAAAGTAATACCAAAGGCACAAATATTTTTTAAAATTCACAAATGGACTAATTAAAAAAGGCACAATAAACTTGCTTCTTGCTTTCTATGAAGTTTTGGGAACTAAATGCCACAATGCATCCTAGGTATGACATAAATAGTCTATGTTCTATGGGGTAAGGTTGAATACATCTTAACCCCGCAAACCCCAACAGAATTAGGATTAGGCGGTATTTGTCATTGATGATGCTGCAATAATTTTTATTACATCTTATTTGCCTTCTCTAAAGTGTAAAGTGTAAACTAACTTTTAGGTTTTTGTTGATCGCCCTGCATCTTTGTGTGCTTTAGTAAAATGGGTCAGATTCAAGAGGGCTAAAGTAGACATGTTTCAGTTTTCTTTATAAAGTGCTACACTGCTACAAGAATGCAGCATTTGGAGTTCATGTTCCGCGTGGCATCACATTTCCATTTGACCCGGGTGAAAATCATAAAGAGCACAAGGGACTTCACGGAACTGAGGAGAACTGGAATATCTAAATGAAGGAAACAAATCAAGGAAATTATGCAGCAAAATCAAACTACATTGCTGAGTTGCTGGTTTTTTCTAGTTGAAGACCATTCAAGGTGTAGGTAGCTAGAATAAAACAGAATAGCAATTGGGTGCCATTAAGAATCAGATGAATATGTTTCCGGATTTACAGCCTTAAACTTGTCTATTTCTTAGCGAAGCCTTATATTCTCTCTAATTTCCTTCACTTTCTCTCCCCTGTGTTTCCTTCTTCCTCGCCTCACTATCTGGCATTTCTTTTCTCCTACAGCCCCGAGTTGTGATAGAATAAAACAAGCATAGGGAAGTTTTTCCAATACCAAGTGGAAATGAAGATCAACAATAGATATGGTTTAGAAGAAACAGATCCAAAATATTTCATACACGCCATGACGAGAGGACTTACGAATTCTTTGACGATTCCCTTGTAGACGAAGATGGGCAAGGCGATTCCGAAGAGGCCAACAAGGGCAAAGTTACGCCTCGTCCACCTGAAGTTGTGCTCCAAATTCTCCCTCGCGGACGACCATTCCTCGATCCACTTATTCTTGTTAGTTTCCATTCCTCCGCCCATTTTTCTCTCTTCTTCACTCTGTAACGATCGGTACGGTGTAGTAAGAGAAGGGAGTTGCTAGAAGAGAAAGGAGAGAAAATCTGGAGAAAATTGTTGAGAAAGATAGGAGTAGGATTTTGTGGATTACACTCTACTAGTCTACTGACCCCAGAGCTCATACATCTAGGGGTGAAAAGTAACTCGAGAAATATCAATAACCACTCATTTATTTTTGAGTGGTTACACTCAAAGTTCTACCCCATTTGTACACCACCCTTTCAATAAACACTCATTTATTTTTGATTTTTATTTACTTATTTTTTTTAATTTTCTTGCCTAATTGAGTGGTAATGGAGGAGGTGGGGGACAAATGGGGTACACCTTTAGTGATGGTACGAGGTAATTTTTTAATTTTCTTGCCTAGCATTTTCCAAAAAAAAAACAAACTAAATGATCCATTCGATTTTTTGTGATGGTACGAGGTAATTTTTCCTATTGGAATTCTCGAACCATCTGGGGGGATTTATAGATTGGCACAAGAAAGAAATTGAATTAGCACATTCAAAACTTAAACCCGGGCTAAAGTGTAATGGAGCCAACCAAGCTGGTTTGAGCGACCTTCGACCTCATTGCAACTAGGTCAGAAATGAGGTTCGGGGTAAGAAGTGCTATGAAATCTAAACTCTAGAAAAGAAAGGTCAGGAATGGTCTCAGTCAAAAAAGTATTGTATTTACCACAAGACGAATTCACATGATACGAAAGAGAGTAGATGTCTCTGAAGCATAGCTCGAACTTTGTGGGAAGGGAAGAGCACAAATAATAACTTGACCTGGTTAGAGGATGGGAGCTAGCAAGGTGGATAATTTGACCGGTAAACCCGGATACGCTGAACTCACATTAGCCTTCGACAATAAATGGAGGGAAGACTAAGACAAAGGCCTAGCTTGGTACGCTCATTACTACACCAGTCTTGCTCAGTATAACTTTTTGGGGGAGTAGGCACATTTCTTATGCTGGGAGAGTTAAATTGATCAACTCTGTTCTGTTTGGCATAATGAATTTCTGGGCTAGGATTTTCCTACTCCCTAAAGAAGTTATTCACAAAATCCAAAACATCTGTAGGAACTTCCTTTGGGAGGGTACCACTCACTACAAGAAAGCCCCACCTATTTAATTTGTTGGAATGAGGTTTGTCTACCTATCAACAAAGGGGGTTTGGGGATTACGAACATCCTTAAGTGGAATCAGGCATGTATCATGAAGCTAAACTGGGATATTGCACTCAAAAAGATGTCTTATGGTTTAAATGGGTACACTCTAGATACATTAAAGGGAGTGACTTTTGGGAGTATCAACCAAAGAATGATACTCTTTTATACTAGAAGATGATGTGCAAAGTTAGAAAGGAGTTTGATGGTATGAACATGAATGCAACTTATCATATTAAAAAGACTGTAACCAGTTGAACTGGTATATGGGTCTCACATCGATCTTGCGCAATATAAACAAAAATGATGGAAATATGTGACCCGGTCAAATTGGTAAATTGGTCTCACCGATCTTGCACATATTTTCCAACAAGTTTAAGCCCGGTCAAATTGGGCATACCTATCGTATATCAATTTCAGCAAAGAAAAAAAAAGAGCCTAGTCAGACTAAGAACATCGAGCCTACCCAATCTTTATTATCTTTTGCAAAACATAGTTTACTGGGCAAAGTCATGGTCTACCACCCAACCCGGGACAGAATCAAGGAGAACCAAAACTGCTCACATGGTCAAAGATTTAAAACTACTGTACCGGGGAACCTTCGAAGATCTGTTTCATTTTTGCATTTGTCTAGGTCAGGCCAATATCTCTGGGTGAATTACTGGATATGAATGAGTTACTGGTCTTAGACTTGACAGAATCCTTGAATGCTCGTTCCATTTTCATCAACATTTTCTCGGGTCATAATTGATTCATTCCGATATGGGTTTAGAGGACTCCTCCAAGAATACCTTCCCCCTTTGTGTTCCTGGAGTAACCTCTGAAATACCAATTTTAAAAAGGAGGCCATGTCTAAAAGGAACAGGAAGAATTAACCTGCCCAGGCGATATTTACCGGGTCATGCCAGGGCATTTGTCCGATCATCTCAATAGCTCAATTCAATTTGGTCCTTCTTTGCCCAGCCACACTTTTTTCAACCATGTGAAATTTTTTTAGACTTTTGCTTTGTGCACAATGTGATCGGACCAGGCCAACCACACTTGCAAGGGAAGGTAGGACTAAAAGAGTGAGATCACAAGAATGGATGAGCTTGTTCACTCGAGGACTGGTTATAACACTCCAAAACATACCTTAAAATTTATTGAATTAAATATTCAATTAAACAAAATTGTTTTGATTAAAATAAATTATTATTGGGATTTGGGCTAAAATGAAATATGTTTTAATATCCAATATCACAATCTGGATAAATCTCATAGAGGTAAATTCAATATGTTGACTATTTGTGCGACCTTGATTGGGAACCAGAGTAGAGACCCAAATTAAAAATTTATTTATGATATGAACTTTGAAGTGATTTATTGAAATAAATCATGGAAATAAATGGTATGAGTTAAATGTGAAGAACATTTTTTGAATAAAGGTTAATTAATCCAAGTTTGACTAAGTCAAAGTCAAACACCCAATAATATGATGTTGGAAAAAGTATTAGAAATAAATATGAAAATTATATCGTTGAATAGAAATTAATTGTCCGATCGCAACGGTGCAAACAGAATTCAATTCGGAGAAAGTTGGACCAAAAAGTGTACCCGACTGGAACTAAATTAGTCCTAATCAGCGAACGACGTGTAAAATCCTACGAATCCGCCGTCCTGCGCACTACACCGATCGTGAGTAATCAATGGCTCAATTCATTGGCTTCTTCTCTTTTCTTCTCTTCTCATATATAAAGAATTCATTTCTTCCCATTTCTCCACCATTTTGTCTCAAATTTGTTCTGAGAGTTAGTCTTGAGTGTGGAGAACGCAATTGTGCTGTCAATTTGTTGTGAAGTCACCTGAGCAAGCCATGTGTTCGTCGAAAGTCTCCCCGGAAAATTTCCAAAATCTTCATTAAGTTTTGAGGTAAGCCCGTAGATATATCTAGTGACTAGAATGTTCGTATAGATTGTTTCTACATTCATAAACGGTCGTTTGGTTGAGTTTTCTGTTTGAGATGCTTGAAGAACCAAGAATCATAAACCTTGAATTCGATGTTAAAAATATGAATTAATGATACCAACATGATCTATGAACGTTGGGGAATATTTCTATATAATGGTCCTGAGGAAGAAGACGATGTACAATAGACATTAATCAATTAACTCATGCTGATTTATCAATTAATAGATTAATTTATGTTGATTAGTAGATTAATTCATGTTGATTAATAGATTAGTTCATGTTGATTAATAGATTAATTGATTGTTTCGCTGAAGTGTTTGAAATCAGTAGCAATTAATCAATTTTTCATCTTCTATTAATCAATTAGACCTTTGTTCCGCTGAAGCATTTGGAGTCAGAAGGGATTAATCGATTTTTCCTACCTAAAATTAATTGATTATTATGTGTATGAACCAAAGAAACTTTTCAGAAAACTTATTTTTGAAATATTAAATCATATTCTTTTTATCAAACAAATACGATCAATATGGAAATGACTTCAGAAAATAAATATGATGTTTTGACATACCCAATAACCTTATGTGATGCATGATAGTAAGCTAGAGTGTTAACACTCGATGCTAGGCCGCTAATTGTTAATGAATATTATGGTTATGATTTTAGATGATTATGATGAATTGATGATTAAATATTGATGAACATACTGATTAAAATGATTATTGTGAATGATTGAACCATGATTTAAAATGAATACATTAATGATTATGAAATGATTTGTATTGTAAATGATATCTAAAAGAACTCTAAGATATACCATTTGGAAATTAATGATGACTATTAGGGATATCTAGAAGAACTCTAAGATATACCTACATGACCAATTCAGAAATTTGGGGTTAAAATGTACGTACAAGATTCAAAGCGGATATCACCCACCCGACAGTTCACTATTCGGTTGGTACGTAATCCACAAGACTCATAGGGTGGATTATCGGTTGTGTTCTGCCTTACAATATTTATATTTAAGAGCCTGGTTATAAATATTGCCTTAGACTAGGAATAACTAAGAGTTTGTTTTAAAAATGATTTGACCTTAGATTAATAATAATTTAAGAGCACTATTGAGATGTTGAATATTGTGTATTGTATATATCATGAAATGATTGGATTGAAATATTATGCATGTCATGAATGATGAATACTTGAATTGTATATTCTGTGCATGATATCAAATTGTTGATTATGAATTGCGATTCAATTTATATGGATGTTTGACGCATTAGATATGCTTATTCAGCTTTACCGCTGAGCATGTAGTATGTTTTATTTGCTACACACATGTAAACAAAAAGAATGAAGTGACGAGTTCCTAGAGACAGATGGGGCGAGACGTTCGTGATGGATGTGTGGATTTAAATAATTAATTGTGATTGTCATGAGACATGTTTTAAATTCATTTCCGCATTATTAAACACTCCGTATTTCTACAGTTATGTAATGAATATTATTTATGATAAATAAAGATGTTTGAAAAGTTTTAAATTTTTACGATTACCATGTTAATACTTTAGTCCGAAAGGGGCTGCAGACCTAGACGGATTAAGGTGTTACACTGGTGCTCTTATTTACCTGAGTGAAAGAAGCAACGATTCACTGGACCAACTTAGAAGGGTAGCCCAGGCTGATAAAGTTTGTCATCCTTGCCAAGCATCAAAATTCACCCCGTGCTACAGAAAGAAAGAAACGATTGCCCATTCAACATGTTGTACACAGCTCGTTCAATGCTGAAGCAAGTTAGCACTTGAAGTATTTCCCTAAGTTGTGAAAATGAAGGAGGTGACTACCCGGGCAATTTTGAGCATGAGTTTATTTTACACCTAAACCTTGACCCAGGTTAACCCAAGAGGAAGGAAATGACCAGTCAAACTAGCTTGGAAATTACTTGTGCTTAATGACCTAGGCAGGACATGAGTCAAAGTACGGCTTGAAACTTGATTAGTTAAAGTCAACGTGTAGCCCATTAACCCAGGGAGTTACCCGGGGAATCTCATGCTTAAAGAGATATTCGAAAAATCTGGGTCTAGCAGGGTTTTTTGCAGTGACGACTAAGAGCAATAACGCCCCTGACATTATGCGACACAAGGGAGAGATTCTCTCTAAAAAGTGTATTGTGCAATACAATCTTTGTGATACTCACATTTTTTAATAATAATCGAACTACACGTGTTCACAACTACAATCATCCTGGTCAAATTCTAGTTCGAGCTTGTTTCCAGTATCAAAACTCAACAAATCGCACTAGACCTGGTCTATAGCAGTTTGTTCATGTGGTTAATTTACACCAACATATACTAAACTATTATAAATATAATATTCTTTTTGTATTTATTCATTAAACAAGAAGTTTATTTAAAATAAGTTTTTTCGATGAATTAAAAATATTAACAAGCATTTAGGTAAATATATATTTATATTGATTTGTATACCATAGTTTTTTGTAGGGGTGTTCATTGGGTCAAACCCGGACCGAGACCGGATCTGGACCGAATAAGAGAGAATTTATGGACCGAGGACCGGGCCCATTAAGGTAAAGACCGTCCCGGGACCAGATCGGTAAAACCCGGACCGGACCAGGACCAGACCGAATGAATGTACTTTTATTTAAATTTGATTTTATTTATTTAATATAAAGTATTCAATGTATAAAAATATTACTACAATTAATTTTAATGTGTAAGATACACTAAACATTTTCAAACATTGATGTTTTTAATTTTTTTAAAAACTTCAAATAAAATACGGAGTATATATCTTGGAATGTTCTTCAACTTACATAAAATTTGTTTGTAATTTTTATTTTACATATGGAATGTTCTTCTTCTTATTGTGTTTTTACTTTTTTGTAATATTTTTCTGTGTTTTCGGTTTATCTTGACAAACGGATACATTTTTTTATGTTTTGTTCATGAGATTGATTACAATAATTTTTTTGTTGATTAGAGTTTTATTACTGATAAAGTACAAACTTAAGTTATATATTGGTACATAATTTGAAATGCATTAGATCGCTAATATAAAGATAATGTTTATTTTTTCACACTTTTCATGTTAAAAATATTTAAATATCATTAGAATTGGATCTTATTTTTAATTGGAATATATTAAAAAATTATATTAAATAATAAAATCGAAACATTTGAAAAACTTTTAGTTTTAATGTTAAATTAATTTTAAGTATAAGAAAAAAACTTTAAAAAACTATATTAGAAAACTATATAGAAACAAATATTTAAAAAAAAATGAAACCGGTCAACCGGTCCGGACCGAAACCCGGTGGACTGGACCAAAACCCGAATAAGGAAAATGTGAGGACCGAAGACCGGAACGAATAAGGACCGGTCCGGTCCGATTTTGGCTGGGTTTCAGGTCGGTCCGGGTCTGGACCGAACTTAATTATTGCCATAGCTTCTAATGTTTGTGTTTTTTATTTAAATTGATTTTTTAAAAATAAAGGATTTTGTTATATCTTAAATTATACTCCCTCCGTCCCCCATAGATCTTCCCAATAGCCCTTTTTCTTTGTACATAATAGATCTTCTCATTTCATTTTTTAACAATTAAAATACCACAACTATCTCCACTTACTTTATTTATTACACCTCACACACCTCATTTAATACACTCCATCCATTTTTTAATTAATGGTATTATGGTAAACTTTCACCTTTTTTCAACTCTCCTAAAAATAAACAAAAATCAAAATGAACATCTTAGGGGGACGGAGGGAGTAAATTAGTTACATATATATTTATATTGATATTGATTTCTATCGAAATGAACAATCCCGAACAACAAAGCAAGATTATTTTCCGTATGGCCATACCCATATGCGACTATTTTCCGTCCTTTGAAGGCCCAATACTTGACGACGCGAGATCCGGTCCAAATAATAAAACAGAGAAAGCGGCTCTCAATAATAGGGTTTTCTTCCTCTCTCTCTCTCCAAAACTAAACATCCAAGGCGATTGATTCTGTCGTGTGGCGGGGCGATCAGCAAACGCAGGGGCGGAAGAACGGCGGAGATGACTTCCAAGATTATGCTGAAGCCAAAGGGGAAGGCCGCCAAGAAGATCGCAGTGACATCGGAGGACGAAGACGGAGGAGCGGTGGCGGCGGTGTCCAAATTCGTGAAGGTGTGGGGCACGTGGACTGCGAAGAAGGCCAAAGTCGTAGCCCATTACGGCTTCATCCCCTTAATCATCATCATCGGCATGAACTCCGAGCCCAAACCCTCTCTCTCTCAGCTCCTTTCTCCCGTCTGAACAATCCATCCGCAGTAATGAAGTACTATGCCCTGATCTTCTTCACTTTCCATTAGTCGATTTCACAGTTTCTATTAGCCATATGTTGAGAGCTGATACTTTTATCTCGTCCTTTTTTTTGATGTGGTTCAGTGAGATGCCAACTTCTTAAAAACCTGTTTATACTTCCTGCTTTTAAGAACACCATATCTACTCAATAATTAGAATTGTTTTTTGTTCGGATCATTGGTGTGTTCATACTTTCTTGCTTTCAAGTTATTGTATATCAATGGCAATTCTCTAGCTTGCATATGAAGTTTATTTATCGCAGGTAATCAACAATTGCGGGTGCTTTCGAAGATATCTGTTATCCTTTTGTGTGTTAATGTAAGAAAGCATCCATATTTCCTTTTCCTCCAGTTGACCCATCTAAACTGATATGCATTGATTATAATGTGTCATAGCCTGCACATAGTGTTCTTTCCAAGTGACATATGCAAGCTGGGTATTTGGGGTTGCCTTTCTTCTCCCAAACTGAATTCTCTTCACATTTCTCATCCTAAAGCTCTCTTCTCAAATCTCAGCATCCATCGGTTCATTGTGCTCTTCCTTTGAATTTTTCCGTTTCCCAGTTCTTGAAAAAAAGAGGGGAACCGACAATCCACTGCGACAATCCAAATCCCCAAATCTCCAGGTGAAGAAACCAGACAATGAAGGGATAGTTAAGAAAGCTATTGCCATTATGTTTGCTTAACCAATGCCCCAAAATTAATATGGAGGAAATAGAAGGGATTCCAACATAATGGGTAAGTTTATCTTTTAATATTTGTCAAACATTCAAGGAAAAAGTGGTGAATTTAGTGTTTTGGTGGCGTGTAGCTATAACTTTTCTTGGAAATTTGGTGATGAGAATTCTACTCCCTGCGAGGTATCAATCTGTTCATGCATTCTTCAATGTGGAGGCACAGTTTTTCTTTATGGATTTCGTGAAACATTTGTGCTAGTTTAACCGACTAACCATCTTCAGTTTTATGAGCTTACTAGTATTTTGACCCGTGCGATGCACGGGGTTGAACGAAACTGCTGTCGATTTTGAAATTTTTCAATGAAATATTTATTCCAAAATCAAGTAAATATATTTCTGTCACAAATTTTAATCAATGGAAAACAATGACAAAGTAGAATATAATATTTGAGAAATTGAAAGTGTACTCGAAAAAATCTTTTTTAATTCCAAATTTTTTGAAAGACTTTAGTGTACACAATATTTTTTGTATCGTTGTAAGCGTTTTTATTTTCATCTAGAACCAATATTTTTAATCATGTCTTTTTCTTTACTCGTGAAACAGTAACATAAAGCTAGCCATGAGTGAATCCCGAATTGGTTAAAAATAATATAGCAAAGGACAATGTTTGACATTGACTTTTGTTTATAGTCATAGCAAAACATAAGACTATTATATTGAGAATTCTATCAGATGATACCAAATTTTATTCAGGGTATGTAAACCTTTTTCTCCAACGCGATTTCTCGAAACATCAATTACATTGATAATGTTCTTTCACATCTCTTTAATGATTAATCTTTTACCATTACACAATCCATATATTTGGTCAATGTTCTTCAATAACATAATCGGTACCCCCTTTTAAAAACTATTTTATGGTTTGAATCCCCTAACATTTGATTTCATTAAGAAGAATTGAACTGTTATCTAATCGTCTTCAACAACTACATCTAAATATGTTTGGCATGAAAAATGAGAACTTAAGTACTCTTTTTTACCTCTTAGAATAAGGGATATGACAAATTCATTTGCCATTTGACAAATTCGATTGTGGGTGCTAATAATGCACTATCCTCAAAAAAGAATAATTTTTCATGTTCTCTAATAAGTTTGGATAAGTAAAGTCCACTATACTCTTGAGGGGGTAACTTGTGTCAAGCATCAAGAATTCAAGCGGGATTTCAACGTCAGCAGTTTAGTCGATCACTTGTCCAAGTTTTCCATCTTTGACTTTGCTTATCAATACAGAAAAAGATTATGTGTCCCTATCAGTGCAAGAGCGTGTAGATAAATGCAATCTCATATTCTTAGCTAACCTATAAACTTTACATTACAATCACATTTGTGAGAATTGGTGGTAGCACCCACAATTTCCTCTCTCTACGCTATGAGTAGACCTGAAAGAATTTGGATAAAATCACCTCCGAGTATAACTGTTTTCCCTCCGAATGGTTCATTTATGAAGTTATTATTAAAAAATCTCATTACATCTCTCATTTTTCCGAAAAAAATTAGTGGGTGACTCATGGTACTTGTCACTAATAATGTGACGAACAACTTTTTCAGCAGATTCCCACATCTTGACTTAACCTCTTTCATACATTCAATAAATTCTTTATCATCGGTTAATAACCTCAATGCTTCACATTATTCCTTGAATGCATTATGTAGAACATTGTTAACTGTCCTCAAGCGCTTATAATTTGTACATCCTTGTTGGACATTTAATACTTCTCAAGTAGTATAACTCTCTAGTTTCTGTAAGCACGTATTGTAGTATGCCTATTGACGGTCGTTGTTGCCTTTGAACTATTTCCACACTTTGTAGTTGTACATAAAATATTCTCGAAACTCTTTGCATACGTCAAATTTTATCCCGCATTATATTTTGTATTGAAAATCATCCAAGCTTCAAACATTGAGGCTTTATCAATAATTTCTTCGACAACATCTTTTAGTTTTTGTTGGTGTCTAAAGGTTACGAATTTTAGCCTTGGGTTATAAAAATTCAATCTCAGTACTGATCACTATCTTTGTTGTATATCAAAAGAAAGGATTATCCAAGAGGCTTCACATGCAGATACGTAATGACAATCAGAATACTTATTTGTTTCATAATACACCATAATATCAACAATGCCAAAGTTAGATTGGGTAACTGCAACAGTTACTTTATCTACATCTTTATTTACATATTTAAAGAGATATTTGATTGAATTAGATTTATTTCAATGTTCAATGTTGTTTGATCTTGAAACCTCATCAAGAGTTGTGGGTTGTATGTCACAACAATTCGATTATCCAACTCGATATTCTTTTTCATTATATTATGGTGACCTCTAAGGTTCTTCTTTTGTATATCAGGTAGTTATTCCCATGAAACGATGTCTTATCAAGAAATTTTTTGGGAAAATGTTTCATAAATTTATCATTCTCCATATATAGAGATCTAGGATCATTTATGCTACATGGATCATGCATCAATAATCGAGTTACGAACTCATAAAATCTAGGATATTTATCTTTATTATGAACCTCTACACATGTCACACGATCAATTGACTCAAGCGATTGAAGTTTATCCCTCTAATGTAACCATATTAAGATATGTGCATGAAGCAAGCTTCTCATTTGAAATTCAAAAGAGTACAAACATGCACAAAATCATTACATTCAAATGACAATATTTTTAATTGAATGTCCATTTAAATTGTTTTTTATTATACAATATCAAATATTTAAACAACTTAATTTTTTTTATGTTATATACCATTTAAATTTCACACACACAAACACAAAATCTAGGTTTACTAAATTATTACAAATATATAATTCTTCTCACCCCCTGAATTCAAAAAATATACGACAAAAACATCGGTGATTTTATTATTCTTCTCCCCTGCATTTATTTAACAAACTTAGATTTCTGATCCTGTAATTTTAATATAAAAAATCATGATTCTTCTCCGCCAGATTAATTTACATTAACAGAAATATATGATTTTAATTTCTATGATGCATTAATGTGATTTTTTCTCTCCTTGGCCCTTTGCACTAATTAAAAATTGACTCTTTTTTCTTGTATTATTAAAAGTGTGAAAACATAAATTAACAATCATATGATAAGAAATATAAATTTTACAATACATTAAAAATATAATGATTATTCTCCCTCGTAATATTTCAAAAATTATGTGAATGCAAAAAAAATAGTGATTCTATGATTTTAATGAAATTTTACAAAAACTATTTCACAATTTTTATTCATTTTTTTGCTTTCTTTTTCAAATATTCAATCATTTAAGTGTGTGAAAGTATTTTGGTCAATACATAATGGTTTATAAAATACAAAGAGTTACAATTTAAAAATTATATTTCTCTTTGATGTTGTAGTTTAACCTAAATTTTATTCACTTCTGCACATAAGATATTCTTCGTACTTCTCCTTAAAATACTGATTATTCTTGCATCTAAATTTTAATTGTCACAGATTTTCACGCGTTTCTCGACCTCCAAATCTTAATTTTCCTTATAGAAATATTTTTGTGAAAGTCCATGTTATTTCGCTTCGTCTCTAAGAATATCATTTTTTTAATTTCTTTGTATGATTGCGAAAATGAAGAAAAGAGAATCGAGCCATACTTCATCCATCTTCTTTATTTTCATGCATCAATATAGTGAATTATCACCTAATATAAATTTATAAATCTTAAGTTACATCTTAAATATGGTAAGTTACAGTGCAAACCTTCTTTGATTAAAATAATAGGTCAAGTTAGAAAGATAAAGTACAAAAATCAAATTAAATAATCCTGCTAAGTAATACTCCGTATGGTTCAAAAACTTAATATATATAATTTTAATATAGGGATTAAGAAGTATTTGTTATTTTACATCACTATTTAAATAAATGGAATAAAGCTAACTTCTCTTAATCATAACATAAAGAAATATGAAATTTTTTTAAAGATAAAGAGAGTAGTTTATATATTCATCGAAACTATTATTATAAATGAAATGAAAAAAAATTAAAAGAAATAAATATCTCTCTTTCTTAATTAAATGTACTCAATGATAATAAAATCATAAATAATGTTAGTGTAATATAATAAGTCCCAACGATATATTTTGTTTTAATCATTTGTCTTTTATAATATAATAAAAATAGGTTTAAATATGTTTTTATACCCTATAAAATAAGAATTTTTTTAGTCTCAGTAAAATATTTATTGATAAAGTCATCCCTACAAAATATTTTAATTTGAAAATAGTCCTTAACCTAATTAGAACTTCTAATTAGATGAGATAGTACATTTATTTTATACTCAACATGTTAGTCATGTATTTCTAATTACATCCGATGTAATTTCTAAACCCTAAATTGTGTACTTATTCATATTACATATATTTGGTTCTCAAATTTCTTACGAATATAATATAATCAAAAGTTGAGAATTGGAAATGCAATTTGATAAAAGACACAATTGTTGACATCAAAATTGTGTCTGAAGTAATTGCAAATCTAAAACCAAGCTATTGAGTACAAAATAAATATGTTATCTCAACAACTTAAAAGTCTAATATATTTTACGTGCTTTAACAATTTATTTTCTAATCTTCTCATTTTTATAAAGTTTCATTGTAGTTTTAAAATAAGTTTTTTTAATCTTCTCATATTTTAATAAATATAATCAAACTGACTGCTTCGATTTAAACATATCATAAAAATATGAAATTTATTTAAAATTGAAGAAATATCTTATTAATTGCTTAGGGCCAATTTGGTGAGTTTTGGAGATATTATAAGATGTGGGTTATGAAAATTCAGAGAAATGATATGGACTTTGTAATCTGAAATGATTTTATTTGGAGAGATTTAAATTCAGGATTTAATTAGTGGTAAGAAAAGGTGACTGGCAACGGGAGTAGTTGGCAGTGATAATGGTAGCGAGTGACGAAGAATGATTGATACTTGAGAGAGATATCAAACCCCCATATTGATATCTTCCAAATTTGAGAGATACTGAGACCATCAATTTTAAAGATTTATGATATCTGCAGATATTAAATTTGATAACTCTTTTAGCTTCACCAAACACCAGAAAAGGATAAAGATATCTGGAGATTTCAAAATTCAAAACTCATATTTTTTTTTGCTCACCAAACACACTTTTAGAAGTTTTGTAATAATTGAATAGAAAATTATACATAATTAGAAAATAATTATTATAAAAATGAATATCTATATTCTCTTCCATAATTAATTGTACCGAAAGACTTCATACAATAGTATTAACTTCTTACTTTCTATAATATATTTTACGTGTCAGAAATATCTCTTAAACAATATAACATCTCTGCTTCTTAAAGATTAAAATATCAATTTTATAAATAAAGGATCAATTATAAACATATTTGATCCTTTTCTATAAGAATACTCTTAAATGAGAATATATCATTATCAAAATTTTGTTTTTTGTGTATGCACTTAGTTAAAAATTTGATTCATAAAAAATGCTAGTCTTGAAATGGTAAGTGATAATACCAATTTTATATTTTCACTAATTGTTTGCTACATCATAATAATTTTTATCATAAAATTATATTTTATATAATTGTTTTCCTTTAAAAAATTTATTTCGGACAATACTACATTTATCTTTCACAAATTTGATTTTATAACATAATTAATGTTATCACATCATAACAAATAAATAGATGAATTGCTTTTTAAAAATAAAAATAAATATACTCAACTAATGTCACGAAGTAGTGAATTCTTTATTTCTACTAAATCTTTTAACGTAAAATTTTTCCAAAATATAAAATCATTATTAAATTTCTATTTTAAAATAAAAAGAAAGGTCAATTCATCATTAATAAAATTTGGCACATAAGCAACCAATAAAGACTTGTCATCTCACCTTAATATAGCCCACATAAGCTTGTCTTTTGGCGACGTTTTAGCAAACGGAGTGTCAAATATTATATTAAAGGATTATATTTTTTTAACTAAAAAGAAATTTTTATACAATCCTTTTTTAATTATGAAACATTATAAAGGCTTAAGTGAGATTGTAACAAAAAGCACCCTAGCTTGGATGGTTAGGAACTCAACTAAATGACCAAAAGATTCTTGTTTCAAACCACATGTCACGCTTTAACTTTGCCAAATGTCACCACATCAGCTCGCCACATGTCGTGCTTTAGCTCTGCCAAATGTCACGTTCTTATAGCTCCGACTCTGCTTTATATATATAAAGGATTACTCGTCCTGAGTAGTGTAACCTGAATGTATATTTGAATAGTTATGAAATCTTTGCTCCAGCATTTTGATGATAGTACGTACTAGGGAGTAATAGTTTATTTCCTTGAAAACCATCATGCACGTTATGTCTTTTGACATCTAATTCAAGACATCCAAAGAAATTAATAACTTGGTATGAAACCAATAATAAAATTTAATATGGAAGAGACATTTTTTTATGAAAATGTTCTTTCATAATTCTATTTTTATTATTCATTTATAACAAAACTTTTAAATACTTCGGGAATTGAGAACCGATAATTGGTATTGAGAATTGGTTGGGAACCAGTCGGGAATCGGAACCAAACCGTACCACTGGTTGTCGGTGTGCCGGATGGCGGATACGGGATCCCCTCCTTTGGCACTGGGAATCAACGGTTCTAGAATTAGAATTGTACGAGTTCAGTACTGCGTCTACGTCTAATGGACACAAATTTATGTAAAACGGATTGTGATAAGGAAAATTAAGGTAGGGAGAAAGCGCGCGAGAAGATCTGTGAAAAGGAGATTTAGGTACTGAAAGTGCAAACTCTTTGTATTTTGATAAAACATTTTGTATTGACTGAATACTTTCATAAGCTAGAATGATTTTATCATTAAAAAAAAGCAAACACATTTTAATTTTAATGTTTTTCTAAATTATTTTTTTATCATGGCTAATCCATGTTTGTATATTTTGAATAATACGGGAGAAAATAATTATTCTTTTAATCAATGCCAGAGAGGTGTAGAGAATGAGAAGAATCATTTAAAGGATGAAAAAAGAAATATACCGAGTATTTTTCAGACATACGAAAACAATTTCTTATTCACGGGTTAAAATATTACGGGTTGAAAATGTATGACAATACTCGTATTAGTATGGATTGAAGTATATTTGTATTAAGAATTAAGCTATGTGTACTTCAAAACTTGTATCCCAAACTATACACCATAGATATGCACTTTGATTTTGTGTTAGGGGGTGTTTGTTTTTCTCCCAGAAGACCTTCTGGCGTCTTTTGTCTGCGCCGCGCAGACGCGCGCAGATGATGGGCTCTGCAGATTGTTTGTTTTTTGGAAGACATTTCACTCAAAAAGGTCTTCCTGACATCTTCTTGGAGAAGACATTAACCAATGTCTTCTAACATCTTCTAACATCTTCTCCTTTTTTTCTACTTTTCTTCACCACCACAACTGTCCACCGCCACCGTCCACCACTACCACCGTCCACCATCACCGTCACCGTCCATCACCATCGTCGTCCACCACCACCGCCACCATCCACCGCCACCGCCACCACCGTCCACCACCGCCGCCGTCAACGTCCACCACTACCCTCCACCACCACCACAATCGTCCATACACCACCACCGTACACTAGCACCATTAATTTATATAGCAGTCTACAGACATTAAAAAACAAACAGTCTTCTTCTTGCAGACCGTAGATCTTCGGTCCACCACTTCTCCTGCAGATGTCTACAGTAGTGATCCGCAGACCTTTTCCTGCAGAAAAAACAAACACCCCCTTAGTGTGATACTAGGATGATTGTTCACATAAACATAAAATATTAATATAAATTTTTTTGATTGCACTAACATATTATGTCAGCGTGAATAATCAAAATACCAGTGTATTGCTTTGGTGTATACGTACATTCTATCGTATTTCTAGCAATAATGAAAAGTGAAGGTTTTCTACTTTTCTTGATTTTATATAACCAAACAAGTCCTAATCTCCTGTCAAAATCTAATAGAAACTATCAATCTATCATTGAAGGCGCCACACATACCATCCCCAGTTCCAAAATGGAGTTGCTCCGCTGCCCTTCATTCTCAGCCAACACCCCGAAACTCCCATCCAGATGCCCCAACATCGAAAAAATTGGATTTACTTTCAGGAATTTGCACTGTTACTTTTCCGAACTTAGAAGCAAGGCGAAGCCTTTATTGGTCTCGGCCATTGGTGGCGGAGATGAGTCGGAAACTGCCGTGGTGGTGGAGAAACCATTGCCGTACGAATTTCGTCGCCCTTACGAGCTTTTGGCCGGCCATCCGACTCCATTCGGTGCCACTACTAGAGACGGCGGGATCAATTTCGCTATCTTTTCAAGCAATGCCACGTCAGCATCTCTGTGCTTGATCAGTCTCGCAGACCTGCCCCAGGCTAGTGTTTCTGAATGTTCTGCTGTATTTTTCAATTTATGTTTCGTTTGGAACTTGAAAAATGCACAGAAAAAAGTAGAATCACAGAAATGTAAAGCATGATAAACATATGTTCAAATTTAATTTAATAAATTAATTTTAAATATTTGTCCAAGCTCAATCTTAATAAATAGGATTTTACACATTTTACATAAATAACCTCCACCTAGAGAATTTGTTCATTTTTGATTTTTTACAATCAAAATTGATAAACTTTGACCATTAATTATATAAAATTTATATTAGATCTTTGATACAAAATTAATTCTATTAGATTTATCTTGTAAAATATTTTCAAAATAGAACCTTTGCCTCCTCTGAGTATTTGTACAGTTTTGACTATTTTCAATTAACCATTTTCAAGATTTGACCTATAATTAGATAAAATATATATTGTATATTAATTAGACAAAATAATATTTTGAAAATATTTTATATAAAAATCTAATAAAACTTTTTTGTATCAATATATAATACTCTCTCTGTCCTAAAACATTCTTCCCGTTTCTGTTTACGAGATTTGACCGACTTTATAATCTATTCTATTTATTTGATTGTAGGTGTAAAATCAAAAAATAAAATTTATATATTTAAAAAGTACATCAAAAGTTCTACAAAACAAGAGGTGACGAAACTATATTATTTTATCAAATAACTAACGAAAATAGGTAAAGAAATGATTAAATTTTGACTGTGTAAATAGTAACTGGAAAGAACGTTTTAGGACGGAGGGAATATATTTTTTATTTAATTTGAGATCAAAGTGTGCCAATTTTTACCAAAAAGTCAAAAGTGCACAAACTGTGGCACCCTTTGACCGCAATTTATGGAAAATATATATTTAGTTATAATGTAAATTTGGTAAAATTGGGTTTATTTTAAAATATAGTTTGGAATATCAAATTTTTTATAATATTTAGAGGGTGTTTGGCAGTGTGCTGCTTTTAATACTTTAGCTTCTGCTTTGAGTAGAAGTGATTTTACGCTGTTTGGCATGCCAGCTTCTGCTTTTCACCATCACTATTTTGTACATAGAACACCGTTTCGGAGAAGCAGGTATGAGATGCTTCTGCTTTCAGCTTTTGTAGAAATCACTTTATCCATAAGTTAATCAGTCCCAAACACCCTCTTAATTATTTTAAATTAAATTTAATTCGTGGTCAAAGGGTGTTACAATTTAACAAAAAAGTCTAACGGCGACAATCTTTTAGGGACCGGACGGAGGGAGGAATTTACTCCCTCCCTCCCTAAAACATTGCCACAGTTTGACAGTGGCACCCATTGACTGCGAATAATTGAAAAAGTATATTTAGTTATAATGTTAATTTAGTAAAATTGGGTTTATTTTAAAATATAGTTTTGAAATATCAGATTTTTATAATATTTAATTATTTTAAACCATATTTAATTTGTGGTCAAAGGATACCACAATTTGACCAAAAGTCAAACTGTGGCAATCTTTTAGGGACGGAAGGAGTATTTAGTTATTAGTCAAAACAGGGCAAATGAAGTTTCAGTCCTTCAATCATATGTAAAAAGTCAAAACACTTCCATTCTATTTTATGCCGTGGTCACTGAAGTTTGAGTCCTTCGATCATATGTTGTCTTCTTGCATACTTCTATCCACCGCCTCTACCTTAGACTCACTAGGCAAGTAAGGTAGGTAAAGAGGAGGAGGCTTCCCATAAACTACCTCATAGGGGTAATTTGAATGGATGTATGGTAATGGGTGTTGTACCACCATTCAGCAAGAGGAAACCACATACACTATTTTGAAGGTGTCTCCCCACACACACCTTAGATACTTTTCAAGCATCTATTGACCACTTCTGATTGGCCATCCGTTTGAGGATGATAAGCTGAAGACAAGAGAAGGTCAGTGCCTTGTAAGGAAAATAAGCCCTGCCTGAATTGGCTTAAGAAAATAGTTTTGGCTTAAGAAAATAGCATCTCTATCACTCACAATGCTCCCACTCTTCCAGGCCAACCATGCAACTTAAATACATTATCTAGATAAGCCTGAGCTACTTCCAAAGCTGTGAAGAGATGTTTGAGGGCCATGAAGTGAGCAAATATGCTCTCCCATAGATTTATGCAATCCAGTTATAAAATCCATTGAGATATCTAACCAAATTCCATTTGGAATTGGTAAGGGCTGTAATAAACCAGGGGAAGCAAAAGTCTCATGCTTAAAAGCTTGACAAACCGGGCAATGCCTCACAAAGTGTCTTATTGATTTTGCCATACATTTCCAGTAAAACAGAGTGATGGGCCGATACCTGACGGACAGCCCAAACCCTGTGCCCAAATGCATTCGGGTATCCGCACGAGTTGAAATCGGCCTTGAGCCGGCCCAAAGCCTCGGGCTTGAGCCAACCCGAATTAGAACGCTGTGGGGAATCCACCTCTGAGAGGAAGGACACAGCTAGGTTTCAGAAAAGGAGCCGAGGAAAGAGGATCGCACGAATCTCGGGATTAGTTCCCATAAATTGTAAACTACCATAATTACGTGAAGAGGCATGTATAAATAGAGGGGATCCGAACAGAAAACCTCAAGCTAAACTTAGCGTATAATTTCATAATTCTTGAGTTCCCGTTTCTTGATTATTCTTACGGTCCGCCTTTCAAGTCGGATTATTTTGTGGAATTCTTGTCCATCACAGAGATTTCACTCTTCTCAAAGTGCCATCTTTACCAGAAGGCCCTCCATTTGAGCTTGAGTGATGCCATGTGATGATTTTTGTCTTTAAGTGATCATCATGGCCTATGACTAGCTTTCCTTTTTTCTTGAGGAACTCATCTTGGAAGGTGAAGTTTGGCACCTGCTGGGATTGCTTGATAGCTTGAATGAGGTGTACCAAGTTTAGGTCCAGTTGATAGCTTTCTTGAATGACCTTCTGAAGTTCTGAGGATAGTACTGAAATTGCGATAGCTAACAATTCAGATCCTTGCATCGTGTACAAGCATCAGCAACTATATTTTCTTTTCCACTTTTATACACAATTTCATAGTCAAACCCAAGCAGCTTAGATAACCAAAATTGTTGGAAAGGTGTGGAAATTTTCTGCTGGAGAAGCCATTTAAGATTCTTTTGATCTGTTCTGATAATGAAGTGGTTGTTGAGTAGATATTCTTCCCACTTTTGGACTGCAAGTCTGCAAATACAATGGCTAACAGTTCCTTCTCATATACTGAAAGCTTTTGCCACCTTGGTCCCAAAGACCTGCTAATGAATGCCAAAGGATGCTGGTTTTGTATAAGCACTGCACCAATACCCTCCTTAGAAGCATCTGTCTCAATCTCAAACAAAAGAAGGGAAAAGTCAAGATTGTTGGCTTGGCTTTGGTGGCATAAAGCTGGCAACTTTTTTGAGGTGGCTAATAAGAGATAAAGTAAAACTCAAATGGGAGTGTCCTTCCTCTTGGTATGGCGGCGAAGATTGCCTATATAAGGAGCTTTGCTCCTTGGTTTATTTGAAGTATCACACAAATAGTTTTCCTTTATTATTTTAGAGGTTTAGAGATGTTCTTTTGGAGATCTCTTGGGAAATAGTATGTTAGGAAGTGAGTGTGTGATGAGGAAAAATATTGTGTATTGTATGATGCAATAAATTCCATATAGTGAAAATTTTTTCTGGAGGATTTTCTCCAATTGGGGAGTTTTCCCTCGTTATATCTTTGTGTTGTTATTCTCTTCAAATTTCTTTATTTTGAATGCTTGAAGGCGGTCTGCGTGGGAAAATTGTCTCTTTTTCCCCAACAATAAGGGCTAGTTTGCGATTATTGAAAGCTTCCTGGCATGTTTTGTCCAAGCAAATGCTCATTTCTTCCATAAATCAGTTAAAGGTTTACTCTTCATAGCATACCCCTTGATAAACTTTCCGTAATATCCAGCCAAACCCAAGAAACTCTTAAGCTCCTTTGCTGAAGTAGGAACTGGCCAGCTAGCAACATCATTAATCTTGCTAGGATCTGATTCCACCCCCTTAGCTGAGATGAAGTGGCCAAAATATTCCACTTTCTGGCTTACAAATGTGCATTTGCTAAGCTTGGCATACATTTTGTTAATCTTCATCAAGTGGCCTAAATATTCCACTTTCTGGCTTACAAATGTGCATTTAATAAGCTTGGCATACATTTTGTTAGTCTTCATCAAGTCAAAGACCTGCCTTAAGTGAATCCAGCGATCTGCTTTATTCCTGCTTTATTTGAGAATATCATCAAAGAAGACCAAGACAGATTTCCTCAGAAATGGTTTGGAGACCTCATTCATCCACCCTTGAAAGGAAGCAGGTGTATTTTACAACAACAACAACAACAACCCAGTTGAATCCCACAACAGTAGGGTCTGGGGAGGGTGTGTGTACGCAGACCTTGCCCCTACTCGGAAGTAGGGAGGCTGTTTCCAAGAGACCCCCGGCTCCACCTGCACAAAAATATGGAAGAGAACACAGTATAGCACAGATAAGACACCAAGTACAAGCAACAAGTACAAACAATAGCAAAAGATTCCCAACAAATACAACACACTACAAAACAACCTCTACAACACCGAGCTCCTATCTAGCTACTCTAATCCTAGTTCTCCAAAGGTTCCTATCTAGGGCCATATCCTCAGTCACGTCGAGAAGTCCTAAATCCTGTCTTATCACCTCCTCCCAATTCTTCTTAGGTCTACCCCTTCCCCTACTTCCCCCGATAACTGTAATCCTCTCGCATCTCCGTACAGGGGCGTCAGCATCCCGCCGTCTCACATGGCCAAGCCACCTCAACCTCGCTTCCCGCAACTTGTCTTCCACCGGTGCCATACCTACTTGACGTCGGATAACCTCATTCGAAATCCTATCCAACCTTGTCTTCCCGCACATCCATCGTAACATCCGCATCTCCGCCCATGCAGACGACGCACATGAGTCTTCTTAACCGCCCAACACTCGGAAGCAGGTGTATTTTGTTAAACCAAAAGGAAACTGCCACTGCTTGTATAGGCATTGGTTCAATCTCGCAAGTCGCATCCCAATGTCTTGGCAAGTATCTAAATCCAGAAAGTATCAATCAGAATATGAATTGCTTTCTTCCCAACCAAACCTATCATTCTCATAGTTTGGTAGCTATGGCCCTGTTCAGTGTTTGCACAGAAATACAAGCATCGGGATTCTCACCCTTGGAAGTGGTAGCCAGATCACTGTCCAAGTAAGCATCCTTGCTCACCTCATATTCATCCTGGAATGTCCATTCAGCAGGTACTTCCAGAGTAAACAACTGAGGCTCTTTAAAGCTGCATTTATGGCCTCTTTCAAAGGGCTTGTCATGATAGTAACACAAGCCTTTAGCTATCTTGTCAGCTCTAACATCAGCTGGTATGTATCTATAGTTCTTATTTGAAGAATTGTGTCCAGAAGAACTAAGCTTCTGTACATTTGAAGGTTTTGAAGTTGGGGTGGGAAGGAGAGGGGGTTTGGCAGAATTACTTAAATAAGTTTTTTCTCCTTGTGTCAATGGCTTGTTAGAGTAGTAAGTGTTAAAATTCCGATGGGCCGAGAACAACAGGTAGAGTGTCAGGTAAAATTAACCACTTGTCCACTTGTATATAAATTCAGGATCCACTATTCTAACCCAAAACTTAAGCTAATAACTAGGGCTTCACTCTTCTATATATGCAAGTGGTATTCTTCTTTATTTTCCGATGTGGGAACTCCAACTCTCCCCCTCAAGTGGTAACTAGCCTGACCTAGTTCGCACTTGGACAAACGGGTCTAGCATCTCAATCTCTTATAGCTAGCCCACACAATAAAGAGTCCAAAACGTAAGAATATGGCAAATAGTGGTGACATATTTCAATTCTTCAAAGTCATCATTATATGACTCCAATGACCCTTTCTGTTCTAGTTTCTTGAACTGTTCTACCACATTGTCTCCTTTTTCATCCTAAAATCTGTTAGTTATATCAATAATGAACTCTTGCCAAGACACATATTTCCTATACGACAAGTAGCTAGTGACCCAAATCTCAGCCTTATCAATCACATCCAAGCTAGCAATGTCTACCCACTGGTCTTCAGGAATTTTATAGAGTGTGAAGTACTTATAAGCCTTTTTGATTGAGATTCTTGTGTTGCTACCGTCAAATTTGGGGAACTCCTGCTTAGGGTTGAAACTGAGATTTCTTCCATGTGATTGGCTTCCATCTCCACTCGTTGAAGCACTGTGACCCTTTTCCTTAGTTGCATTAGCTTCCATATTCTTCAAGATCATCATTATATGATCCAATTTCTTATCCTGCTTATTGATCTGTTCATTAACACGCATAAACCTTCCTTTGAAAACCTTCAATTGAGCTTCCATAGTTGCTTTCAATCAACGTCTTCGTATATGATGATGATCAGATCGAGTTCAGCCCTGAATCGTGCTTTGATACGAATGATATAATCAAAATCAGAATCTTGATTATCAACAATGGAAGATGAGAGAATTGTTACCGAGAGATAAATAGAAATGAGGGGAAAGAGACGAAGAAGAATAGAGAGAAAATTTTGATTGTTTTCTTATTATGAGCTTCTTGTACAAGACAATTACTTTTATACAAGTGAATAGTGCTTTGCCTCACATCTAACAACCAAACTAACTTCTCTAACCAACTAACTACCATTGCCACATCAGTTGGCTATAACAAATATATAACAGATCGTATTAGAGCATCGACCCCCTGTGTCAGTGTCGTTGTCGATGGAAGATCATCCCTTGTTTATTACTAAGGGGCTGATCATTGAACTCCACCAGGACAACAAAGAGACGAATCATGTAATGCACCATCATTATGATTAATTACTACGAAGTAATTTGCTATGGATGTAGTGTAAAGACACTGTTTACAATTTGAGGACAAAGAAGTCCTAAATGTCTAGAGTGCATATCTCTATGCGTAGTGTACAATTTATTTTGACGGGAAAAGTGCATTTTAACAAAGGGTACAAAACCTTATTTCTTATGTGTGTGTGTGTATAAGGTGCAAATCAGGTGAAAATGCTCTTAACGTGACAAATGAGAATGGTGCATGTTTCGTCCATCACGATGCACATTTACACTATGACACTGTATTTTTGCAGTGGCATAAAAGTTTGACTTATTTACTAAAATGCCACATTGCCACAACATTTTTCTGGATTTTTACTTATTTTTCTAATTTTTATGGCCTTTAGATATTACACTCTAATGCACTACATGTGTTCTCATTTCTTTCATTAGATCTCATTCTCATTAGATCCAAAACATACACACACACACACACTCATCCCTACTTATTTGATCATATATATATATATATCCCTACTTATATATATATGTGTGTGTGTGTGTGTGTGTGTGTGTGTGTGTACACATAAATATAATCCCATCCGTCCCATTAGTAATGGTTGTAATGTCAAACATTCCAAATCGGGCGTCCCTAAAGTAATGTAATACTTTCTTTTTTTAACATAACCTACCGTGCCTTTTTAATCACTTGACAATCCCTCTTATTCCAACATACTCCTCTATACCTTTTTCATTCACTCTTACACTTTTTCTTCTACATCAACCATATCATATCAAATTTTCCTTAATCTCCTTGTTTTCCATTTTTGACTATACTTATAGGATGGATGAAGTGTATATAAATTTAAATAAATAAATGATATACATACATACATACATACATACATACATACATACATACATATATATATAAATGTATATATATATATATATATATATGAGATTGACTCCGGTGAGATGACACCTTGTGGTAAGATGACATGTTTCAGTGAGATGACGCTAGAGCTCACCACTGATCACTGCAAAGCTCACCACTGATCACTTCAAAACTCACCACTGTCCACTGCAAAGCTCACCATGATTTTCCAACACTTTACTTTTTTTTCTCAAAATTTGATGGTTAAATGCTCACAAAGCCCATCAACAAAGCTCACTGACTCGCATTGCAAAGCTCACCGAATATGTGCACAAAGCTCACCACACTTTAAAGTTTAAAATGACTTCGAAAAAAAACAAAGGGCGGTGGTGCTGCCTTCCAACCGCTGCAGACTACCGCCGTGGACCGGTGATTGACTGGTGTGCAATTTTATTAGTTTTTTTTTAAAAAAGTGGTGAGCTTTGCATTGTTCCTTGGTGAGCTTTCCATTGTCAGTTGATGAGCTTTGCATTGATAGTTGGTGAACTTTACACTTTGACCGTCCATGACCAATGGCCACCACCGATGACCCCCACGGTCGTCGTGGACCGGTGGTTGAGCGGTGGTTGATTGGTTGTTGAATGGTAGTGCTATTTTTTTTATTTTTTTTATTTTAAAAAAAGTGGTGAGCTTTGCATTGTTCCTTGGTGAGCTTTCCATTGGCAGTAGGTGAGCTTTGTAGTGTCATCTGATTGAAGCATGTCATCTTACCATAAGGTATTATCTCACTGGAGTCAATCCATATATATATATACACACACACACACACACACACACACACATAATATAGATTGACTCCAGTGAGATGACACCTTACGGTGAGATGACATGCTTCGGCCAGATGACGCAAAGCTCACCACATTACCACCGCCGCCGGCCGCTGCCACCGCCGACCACCACTACTGGCCGCCGCCGGTCTCCGCCGCGTTGCCGCTGCTGACCGGTGGTTGAGCGGTGTTGCTATTTTATTTTTAATTATTTTTTTAATTTTCAAAATTAAAAAAAGGTGAGTTTTGGTGTTCAAAGTGGTGAGCTTTGCTTTATTTCCAGGTGAGCTTTACATTGGTCATTGGTGAGCTTTGCAGTGGCCAGTGGTGAGCTTTACGTCATCTTACCGAAACATGTCATCTCACCGTAAGGTGTCATCTCACTGGAGTCAATCCCATATTATATATATATATATATATATATATATATATATATATATATATATATATATATATATATAAACAAGCTTCGTCTTAGAAACAAACCCTACTTTCGAGTAGGGGCAAAGTGTGCGTACACACACCCTCTCTAGAGTCCAGACCCTACCGTCGTCAGATTCAACTGGATTGTTGTTGTTGTATATAAGCAAGCTTCCTCTACCGAGTGGATGGAAGACCAACATAGGGCTCCTCACCGGGTTTGATCCCCAAAGCAAGCAAGGGGAAAGGACTAATTAAGAGGCTTTGTCAGAGAATAGTTTGTGATTTAAAAATGAAAGGTTTAAGTTGGCTTATTGAGGTTAACATGCCTTGGCTCCAGGGTTAAAGTGGGCTGTAGTTAGGGACATACTAGGTGTGTTTGGTTGGTTTTTTTAAGGATAAAATGATACTTTTCTTCAAGGAAAGGATACAACTTTTGAGCAAAGGAAATCAAGGAATGCAGATTTTACTGTATGGAATATAACTTGATTTAAGCAAGAGGAGTCAAAGTTGCAAGAACAGAATGAATCTTGCCATTGGATTTGCATGAAGCTTTGATATACTTCAAATTAGTAGACTTGTGTTTCAAATTATGTTTCGTTCTTGATCTATTTCTGTCGTAACAATTGCTTGTTTATATGTGCAGGGGAAAGTGACAGAGGAGATTCCTTTAGATCCCACTGTCAACAAAACTGGCGATGTCTGGCATGTATTCCTTAAGGGAAACTTTGATAACATGCTCTATGCCTACAGCCTTGATAGCAAGTTCGCTCCTGAAGAAGGGCATTACTTTGATTCCACCAAGATACTTTTAGATCCTTATGCAAAGGTAATGGTTTCATAACCGTCTAAACCCTAATACCGAAAATATTCTTTGCATAGATGATTTTTTTGATATATTGGTGTTTAGAAAAACATAATCTCTTTGCTTCTTAATCCTAAACAGGCTATTGTAAGCAGAGAAGAGTTTGGTGCTTTGGGACCAGAGAAGGATTGCTGGCCCCCAATGGCTTGCATGCTACCTTCTACTCATAAGGTGTTGTGATCGAGTATGTGTGATTGAATGTGTTGCATGTAATATTGGTAGAATAAATTAGCATGTATTGTCCAACGGGTAAAAATGCAAATGAAGCATCAATTGAACCTACTACAACAACAACAACAACCCAGTTGAATCCTACTACAGTAGGGTCTGAGGAGGGTGTGTGTACGCAGACCTTGCCCCTACTCGAAAGTAGGGAGGCTGTTTCCAAGAGACCCCCGACTCAACCTGCACAAAAATATGGAAGGGAACACAGTATAACACGGGTAAAGAGTCAAGTACAAGCAACAAGTACAAGCAGTAGCAAAGGATTCCAAACAAACACAACATACTACAAACAACCTCTACAGCACCGAGCTCCTATCCAGCTACTCTAAATCCTAGTTCTCCAAAGGTTCCTATCTAAGGCCATATCCTCAGTCAGGGTGAGGATTCCTAAATCCTGCCTAATCACCTCCCTCCAATTCTTCTTAGGTCTACCCCTTCCCTTACCTTCCCCGAAAACCGTAATCCTCTCGCACCTCCGTACAGGGGCGTCAGCATCCCGCCGTCTCATATAACCAAACCATCTCAACCTCGCTTCCCGCAACTTATCTTCCACTGGCGCCATGCCCACCTAACGTCGGATAACTTTGTTCGAAATTCATATGAACCCTGACCTCTATGGATTTGAGCTATTGATTTCTTTTTTAGTTGTGAGCTGTATCACTTCCACATTCATGGGATTTTACTGGGTTGGTTGTTGTTGTTAGCTGTAGTGCCTGAAAAATCTAAATCGACTTCTCTAGGCGGTTCATCGCTAATTGAAATCCAATTCAAAGGTAAGGGAAAAGGGCATATGCTGATTTAAGTATTTCTGCACCTTATTGCTTGCATTTCATATGTACTTTACGAGTCTTTTTTAGTTAATGTTTGTGAAATACTCCTTCCGTACCTAAAAATGTCAAATTTTGATAGAAGACAAAATTAAAAGACATCATTTATCAATGTCAGAACTTGTGTATTTACTATTGGTAATCATCATAAAAGTTTTCATTGACTATTATTTATTGGAACATGCAATACACAATTTTAAGGATGAAATAAATAAGGATATGTAGTACTTTCAAAGTGAATATGCCACCACATTTTATTCTACTTCTTCAAACTTTTCACTTTTTCTCTAATATTGACTAAATGTGTTTACTTCCTTCTAAAAACCTAAAAAATTCAATTTTTTATTTCTTAAAATATTATACTCAAATATTAAAAGAATTCTTATGTTATTGCAACATCTACTTTGCATAATTTCATTCGCCTTCATTAAAATGTGATATAAATCTCATAGAGACGACCAACGACAAGAGCAAGGCCGATGGTGATGTTATTCGATGAGATCTAAACATGCAACAACAACAACATTACCCAGTGCCTTGAAGGCTCCCGCCCATTGCGGGGTAAGAGGGATCAGATGTACGCAATCTGACCTCTATGTTTAAAAAATAGAGCGACTGTTTTCAGATGACCCATGATGAGCATCGAGAGTTGCATTGACTGACTTCTACTTCACTATAAAAGAAGTGCAGACAATTTGAAGAGCCATTTTGCTTTATTCCATCATACCCCAAAGCCAAAAAAATAGTGAATCTTTGGCTCCATCTAAGATGATGGAAGATGAGATCTAGACATACAATGAAAACATTTAGGTATGAAGTACATTGTAATATTTGACAATCTAGTTTAGTGTGATTGAATAAAAGGAGTGTAATTTTGGAAATTTAATTATGTTAAAAATTATCACATTAATTCCTTTATATAAAAACTAGTTTATTATTTATAGGCAATGCACGTTTAAAATTAAATCAAGAGTTACATTCCTCAAGTGTTATTTTTAGGTATTATTACCTCTGTTCCATATCAGTGCTCATAAACACTTATTACATGGTCAAATCACATTTTCTTTCCTTATATATATTCATTGATATTTTGATAAAAGTAAATACTCTGTAGCCAAGTAATGTCTTGATTTGTAAATGTCTTGTTTTGAAAAACTGTTTGATGTAGTTTTTAAATACTCCGTATAAAAATTTTAAAATAGTTTGAATTGAATATAGCTTCAGTCAAACATCATATACAAAATATATACTCATAAAAGTACTGGGATAGGAGTAGTTTTTTTCAGCTTGTGCTAGAGTTTTGGCACACCTGGTACACCCTTTTTATCAATCTACTTTTTCTCTGACTTTGATTTAGTTTGATTGGGAAGGGGACCTGCCATTAAAGTTTCCACAAAGACATCTAGTAATATATGAAATGCATGTTCGAGGTTTTACAAAGCACAAGTCGAGTGGAACAGAATTTCCTGGTACGTACCGTGGTGTTGTGGAGAAACTGGATCACTTGAAGGTACATATCTAACAATCTCAGTATAGTTATCTAAGTAACTTTGTTTTGTCATGAACAGAAAATAATTTCAGTGATAATACTTTTGGTCAAACATAGGGTCGGGGAAAATTGCATCCTACGGTTGTTGGGATTAAGGATGGATAGATTGTTAGATTGGACTAAGGGCTTGTTCTCTTCACATTGGAATAAGTTGAGATCTGATCTGGTCTGATTTGGATTGATCTGATATGAATGTAGTTATATTTAAAGCTATTTCTGATCTGGTCTGATCTGATCTGAATTGATTCCAATAAGAACAACTAATAAGTAATAAGAATAAGTTGAAGAGAATAGGCTCTAACAGTCCTATGTTTAACTTGGATGGGAATTAGCATTTAGAACTAATTACAATTGGTGGAATTACCAATCTCTTGTGGTGGGGGTGACTTTGGGTTTCTTTCATGTGGGGGAGGGAGATTATTCTCGTCTTGAACTTGAGAAAAATAATCAACTTGCTACTTCTACAACCTGCTGAATGAATAAATATGCCATTTTATAACATGCTTACAGCTGTGAAGATATAAGAACATAAATAAATCAAAGATTTCTGAATGATTGGATGTTTTATTGTTTACTTAGGTTTGAGTCTTATGACTTGTGATAAGGATAGCTGTTTTCACAAAATTAATCTTGTTATTATCGAACTAACCAACATTTACCAATTTCTTAAATTTAATTGTATAGGCTGGATTGTTCAACATGTGGGTTTCTTTTATGTTTGGGGGGGGGGGGGGGGGCGAGCTTAGTCTAATCTTAACCTTGAGCATGATAACCGACTCACTACATGTGATGAATGAATAATTATACCTTTTCATAACATGCTTAAAACTGTGAAAAGTTTAGAATGTAGAATAAATCAAAGTTTTTTTGAACGATTGCAGTTTACTGCAAACTTGGTTGTTAGCCTTATGACTTTTGAAAGGATAGATGTTTACACAAAATAAATCTTGTCTTTGAACTATCCTACAATTTCCATTTTGTTAGATCTAATTGTATAGGCCACCATAAGGATTGTTCAACAATTGTAATCTTGTTCAGGCACTGCTATACTGAAATCAGGTATAACTCCAGAAAAATGGAGAATGAAATTATGCATTTTATCATCTAAGGCATGACCATTCACTAAGAACATATCTCCACTAAAATTACATGCGGTGTACACTTTGCAGAGAACCATTTATAGATTTGAGAGCACTGCTTATTCAATTTGTTTGGTTGCTATTATTCATTAAGAAGATACTCTTATAATTAACGATTATTTGGGGACTCATTGCAACTATCTTCTTCTTCTTCTTCTTTTTCTTCTACTACTATGCATGAACTTGTGGTGTTACCTAATTTTATTCAATTAATTGGATCTATAGATTTCTTGCTACCTACCCCAAGTCCCAAGTATTGCTAATAATGTTGGACACGAAATGATTTTCTCAACATCCATTCTATTATTATATGTTTTATTATTCTCTAACACTTCAGTTTTTTGTCTTAACTTTTTCAGGTCTTTTGTAAATGTTGCAGGAACTGGGTGTCAACTGTATAGAGCTAATGCCATGTCATGAATTTAATGAGCTGGAGTATTATAGCTATAATTCTGTCCTAGGTGACTATAAGTAAGGCTTCACATCTTCCAAAGCAGTTACTTATACAAGTTCACTTAACCATTTCATGAAGTGATTTTAGGGTTGGGCGTAAGTTGTAAATTTGTCTGTTATGTCACCACAACACT
Organism: Cuscuta australis; assembly: GCA_003260385.1. Classification (NCBI taxonomy): domain Eukaryota; kingdom Viridiplantae; phylum Streptophyta; class Magnoliopsida; order Solanales; family Convolvulaceae; genus Cuscuta; species Cuscuta australis. The sequence goes on from NQVE01000017.1 coordinate 717,062, forward strand.
TAAGTTACAAAGAGGGGAGGAGAAAAGAAACTAAAGAATATGAAATGAACATTCCAGACAAAATTCAGACTAATACAGATCTGGGAGTCAGAGGTTTAAGATGAACACAGCATTGAATTAAAAAACCAGAGCAAGGACTTTTTATTTGCCTGGGGTAGAGACGAAATACCAAAGTGTAACATCACCAACCTTTGTGATGTAATGATGTTAATTATTCCACCGTGATATTAATTGTTTATCTAACCTGGGATAATAAGTACGATGGAGCCAACCAACACATATACTAGAGCAATCAAGGGCATGTAATCTGGAGCCAAGACCAGTGTAAGGACAGTCAGAAAATGAAAGCCGTGTTTCGTCTTCTTTTGATTCTATGTAGTTTGATCAACATTTCTAGTAAGGGGGTGTTTGGTGAGGAAACCCGATATGGGTTTTGATATACAGAGTATCTGATATTGAGTTTCTGAAATTATTGGTGAGCAAAGAAAGGATTCAACTTTCAAATCTGGAGATATGAAATTTTGCCACATAAGCAGGTTTTGATATCTTGATTAAATAGCCGAGTTCAATATTTAAAGTGGATGATTTCAGCTTCTCCTATTCACATGATGAAAAAGCCGTTTGAAATCAATAATTTGGAGCAGCGAGGACGACAGCCTGTCGGAGGTCTCCAGTGGCGGCGACTCAGTCTCCAGCGGCGGCATAGGAGGCAGTGAGGCGGTGGTGGCTCTGTCTCTAGCGCTGCCGACAGCTCTGTCTTCAGCCGCTCTCTTTTCTTTGTATTTTTCGTCCACAATTTTCAATTGTCCAGAATCTAGATTCAACCGCTCTCAATTTTCTTTGCATTGTACTGTTCATGTTCGTCTAAATCATGTTTCTTTTTCTTTCTTCCTTTTTTTATAATTTTACCTTTCCTTTCTCTTTTTTATGATAAGCATGAAATTTAAAATTTTATTTTTTTAATTGCTCACCAAACAACTGTGATTGTGATTTCATTTTCTTTCTGTTTTCTCCGAACACTTTATTTCAAATTTCAGTACCCACATTATTTCTCTCGGATTTCAAAACCCATATCTTATCACATCTTCAAAACTCACCAAACACACCCTAAGAGTTGGTATTACTCCATTTATTACCACAAATGGTTTGGTTGAAATTTTTCTAAAGATTTTTTATTGCTAATTTGATAATAGCTACTTTTACCTTTCAACTTATTATTTGCCTGGAATGTTCATTGTGTTGTCATGGACATTTTGTTTGTTTAGGGTAAACTTTTGGGGCTATTCGACTATCAATTTCTTTTCTCCCATGGGAAGGTATTCATCTCTTGGGATGGACAAATCTGGTCTTGGTTCCATACAAGAGTTCAAATATCTTGTTAGGGAGGCCCATAGAAGGGGAATTGAGGTGAAAGACTCCCTTTACTCATATTTCATTAATTTGCATTTTGTTCTTTTAAACTCATCTACTTATACACCACCAGGTAATCATGGATGTGGTTTTCAATCATACTGCGGAAGGGAATGAGAATGGTCCCGTGTTCTCGTTTAGAGGTGTCGACAACAGTATCTTTTATATGCTTGCACCCAAGGTATTTATCCCTGAATATTGATCTTTTAGGTTTTGTTTGTTTGGGTTATAAAAACAGAGTTGGATGTTAGTAGACCTGACAAAACTGACCTCGACCCGATAACCCGAACCGAATAACCCGAAACCGAACCCGAATTGACCCGAAAACTGAAGAACCAAAATAGAACCAAACACCCGAAATGATCCTAACCGAACCAAAACCGAACCGAATGTATTCAAACCCGATTCAGATCCGAACCCGACCTAACCCGAACCGATTAAACCCGAAACCAATTAAACCCGGAACCGATTAGACCCAAAATGGATCAAATTTTTCAATATTTCACTTATCAAATGAACTTGGAGAAAAAGAATTACCGATATATTTTTACATATGTTGATGTTTTCTAAAAAAACATATTTAAATGAAATAATATAAACCTAAACCGATACAAATCCGAATCGATATAAACCTGAACTGATACAAACCCGAACTGATATAAACCCGATCCAATATAAACCCAAACCGATACAAACTCGAACCGGAACCGAACCAAAAACCAGTAAAACCGAAATAAACCCGGAACCGAACTGACCCGAATCGAACCGACCCGAACCGATTATAACATATATCCGAAAGAGACCCAAACCGAAAAGACCCGAATCGGAACCGAACCGATTGACCCGATTGCCAGGTCTAGTTAGAAGAAATGGGAAGAAGTTGGAAGAGACGGGAAGTTGAAAAATATTGGAAAAAATAAAGTGTAAAGAATCACTCAATTAAATACACCCAGATAAATATGTAAGAAAACTATTTTGGGGTAAAAAAAGAATTCATCTTTATCCGTGTTTGAGGTGGTATGTTATAAATTTGGATATATGATGTTAGTGTATATTCATCATATGTAAATACTTTTTTTAGTCATTGTTGGAAAAAACTGGAAGGAGTTGAAGAAACTAAAAGAAGTTGGGAGAAATTGAAAGAAGTTGGAAGAAATTGGAAAACGTTGGAAGTTAACTTTTGACTTTTCCAACCCAAATGCACACCCTTAGTGTTTTTATCTATGTTTTTGTCATACGAACTGATTTTTAGGTTTTGGTAAAGTGTATGCCCGTGTGCAAACTATTTTTCTCCAGTCTCGACCGTACAAGGGTGGTTTTCACCATTTAAGTTTTTCATAATTTCTCATAAATGAAAACCTGATTTTACATGCCCTGTAGAAGTTTTAACAGATAGATCTATTATTATTTGGATTTATTTATTTATTTTTATGTTATATTAAGTATTAACATGAACTTTTTCCAGTTCTAGGAGATCACAATGTAAACTTCCATTAACAGAAACACTGTGTGCCCTAGAATACTTCAGATTATAGGTTCTATCAATTTTTTTTTCCTTTTCACATGTTTCTCAACATCCATCTTGAAAAAATTGAGAGCAAACTATTAAGTGTTGGAATGTGCTTCTCTTTTATCTTGTCCTCTCGTTTTGGTTTACTTTTATCTATTGAGCTACACTAATATTAATCTTTTGTGCTTAAGTTAAAGGGCTTTTGGAGATGGCCTCTCTACAGTCTTTAGGTAGAGGTAAGGTCTGTGTACACTACCTCGAGACCCCACGTGTGTGGCTGTACTGGGTTGGTTCATGGTTGTTTTTCTTATTAACATATCTCTTTAGTTTTTTTTTTTGATCGAAAGATCTACTTTTTTTCTTTGTGGAATAAAATAAGGGCAAGTAGACTCAAAAAGTAAAAACTATATGGCAGAACTTTATACGGAGGAGAGGGAAATAATATGCACAAAATGTTTTCTATTAATAAAATTGTGCAAAATGAATTGAGATGGACCGAAAAGGAAAACATGCATGATAAATTGGGACCATATGGTGTAAATGTAAAGGAGATATATGTAAAGTTGTAAGCTTTGTAAGTAACAAATCTTGTGGAATTGTTTATTGTATTATTTTTCATTTTGAGTTTGTGAACTCACATTTTTCATGTAACTTTTTTATTGAGCATGTAGGGAGAATTCTACAATTATTCTGGCTGTGGAAACACCTTCAATTGTAACCATACAATTGTACGACAATTTATATTGGATTGCTTGAGGTCTGCTTTTCACAGTACCTTCTTTCTCATAATTGTGTCATCGTCATCATCATTTTTGTTAAAGTGCATCCCACATCAGAAGTGCAAGAGTAAAATTATTGGCATATAAGCTCTTGAGTTGAACTAACTAATGTGGTTCAACCCAAGTGTCTTATTACCCAATCCAGTTGTCCATACCCATCCTAAATTCTATCAATTTTCATCATCACAACATACATCCCCATATGTAGAAATGAGACGAAATATAGAATATTGACAAAATACAGATATGTATGGTACTATGGTAGGTCTCGGCCATACACTCAATTGGATCTAAGATTTTTTAAGTGATAAGAGCACTAAAGCAACGTGAAAAGCAATTGTAGCTTTAGTTTGAAGCACAAAGTGAAAACTGAAAAGTCAATTTTTCCTAAAAAGCAACGTGAAAGTACTAACTTCAATGTTATACTTAAGTTTCATAACATAATGAAGCACCAATTTTGCATAAAAAGTAACGTGAAAGCAGAAACATCAATCTTATGTTTATAGTTTCATAACAAGAAATAAGTAATTAATAAAAAAAATCAGTGGCAAAGTTTAATCTAGAAATAATACTGGCCAATCGTCTTATTCAACCATCATTGTCAGGTTGGCTTCAGATTCTCCATCTGAAATAACTCCCAAGTCAATTTTCTCAATAAAAACTCAATAAAATCAACATAAGCATCTTTATCTGCTCCTTTATCAACAAGTTTATATTTAGAAGCTGTATTATTTTATTTTATCTTTCCCTTCTCCTTTGAATTTTTTCTTATGCTTTGTTTTTTAAGAAGCACTCCTTAGAGAAAATCTCACGCCCTCTATGCTTTCACACTTTGTAAAACCACACTAACTCCATTCATCTTTAAGTTTGTCACTGCAGAATCTTCTACAGTCATATGATTACATAAGTCAGCTTGTTCTTATTTATATCCTTGTATTCTTGATCAATTGTGTAAAACAATAGACTTTCCTTATCAGATCATAGCATTTCACATGGTGTGGGAGTCATACTCTTTTTTGACAACTTTGTTGACGACATTTTCCAGCGAGCGATTATTATTTCCCTCTTTGCCAATATTTCTTCACCGACACCATCATTAGCCATCTTCTATGTCGCCACTCGCCACCTTTGAAAGAAAGTTTGTTTTGTTCCTCCTCAGATCTACTTTGATCTTGGCCTCTGTTTATGACACAGCCACCATCCGCCAGGCAGTTCCAACACAATTTCACAGGCCCCAGCCCGTCGTCCCACCTGCACTACCTTCTGCCGTTGTCTCTGCCGCTGTGTGCCAGCCTCTGGTGACCATTCTGTCCGGAATAAAAAATCTAATTATTTAGCACATCTTAAACTTCTCTAATGACCTCCAGTCCTTATAATTTGGAATTCAAAACCAGAATCTCCCAAAATATGATTCTTGTTGTCGAATTGATCACACTAGGGATAAATGTTGGGATCTTCAAGAAAGACCTCCATGTCCATTCAACAATTAATTTCCACCTCCAGTTGTATTCTCACCAACAGAATTTGTGGATAATCAAAATTGTAAAGTATCTGTCATTTCATGGGGATTGTCTATGACATGTGTTTCTGTATGGATCCTTGACTCCGGTGCCTTCGATTGTACCTTTTATCTTTTATCAACAATGCCCAGACCTCCACACTTACCACTCATCACTCTTCCTGACTGTCTTTAAACACCAGCAACAGGTATCAGGCTCTCCCACAATCGTCCTTATATGTTCCAACATTAATCATGAGTCCATCAGCAAACTTACTTGTTGACGTTATTGTTCTATTAGTTTCTAATCTAATTCTGCGATGATACATGAGTGTAATACGGGGAAGACGCTTGGTACTGGACTACTGGTGTGATAATATAATAGTTATTTAATTTGTGTGGTGTCATTATTACACAGAGTATTCTACCGAGTACATATTATGTATGTCACAACATGCAATTTAAATTATTGTACACGTAATATTTATCAGTTTTCGTAGTGCAAAAGAGTGAAATCATGATGGAATTGGACGTGCTTGTGCTGTTTTTTTAAATATCTTTAGTTCTTTACTTTTCTTTTGCCATATAAAGTATACACACTGCCATTAGATGTCTCTTACAGTCTTACTCCATGCTTATTGACATCACCTGGGTTATTGTGTGGTAAAATATAACCTGATCATGAAAAACTATAACCTGGCCCATTCACAGGTATTGGGTTGTAGAAATGCATGTTGATGGCTTCCGCTTTGACCTTGCTTCCATCCTAACAAGGAGTAGCAGGTGACTGAAACATTAAGTTTACATTAATGTTACTGTTATGCTGTTCATATGATAGAAAGGTTATTTCTTTTTAAATTAATCAAAATATGGAGAAAAGACAATTTTCTTTTATGCTTTCCAGTCAATGGGATGCTGTTAATGTTTATGGAAATTCAGTTGAAGGTGATACGCTTACCACAGGATCTCCTCTCTCTACCCCACCATTAATTGATATGATTAGCAGCGATCCAATACTAAGTGGAGTAAAGGTATTCCATGTTGGTGATTTTAGTGTCATCGATTTATTTTGTGTAATTGGATTTACTTCGATCGGACAGGAATTTAAATAGACGTTGTCAAACGAGTTAGGAGGCGCGGAGTGCGCGCTCGTTCAACGATATTATAAATTCATTGCGGGGGTCTAGGGGCGGCAGCCCCTGGGTAGCGGGGTCCAAGGGGCAGAGCCCCTGGCCGGGGTCGAGCTGAAAATCCAACGGGCAGAGCCCCTTTTATTTTGGACGTTATTTCTTTATGAAAATTCTTAAGATTTTCGTGATCGGAGTCCAAATCATTAAAGGACTCGAACTAGCGGATAAACGTCAAAATATACTCTAAAACTGCAGGAGGCTCTTCAAACTCACGCCTATCTTCTTCCCCACGCGAACGTACGCGTATGTTTACGCGAAGGATCATGTCCGATCATGGATTTTTCGATTCTATAAAATAGAATCTCGTGGTATGGGTTGGGGTACAGATTTTCGATTGCTTGTTCTTGATTAACGTCTTATCCGATTGAAGTATTTCGTATACCCCGAAATAACTTTGATCTGAAAGCGTTTCGTATGCGATTTGTTATTCTATCAAGTTCTTCGTTTAAACACTGCTTCGCAGTGTTCTTCCTCCTTAAATTCCAACAAAGATCAAAGTTATTCCTAAAGAACTCAAAGATGACGTGTGGCGATTCCGTAAGAGATTTGAACAGCAAGTTCTCGAAGTTAGAAAAGTTCGAAGGCCAAGACTTCCGTCGATGGCAGAAGAAGATGCACTTCCTTCTCACAACATTGAAGGTCGTGTATGTACTGAGCACGCCTATGCCGCAGATCATGGATGACGATACACTGGAACAGACGAGGAAGCGGTGCAAGTGGGAGAACGATGACTACATTTGTCGAGGACATATTCTAAACGGTATGTCTGACTCTCTGTTTGATGTATATCAAAATGTTGAATCTGCGGGACGGTCTAGAAGAAAAGTATATGGCCGAGGATGCTTCGAGCAAGAAGTTCCTCGTCAGTAACTTTAACAATTATAAGATGGTCGACTCTCGACCGGTCATGGAACAATACAATGAACTGTTGAGGATCCTGGGCCAGTTTGCACAGCATAACATGGCAATGGATGAATCCATATCTGTGTCTAGTATTATAGACAAACTGCCTCCTTCGTGGAAAGAATGCAAACGTGAGTTAAAGCATAACAAGGAGGAAATGAATTTGGTGCAACTTGGAACCCATCTTCGGATTGAGTAGTCCATCCGAGATCAAGAGGGAAAGAAGGTGAAGGACATAGCAGGTCCATCGTCCATCAACATGGTCGAAGACGAAGGTTTCACCAAAGTGAAGAATAAGTCTAAGGGTAAAAAGCGCAAGTCCGGAAATACACCCAAACCTGCAAATAAAAATGCCAAAATGGGTTGTTGGAAGTGTGGGAAACCAGGCCACTTCAAGCAGGATTGTCGGATTGGCAAACGGGACAAGGATACAAGTAAGAGTGGTTCCGGTCAAGGAACCAAGGACCAAAACAAATCAGAAGGTCAGATTATTCCACTCATCAATGATTCGGTTAAGAATTATGTCTCAATTATATCTGATGCATTTTATGTGCAGGATGATGACATCTCTTGGTGGGTTTATTCGGGGGCAACATGTCACGTGTGCAAGGACAAAAGATGGTTTAGTTCGTTGGAATCAATGGACTATGGATCAGTGTTGCGCATGGGAAACATAGCCACCGAACTTGTCAAGGGAATTGGAATAGTAAAACTTGTATTCACTTCCGGCAATAGTGTACTCTTAGATAATGTATTATATGTACCAGGTCTTCGTAAAAATCTTATATCAGGGATTGTATTAAATAACCATGGATATAAACAAGTATTGGAAAGTAATAAATATATTTTATCTAGACATGGTGGCTTTGTAGGTTTTGGTTATTTATGCAATGGCATGTTTAAATTAAGTTTGAATGTTCCTTTTGGCATGAATGATGTTTGTATGACGACTACATGTGATGCCTTAAACAAATCTGTTTTATGGCATGGTCGTTTAGGTCATGTGCATTATAAAAGATTACAAGATATGTCCAAAAGTAACTTAATTCCTGCCTTTGACATAAAGCAAGACAAATGTAAGACATGTATGTTAACCAAGATAACTAGAAAACCGTTTAGAGAAATCAAAAGGGATTCTAGTATACTTGAACTCGTTCATAGTGACTTGTGCGATTTTCATGCAACTCCGTCTATAGGAAATAAAAAGTACATGATCACTTTTATAGATGATGCCTCTAGGTTTTGTTATGTATATCTTTTACATGCTAAGGATCAAGCATTGGAAACTTTTAAAGTGTACAAAACCGAGGTAGAATTGCATAAAAATAACTTGGGTAAAACTCTTCGGACAGATAGGAGAGGAGAATATTTTGATCCAGTTTATTTTCAATCTGTTGGTATAATTCATGAGACCACTGCTCCCTATACACCACAACAAAATGGTGTAGCCGAGCGAAAGAATATGACCTTAAAAGAAATGGTAAACTCTATGTTGTCTTACTCGGGTTTGAGTGAAGGATTTTGGGGAGAGGCTATGTTAACAGCCTGCTATTTGTTAAATAGAGTTCCTAACAAAAGGAGCAAAATTACCCCTTATGAAATTTGGTATGGGAAGCCACCAAACTTGAATTATTTAAAAGTTTGGGGTTGTAGGGCGGTTGTAAGACTCCCAGAACCTAAGAGGAGAACCTTGGGAGAAAAAGGCATTGATTGCATTTTTATTGGATATGCTCAGCATTCTAAGGCTTATAGATTCTACGTTATAGAATCTAATGACTCGGTGGGAGTAAACACCGTGATCGAGTCAAGGGATGCAATCTTCGATGAAAATAGGTTTTCATCAATACCTAGACCAAGAGATATGGTTCTAGGTGATTTATCTATACCAAACCAAGAGGACTCTAGTAGAGACATAGTTTCTACTAATGAGTCCTTCGTTCCTACGGAAATTAGGAGAAGCAAAAGACGTAGAGTTGCCAAATCCTTTGGCTCAAATTTTCAATTATATTTAATTGAAGGTTCTAGGGATGAAATTTTATTTCAATATAAATATTGTTATAATATTGAAGCCGATCCTAGAACATATAATGAAGCTATGGCTTCAAGAGACGTGGTGTTTTGGAAAGAGGCTATTCAAGATGAGATGGACTCTATCTTGCATAACAACACTTGGAAATTAACTAACTTACCTCCTGGATGCAAACCTTTAGGATGTAAGTGGATCTTCAAGAAGAAGATGAAAGTAGACGGTTCGATCGATAAGTTTAAAGCAAGGTTAGTGATACAAGGCTTTAGACAAAAAGAAGGAATTGACTACTTTGATACCTATGCCCCTATTGCAAGAATTTCAACCATTAGGTTGTTGATTGCTCTAGCGGCTATACACAATCTTGTGATTCACCAAATGGATGTAAAAACAGCTTTCTTAAATGGTGAACTAGAAGAGGAAATCTACATGAAACAACCCGAAGGGTTTGTTATGCCAGGAAATGAGCATAAAGTGTGTAAGCTAGAGAAGTCACTATATGGCTTAAAACAAGCACCGAAACAATGGCATCAAAAGTTTGATGATGTTGTGTTGTCAAATGGCTTTCTTTTAAACCAAGCAGACAAGTGTGTTTATAGCAAATTTGATACTTCAGGTAAAGGAGTTATAATTTGTCTATATGTTGATGACATGTTGATTTTTGGAACCGATCAAAATCAAGTCAATAAAACAAAAGAATTCTTGTCATCACATTTTTCCATGAAGGATCTAGGGGAGGCAGAAGTAATCCTAGGCATTAGGATAAACGGGTGAACAATGGGATATGCATTACACAGTCTCATTATATTGAGAAAATTTTGAAGAAATTCAATTTTGAAAATTGTTCTCCGGTTAACACCCCTATGGATCCAAGCATTAAACTTTTGGTTGCTTAATGTATGCCATGGTTAGCACAAGACCGGATATAGCATATGCCGTTGGAAAGCTTAGTAGGTTTACTAGCAATCCTGGTACACACCATTGGCAAGCTATACGGAGAGTATTCAAGTACTTAAAGAAAACTATGAATTATAGTTTGGTGTACAATGGAGATCCACCAATTCTTGAAGGATACTCGGATGCAAGTTGGATCACTAATATGGAAGATTTCTCCTCTACTAGTGGATGGGTTTACTTACTAGGCGGAGGAGCAATATCATGGGGATCAAAGAATCAAACTTGCATCTCTACATCGACAATGGAATCTGAATTTGTTGCTTTAGCATCGGCCGGTAAAGAGGCTGAGTGGTTAAGAAATTTGGTATATGAGATTCCATTGTGGCCTAAACCGATATCACCAATATCTATAAGATGTGACAGTAAGTCGACTTTGGCTAAGGCATATAGCCAAGTCTATAATGGTAAGTCTAGACATATGGGTGTTAGACATATCATGATCCGTGATTTGATAAAAAATGGTGTGATATCGATTGAGTTTGTTCGAACTCAACACAATTTAGCCGATAATTTAACTAAAGGGTTAAGAAGAGATCTCGTGCAAAAATCGGCTAAAGGGATGGGATTAAAGTCTATTTGATATCTCTCGTGTTAAGATACCCAATTCCCACCTAATATGACGTTAGGTGTAGAATTCAATGTGGAAAGCTTAACATCAAGAGATTGGAACACAACATTAGCATCATCCAAAGGTATGTGTTCAGAACTGCAAGTTAAAGAGGTTGAAGTTAATCTTCTTAATAGTTCTTTTGAAAAATTGTTTGTGCAGGTACAAGACATAAAAGAACTACCTATACGAGTATGAAGTTTAGCCGCTTCACAAAGTTTGGACTTGACTTTTATCTCCTATTTGAAGGATAGGGACACAAGGCTAGTAAAATACGGTGTCAAGCTTGGAACAAAGAAGCACTTAGAGCTTATGTGTATATTATCTTCATGTATTCATATGAATTGCAAGGGTTCAATCCTTAGAGACACCCCGAAATTCAAATATTTGGAATGTGTAATATACTAAGATGAAAATTCAATCGTCGCGACATTTTCATTTATGCATAAGTTTGTTGAATCTATTATCTCAAAAAGTAAGTCATGGATTACACTAAAATAGGGGAGGATTGTTGGTGATTTTAGTGTCATCGATTTATTTTGTGTAATTGGATTTACTTCGATCGGACAGGAATTTAAATAGACGTTGTCAAACGAGTTAGGAGGCGCGGAGTGCGCGCTCGTTCAACGATATTATAAATTCATTGCAGGGGGTCCGGGGGCGGCAGCCCCCGGGTAGCGGGGTCCAAGGGGCGGCAGCCCTTGGCGGGGTCCAAGGGGCAGAGCCCTTGGCCGGGGTCGAGCTGAAAATCCAAGGGGCAGAGCCCCTTTTATTTCGGACGTTATTTCTTTATGAAAATCCTTAAGATTTTCGTGATCGGAGTCCAAATCATTAAAGGACTCGAACTAGCGGATAAACGTCAAAATATACTCTAAAACCGCAGGAGGCTCTTCAAACTCACGCCTATCTTCTTCCCCACGCGAACGTACGCGTATGTTTACGCGAAGGATCATGTCCGATCATGGATTTTTCGATTCTATAAAATAGAATCTCGTGGTATGGATTGGGGTACAGATTTTCGATTGCTTGTTCTTGATTAACGTCTTATCCGATTGAAGTATTTCGTATACCCCAAAATAACTTTGATCTGAAAGCGTTTCGTACGCGATTTGTTATTCTATCGAGTTCTTCGTTTAAACACTGCTTCGTAGTGTTCTTCCTCCTTAAATTCCAACATTCCAAGTCCTTATTTGTTCTTCTTGGGAACTGGAACTTAAATCCTCCACCCTTTTCTTCTATAAGAGTCCGTTTGGAAACCAGGAATATAGCATCTGGAAACGGACTTCAGGAAAATGACTTACTTTCCTGAAGTCATTTTCCTTTTCCGATGTTTGGTTGAAAGTCTGAAAACTATCTCTTCCTGTTTGATTCATTTCCAGAAAATGAATATCTGAAGAATGACTTTGTACATCTAGCTTTAACCCTTGGTATTCACCAGAATAAACAAAGATGTTCAAACTCATTAAAAACCAGAGTTCTGATTTTCCCTATATCAGAATGCTTCTGGAATCAATGAAACAACTACCAAACCTCTCAAACGGCTCCAAATACATAAAACAACAAAATTTACAATTACGATTCACATTTTTTTAACATAAAAATGAAGTGAAAGTTCTTACACAGAGGAGATATTTAAGGTAAAATGCAGCATTAGCAGCAAGATTCAAGCAAAAATCGTACAAAAACCCTGGTAGAAATTAATTTTTTATATTTTTGAAAAATCAACAAAAATGAATCAATAGCAGAAAAATTGTGCTGAAAATTATTGGAAGAATTAACCAATTAAAGAGAAGAGAAAGGGTACCTACCTATTCCGGTGAAGATACAAGATGTTCAAGGCTAAGGTAGAATACCTGAGTGAAGAGTAGACTGTTGGCCAACAGAGCAGAGTAGCAAAGAGCAGACGGATAGAGAGATGAGAACGATCTATCGGAGAACGATGAAGAAGAGGAAAGGAAGAAAGATGGTGAAGAACTGAAGAAGCCAATAAGGTACAGTGAGGGAGAGCAGGCAACAGAATGGAAAATGACTTCCGGAATTCTAAAGGGGAAGTCAATTTCCAAATTTTAGAGGTGACTTTCCATTGACAAGAGCCCTAAATTCCATTGACTATCTTTTTCAGAGGTTACCAAACAGCAGAGAACCAGGAAAATGACTTCTAGAACTCATTTTCCTGGTTTCCAAATGGAGCCTAAGAGTATACTGAATTACTGACAAATGAACCATATCTTAACGACATGTAATGAACAAAGTATTTTGGTAGAATCTATGCTGAATTATATTTAGAATAGTCATAGGAGAGTCACGGTTTATGGTTTTGTGGTGCATGGTTTTATGTCGCCCGGAATCACACTCCACCATTTTTGCTCTCTATTATGCCTATATAATCAAGGGCTGTATGACTGTATCTCCCATACAAGTGTGATATATAATCTCTTTTCTTACTCAACAATTTAGTTTGTGCTTATGTATGCACATCTTATCATGTAGAAATCCATCAATAGTTAATTAGTTGTATGCAGGGACTTTCTTACCATTCTACTTTTGTTTTGTGTTTTGAACTTGTACTCAGTAACTACATTCATTACTGGTATTACTGCACTATGGTAGTTCTTACTAACGAGCTTGCCAACTAAAATATCAATAATATAAACAGCTTATAGCTGAAGCATGGGATTGTGGAGGCCTGTACCAAGTTGGAGCATTTCCTCATTGGGGTATCTGGTCAGAATGGAATGGGAAGGTCAGACTGAATACTATTTTCATCTTGTACTCATGATTTATTTAGCTTCATCAGTTCATATCCCATATGCCGCTCTATACTTTTTTTTCCATTTCATGAATGATTAGTTAAAGGAGATTCAACGTGAGTTACTTTATTATCTATTGATTGCTGATTACAGCCTTTCCATACTCTAAAAGTAGATTATCGTGTTCTCTTCAATAGTTACAAGTTTTCTTATAATTTGTTCCAGTACCGTGACATAGTGCGGCAATTCATAAAAGGTACAGATGGGTTTTCAGGGGCATTTGCCGAATGCCTTTGTGGAAGCCCTAATTTATACGAGGTATGTTTGTGGTTATATGCTTTTCATCAGCATCTATAATTTTTGAAATCTGTTAATCAATGGCTTTAACTGTTTTGCTGTTTGTTTACAAGGAGGGTGGAAGAAAACCTTGGAACAGTATAAATTTTGTGTGCGCACACGATGGGTTCTCTTTGGCCGATCTAGTGACTTATAATGATAAACATAACATGGCTAATGGAGAAGAGAACAAAGATGGGGAGAATCACAATAATAGTTGGAACTGTGGCCAGGTAATGAACCTCCTTTCTTTTGCACAAAGTTCAAACCCAAATAGAAGATAATCTCTCTGTCCCAAATGAAGTTGAAAGTTTGACTTCATTGAGTTGAAGAAAAGTGTTGGAAAGTAAAATGTGTATGGTGATTGGTGGAAAGTGAAAAGTGTGTGGTTGAAATTTATTTAGAAGAGAGAGAAATGATATGAGCCACATATTCATTTTCTAAAAGGGGAAGTGGAGAACTATAATATATATTTTGGGACAGATGACAAAGGAAAGTGTAAAGTTCATTATGGGGCAGAGGTTGTATAATATAATGTACTTGAGTGAAGATAGGTATCCTTTTTGGATTTTTGACAAAGACATGATTGAACAATATATGAAACTAAACATTCTACTAGTTTATAATGAATCCTGTAATGTTGCTGACCATTGACATCTCCGACTTAGATGGTAATGATTAGAATGTACTTAAAATTTGAGCACTGTCAGGGTCTCTAAAAAATATACTCCATTTAAGAGTGGTGTTTGAATGCATGGAGGGTTTTTTAGCATGCCTTGTCCTTTGATAACTATATTATGTGGGCCAACCAATAATATATAAAAAAGAAAAAGAATATAGCAGAAACATACACTATTGATTCATTGATGTTATTCAGGAGGGAGAGTTTGCAAGTATCTCGGTGAAGAAACTGAGGAGAAGACAAATGCGGAATTTCTTCTTGTGCCTAATGGTTTCACAAGTAAGATTCACTCAACCCTCTAAGGTTCAACAATTATTTGTGCCTAGCTATTTGTGGTCACTGATAATTTTCAAGTGACATATTTGTGTAATGTTTTCTTGTTTTGTGTGCAAATTCATTGTTAATGTTTTCCTATTATGTCGAATATTCGTTCTACCTCCTTTAAAGGTTCCATATTCCTTTTAGTTATTCCAAAAATAATGTTTCACTTTACTTTTAAGGAAGGAATTTTCTAGTCTACATTATTTCTCTCCTTTCCATAAATTTCAATTATAATTCAATTTCACTCTTTTTAATAACTGTGTTGGGTCAAATATGGAGCCATATTGCTAGAGGCTAGGAATATATGATTTTTTTAGTAAATCATCTTATTTTTGCTCTCAAAATTGGTCTTTTTTGTTAAATTACAGAACATCTTCGAAATTGTGAATTATAATCTGCCAAGGAATCTTTTTTTAAAGTTTCAAATGTTTTACTCCCTCCGCCCCAAAATAAACTCCATTTTTCATATTCACATGGTCAAACTGTATCTTCTTTCCTTATTTTACTTTAGTCATTTGTTAGAATAAGATAGTTATGTCACCTTTTGTTTTAAAAAGCTTTTGATGTTGGTTTTTAATAACCACAACAACAACAGCAACCAAGTTGGATCCCACAAAAGTAAGGCTTGGGGAAGGTGTGTGTATGCAGACCTTACCCCTACTCGAAAGTAGAGAGGTGGTTTCCAAAGAGACTCCCGGCTCAAGCACCAGAGGCAGTCATGTATGCAGCCTGACCCTATGTTTAAAACACAGAGCAACTGTTCCGGATGATCCATGATGAGCGTCAAAAGTTGCACTGGCTAACTGCTACTTCACCACTGTAAGAAGCGCAGAGAGGTTAAAGAGCCATTTTGCTTTATTCCATCATGCCCCAAAGCCAAAAATTAGTGAATCTTTGGCTCTATCAGAGATGATGGAGCCATCAATAAGTCATATATTTTTTGATTTGACATCAATATTTAAATAAATTGAATTGAAAGATACTTTAGTCAAACATCATTAGCAAAACTTTGAAGTTTATTAAAGTACATAGGGCATGTATCCTTTAATGATTTAAAAGAGCACTTGGTGACTTTGTGAAGTCGGGTGGCAAAGTCGTAGACTGGTTACTTCTTCTTGAGGAAGTGTGAGGGGGCGCTTTGCAAGGACTTTTAATGTTGTCCTTAGTGAGAATCTTACAACCCGACACAAGTTATTGGTGATGCATCATGCATGTCACAATCAGGATAGAGAGGAATAAGAGAGCATCGGGTGGTTTACCCTGTATTTGCTGGAGATACTTGAATAAAGATAAGATTTTGGAGCTGGTTGCAAAGTTATGTGAGAAAGGCACTTCGGAAACGAGTGGGAAGGCTAACACCATGCTGTCATTAACTGCTAACTCCAACAGGGATGTGTTAAGAGTCACCTAGGTTAATGCAAATCAAAATAAAGGGGACTTGTGGTAGAACAGGGAAGTACAAGTGAAAGTCCTACCCAAAAAATAGCTTACAAGAAGCTCGTGGAGTGTGGTGATGACTGATGAGGAGGGAAGAGGATAAATCGAGTGGGGTATAAGATTTTCAGCAAGTAGCTAAGTTGGTGGTTTAGGCTGCAAAGAATGCCACCTCTAAATGACTCTGTAGGGAGCTAGATGTGAAAGTAGGGGATACAAAATTGTTTTGGTTGAGAAAAGTATGAGAGGGGTAGGTGTGGGATTTAGATGAAGTGAGGTGCATGAATGGCGATAATGGAAAGATAGTGATGGATGCGGAGAATATTAGAATTAGATGGAGTTTGTACTTCCATAGCCTTCTAAATGTTGGAGGGGAAAGGAGTCTCCTCATGGGCGAGTTGGGGAAGTCTGAGAATGAGAGTTGTCATGATTTAAGGTGCTATCAGTGAATTAGAGAGGAGGCGATCCAAGCCATTAACAATATGAGAGGGGGTGGGGGTGGAGCAATGAGACTTGACAAGATCTTGGTTGAGTTTTGGAAGATTGTGGATTTGTGGGCAACAATGAGCTAGTGTGGGTCCCCAGATTGTTTAATGTTATTTTCAAGACGGTGAAAATGCCTGGAGAATGGAGGGTGAGCACGATGATCCTATTGTACAAGGGGAGGAGCATCTCAGAACTGTATTAGTTATAGGTGCATAAAATAACTCAGTCACACCATGGAGACTCGGGAATGAATGATAGAGACACGGATGAGGAAGGGGATGAATTAAAGCAAGTCGAATTCTTGCCATGTCGGTCGACCACACAACTTTCCAGGAAGGGGGTGAATTTTTTTTAAATAGCGAGGGTGATAGAGTGCTATATGGATAACAAGAGGGACCTATACATAGTGTGTATAAACTTGAAAAAGCAACAACATCAACATTACCCCAGTGCCTCAAAGGCTCCCATTGCGGGCTGAGGGGGGGGGGGGGTAAGATGTACGCAGCCTCACCCCTATGTTTATAACATAGAGTGGCTGTTTCCGGATGACCCATGATGAACGTCGAAAGTTGCATTGACTTATTGCTACTTCACTTTTGAAAGAAGCACAAACGGTTTAAAGAGCCATTTTGCTTTATTCCATCAATACCCAAAAGCCAAAAAATAATGAATCTTTGTAAAAAGCATGACATGCTAGAGAGGTCCTGTGGACGTATTTGGAGTACTAATGGGTGGATTGGGTGCTGATGGCATACACCCGAGCGGTTTAGGACATGTATGATGGGGCAAGGTACCTAAGTGTATGTTTTTTGTGGATGATATTCTTCTGACTTCTGATTGAGTCATTTGACACAACACGTGAGGGATTCAATGATAGGTTGGAGGTGTGGATGTGGACTTCGGGGTCAAATTATTCCAGATTGAGTAGGTCTAAGAGTGAGTATGTTGAGTGTAGTTTCAGGCTTTCAGCAGAGTAATGACTGAGTTAGAACCAGAAGTGAAGATTTATACGCAACCTATAGCCTTCCTATCTAAAATCCATACAAACCAAGCTGAAGAAACTAGGTTTTTTTAGCAAGAGACCTCCATTAAAAAAAGCAGTTCTTTTTTCCCTTTTAGGCAATATGGCCGTGGTAAGATCATAAGGTGGAGGATTGCCTTAAACAGAACAGGTTGCGGTGCCTCAGAGTCATCAATAAGGCTCATGGAGAGATGGATAGGGATGGTAATATGCTATTCGTTGTATTGAGGTAGCCTAGATGAAGTGAAAGCTTGCTTCAGGTGTCCCATGTGAAAAGTGGTGAAATGTACAAAGTGTGGTCAAGATCTATTTAGAAGAGACCACAATGTTGTGAGTCATACATTTCTAAATGTGAAAGTAAGGTAGTATAAACCAATGTTCTGAAAAGCGGACCGGACATGAAACCATACCAGCAAGTGGGTCAATGGTTAACCGGTTAGGCCGTTGGACCGATTGAACTGGGTCAACGACCTGGTCAACATAGGGTCAACGTGTCAGTAATCATATCTACTTATTAATGTGTTCTAATATACTTTGTAACAGTTTATACTTAGATTTAGTTGATTGAAATAAGACAAATTTAGGAAAAAATAGATTGTAGCATGTTAAATTAAAATTACTCCGTACTTGATTTTTAAAGATGAAAATATGTTTTTGGTATAATTAATTTTATACTACCTCCGTCCCGTGAAACATTTCCCCTTTCTTTTTTTATCCGTCCCACAAAACACTTCTCATTTCTATTAAAATGTCACTTTTACCCCTTACTTTTTCATACCCTAACTATCACATCATACCTTTTTACTAATAATCTATCCATCAAATCATACTTTTACACATCACATCAAAGGACATTTTTGGAAATTCAATACAAAAATACACTCCCTTGAATCCCTCCTAAAAAGCAAATGTCCCATGTTTCACGGGACGGAGGGAGTATATTTTTAGATGAAATATAAATAATGCTCATTTCTTGTATCTTTAAACTATTTTAGAAGTCCATAAAATAAATACATTATGCAAACATGGCTTTCTTGAAGATAAGGTGGCTGGCTGTCTGTAAGTATTAATATAGTGCTTATAAGAGGCTTGATAAAAGCTCGATGATATCAATAGTGCATTAATAGATGTATGATATTGCCATTGTTTTATACTTGTGATACAAGTATTATAGATATAGGATGTAGAGTTTGGGAGAAATGATATGCTTGTAAACATTATTTGGCTAGAGTTGAATGTTTAAGCTGAATAACTCTTGCAGTTCATCATTTTGGCCATGCTCTTTTCTCACCTGAATACCTGAATATTACATGTGATGAAATTGTATTATTTGACAGATGAAAGCATTTTGACTAAAGTTACTATAAGCTTGTTCATAATATGCTATTGCTGCCTTTATATTTTCTTTGATTTTTAAACTTTTCTGCTTTTGTGCTATTTCACTTCAGGGTGTTCCAATGATGTATATGGGTGATGAGTATGGTCACACAAAAGGAGGAAACAACAATGCATATTGCCATGATAACTATGTAATGACTGCCTTTTATCAATAGATTGAAATTTGATGCATTTGTCTTTTAATTATCAGGTGCAATTCCTATGCTTTTTCTTTTAAATCTCACTCTGGATGTAGATTAACTACTTCAGATGGGACAAGAAGGATGAGTCATCAACTGATTTTTTCAGATTTTGCTGCCACATTACCAAGTTCCGTGCGTAAGTGTGTGTGTATAATGCACAGATTCCCTATTTAATGATGTACCTTCATTAACTACTCATTTCTGTGTGAATCTTGCAGTGAAGCCGAGTCACTTGGCTTAGACGATTTCCCAATGGCAGAGCGGCTGCAATGGCATGGTCATGCTCCTGGGATGCCAGACTGGTCTGAATCTAGTCGCTTTGTAGCGTTCACACTGGTAATGTTTTAAACTTTTCCTACGGTTCCTCTTTGCTTTCGATTAACAAAGCCATTTCTAAAAAAAATGCAATGGCGCCACAGGTTGACCAAGTGAAGGGAGAAATTTATGTTGCCTTTAATGCAAGTCATCTTCCAGTCACGGTAACCCTGCCGGAACGAGCTGGTTATAGATGGGACCCCTTGGTTGACACCAGCAAGCAAGCTCCATTTGATTTCCTTTCCGACGATCTTCCCGATAAGGCAGCAGCAGCGAAACAGTATGCTCATTTTCTTGATGCGAATATGTACCCCATGCTCAGCTACTCTTCCATAATTCTCTTGCTCTCCCCCAATTAGACCTCTTAATTCGCAAGAAAATAGCTCTGCACAGATTGAAGTTCAAAACCAGTTCCTCTGTCCCTTTATAATTTTCTTGTTTATTATTCGCAAGGTTAAACTATGCTCATATTTATATATTTATATGTTTATGATTTTACTCTCCTGCCACCTCACTTGTTTAATCACCTTCCAAATGAAGTTTAATTTTATGACATGGTAATTGGTAAGTGTCTCAAATCTCAATCGTAAAATCCTAGAATGATGGAATGTTTATAAAAACATTCCAAGACTGTATTTATAAAATAGATATCACATACTTCCTTTGTATTAATTTAAGTTTGTTTATTTTTGGTTAAATTTCAATCATTTACTTTGCTCATTTAAGAATTGTACTATTATACGACCAAAACATAGGCCTTATTAGAACATGAAATCCGACCGATTGGATCGATTTCTTCGTCCAAATATAATTTTGGATGTTTGGCAAATCTATTTGCCCAAATAATGTGCTCTAAGAGTGTATTTTGGCAAAGTTGGGATTAAATTGTTTTGATTTTTGTTTTATGACTTAGGAGCTGCCAAACACCCTCTATGTTGTATCCTTTTTTTTTGGAATTGTCCTCTAATAATTCAAATAGTGGGATCCAAAGTCTCAGGCTATAACGCTCACTTCTCCATCTTTTTTGTTCGGTTGGAATTGCCGCTCCACTTCTATTTGATTAGAGAAATGCTAGAGTCACAAACACTTTGGTCACAAAATACACAACCTTGTTATTTGTGCACCTCACTAAATTAATAAAATGATGTTGAATAGTTAAAAAGTAAACATTTAAATACACAAATAGTAAGTTTGTGTATTTTGTGACCGAAGTGTTTGTGACTCTAGCATTTCTGATTTGGATTACTTTGATGCAGTCTTACAGAGCTTGTTAGCAGTTCTTACAGGGTGGTTAGAAGTTGTTAGTTGGTTAGCTAATGTGGCAGGGTAATTGTGTTGTATATATACGTGTGGGCTATGCTGTAAAACGGGACAATAATGAAATCAATTTTCTTCTTCTCTCTCAAAATAGCTTCTCTCATTCTCCCTCCCCAAAAATATCTTTTCTTCTTCGTCATTTTTCTCATATCTTCACAGCAAGTTCATCTTGCTATATCGTTGGTATCAAAGCCTCGACACTTGGATTGCTAGCCTTGGTTTGTTAAAAGCCTCGTGTTTTGATGTTAACAAAAAATATAAGAGCAAACGTTTGTTTAAATGTTTTAGGTACAACAAGAATTCATTCAGATTTGGTTCTCAAGAATGATATTGAAATACTAAACTAGTGTAGAATATATGTAGAAACCATTGTAAGTATATTATTTTATATAACTATATTCACAAGCTCAAAAGCACTCACAAAAAGTGTTTAAAATTCTCTTATAAACATTTTCAGATATTCAAAAGGTTTTTAAATTAAATTGGAAATAATTTAAACAAAAATAAAAAAAATCGTCAAAATGTTCAGTAGGTACTTATACTAGGTACTGTAAGGGGTATCGTGAGTCAATCTAAGAAGGTACTCTCTACCGTCAGCCGGGGACCCCCTATTGTCAGGTCAGGACCCCCTACCGGAAGGGATACCGTAAGAGGATAGCTACCGCCAGAGAGTTTTGGCCGGAGAAGGTACCTAGCTACCGTGACAGGGTACCGTAACCGTTGGAGGTACTGTCCCTACGGTTAGTTAACACTTTCCACTATAAATACAATCCTAATACTTCATATTCTAAACAAGAACTCAAGCTCCAAACATCCTACTTTTATATTTCAAGCGTGTTTACTCTTTTATGCTTAATTTTTCATATTTTGGCTATTTTAAGAGCCCCGTTCTATTCATTTTTATACACACACTTTTGAGCTTGTGTTTTAGTGATATACTCTCATATTCATAAGTTTATATTCTATTTTTGAGAGAGTATAATTTCGTTCTACACCGGCTAAGTCTTGGTCTTCATTTTTGTATTCAAGCTGTTGTGTAGAACCATTCCTTGTGTTCTTCAAGCACACTTTCTTGCAGTCGAGAATAGCCGTTAAATTCTCAAGTTGTAACGGTCGAGGATAACCGTATAAATCCTTGGGTAGAGGTTCAAGGATAGCCTTTGAAATCCTTGGGGGAACGGTCGAAGATCGCTGTGAAATCTTCATAACGGTTCGAGATGATCGTTGTAAAATCTCTTAACTTCCAGGCCCTTAGTGATGAGAGTCAAGGTTATACGCAATTTCCAAGGCACAAAAACTACCAATCACCCATGCATGCTACAATTTTTTGGAAAGACCAAGATTCAAAAACTCTCGAAAAAATGGAATTCCTAGTTTCTGATTCAACTTTAAGAGTTTTGAAGATATACTCAAAATAAAGTTTGCCGACCAAGTATTTTTAGTTGGTAAGAGTCATTTACATTTACATAACTTAAATATATACTTACACATATGAAATATATTTAATATACTATGATTATGAAATTTATAACATTGTATTTTTTCGAATTTTCAGATATAATCGGGAAAGTAGTTAGTCGAACCGCGCCCGAAACCCTTATGGTAAATAATGCCCTAGAGCAAATGATGGAAGTTACCTTGGAGGACGACATGTATGTGATTTTTAAAAACCGAATTCATTTTAATAATAAAAAATATTATGACCAGCTATATATTAATTATTAGTTTTTTAGAGCTTGAACTCTTAACTTCTAGTTTCTTCCAGTTCTTTCCAGTTTTTTCTAGTTTCTTCCAGTTCTTCCAGTTTTTTTCCAATTCCTTCCCATTTTTTTCAGTTTCTTCCAGTTTTTTCCAGTTTTTCTAATTTCTTCCAACTATATTTATTTTCTTGAAATTCTTTCTACTTTCTAACAAATCACGCGCACTTTAAAAAAATATATTATTATTATTATTACAACTTTTTTTAATTACAATTTTTATGTTCATAACTATAGTTTATAAATTATTTCATTTTTTCATCTCACTATTTTTATGATTCACATTCATTCTTCCAGTTTCTTCAACTTTTTAACATGAATAATACCGTTTTTTTGTATATTAATCTACATGAAAAATAAGGAAACTATTTAAAAAACTATGGATAAATAAGTACATATAATATTTTTGAAAGAGAAAAAATGACCCAAGAGAAAACCAAGAGAAAATTACATTTTGAAAAAGAAAAAATGACCCAAGAAGTGTAATATTTATGCTAATTTTATATTCTAATTATTTCTTTAAACTAGCTTTTTATATATGAAAAATAATACTCGTAATATTTTTATATCTTAAAGACAATCATTAAAGACAATCGTAATATTCAGATTTGGTTCTCAAGAATGATATTGAAACACTAAACTAGTGTAGAATATGTTGGAATTTTTGTCATTTTTAATAGGCATTAAATGGACCAACTTGGGTATATTTATCAATAGGTCCACTAACGATTTTAACCGTTAATTAATGGACGTGTGTTCTCTTTAATGAGATAAATGTTTTGACAATTTATACGCCAAAAATGGTAGAGAGTGAATGAGAAATTGATTCTCAGAGTTAACCCGTTAATAAAAGAATATGGTAAGGATTGTAATTTTGCAATTTTACTGAACCAATCTTCTTTTATTAATTTTACGTATTGTTTAAAATTAGTCCATTTTTACGGAGTTAACTGGCCATTAATCTCCAATTATTCGAGACAAATTTTAAACGGAGCGTAGCGTAACGGACGTGTTAATGGCTAATTAAACACCATTAACACACCATTAGTATGGCACAAATGTCATGATTAATACTAAGGGTTAATGGTGTAGGAGTTACACATTTTAAACTCCTTAGTTATAAAATCAAAGGGCCCTCTCCTCTTTTCTTGAGTGCTTCACGTGAGAAAGGGAAAGAAAAAAGAAAGAAAATCTTTCTTGTTTATTTTTTGAGAGAGCTCTTGGTTTTCCGGCCAAATTCCGGTCATCCCCTTTAAAGTTTTTGGTCGCCAACGCTCCTACGTTGTTCTTGTTCGTTGGTGTGTGGTTGGTCCGTACAATCTCCATGTTGGAACACATTTTGTACGATAAACTAAAGTCGTGTTCATTTCTGACAGGTTTTGATAATTGCCAAACCGCCGTGGATATGAAGAGTTTCGTTGAATAACTCAAGGCGTGAAGAATGGCTTGGAACAAGACCAAAAAGACTCAAGGACAAGATCAAGAATTGAAGACTTAGTCGAGTCGGTCTTTTGTGATCAAAACCGATAATAAATTCAAGTCTCGGTTCTCAAAGAGTCAAAACAATTTTTGCAAATCATAAAATATTTTTTGTGCATCAAAATAAATATTTCTGATGATTTTTTATTGATTAAAATCCCTGGTCCTTGCTCGGAACCTAAACCACCTAGGTCGGCGTTCGACGTTCGGTTTTCGGCGCCCGAACCAACTCCGTGGTTTTAAACCCTGTTTTTACCTCTGAGCATTTTTAAACCGTTCCCAAATAATTATTTTATAAAAACCACTTTTGTATCTTGGTCAATCGGTCTAACACGTGAAAAACGGTCAAGAAGGCTCATTATTTGAATGAGGAAAACATTCAAATCCTCGAATGTGGAAACTTCCTCGACCTCCTCTATATCAAGAAAGCTCATTATCACCCTTTTCTTATTCGAGCTTTCTACTCGAACTTGAAAAAGGATGAGGACGGAGCGTTGATCTCTAACGTCAACGGGGTGGACATTTATTTGAATGAGGAAAACATTCAAATCTTCACGGGGCTTCGTAGGGACGGACAGGATCTCGGGCTTTACGTCGGAGAAGAAGGAGCACGGTTCAACGAGACCGCCCTCTTGGAGGAAGTGGGCATCCGAAACTTCGTCCCCACTCCCTAACAGCGGCGCCCTACGATTGCTTCCATGAGTCCCGTGTTTCAATTCATTTTTTATGTTTTGACACGGATTTTCAAGCCTAGGAAGTTCAATCACACCACTCTCTCCCAGGAGAACACAAAGACCATTCATGCGACGATTCACAATGCCAATATCAATTGGTGTAAATTTGTGATGACTCACATGTTCAACGCCACCTCCGAAAACCGGCCGCTCCCCTATGCTCTCCTTGTCATGGCGGTTCTTGATGAGTTCCACATCAAGACGGACGTCGGGCCAAAATGCAAAGGAACAAAGCATTGGGAGATTGACGAGTCTTCCTTCCACCCGGGAACCGATGAAGCTACGTTCCCGCAGCCTCATCCTCGCCGCCTACCGAGAGCCACTGCCTCGACCACCGCCGCTTCGACCAACCCTTCTCTTGCCGACAAAATGGCAGCCTTGACAGCCACTCTCTCTCGGATCGACAACAACGTCTCCCAAACGGCCCAAAATGTAAATATTTTCAGCCGAGAGAGAGCTTCACAGGTACTTTGACTTTGTCAATTACCCTTACGCTTAAACGGTCCCCTACGCTCTTCCACCGAATGTCGGGGGTGCACCAAGCGGGACTAATAACGTTGGTAGGGACGACGCGGGGGACGAAGAAGAAGAGGAAGAAGAAGCCGATGATGATGATGGGGATGGTGATGAAGATGAAGACGATGAAGAAGAAGACATTGACGAAGACCAACTTCTCAATGATCTTTCACCGGACTTCTAGAGCTCTAGCTCTACTCCCTTCTCTTCTTTATTGTTTTTATGCTTTTTGAATTTGCTTCCGTTATGTACTCCGCTATTTCCCTTAATTAATTAATAAAAATCTTTATGGTGTTTGTTATCAAAAATCTTTTTGTTAATGTCAAAAGGGCGGAAGATAAGGGCTATGCATACATTAAAGGGGAATTTTTTATTAAGGGGGAATTTTTTTAAAAAGATCAAAACCCTATGCATATCCCCGTCTTGTTTGCCATTATCAAAAAGGGGGAAATTGTTGGAACACATTTTGTATGATAAACTAAAGTCGTGTTCATTTTTGACAGGTTTTGATAATTGCCAAACCGCCGTGGATATGAAGAGTTTCGTTGAATAACTCAAGGCGTGAAGAATGGCTTGAAACAAGACCAAAAAGACTCAAGGACAAGATCAAGAATTGAAGACTTAGTCGAGTCGGTCTTTTGTGATCAAAACCGACAATAAATTCAAGTCTCGGTTCTCAAAGAGTCAAAACAATTTTTGCAAATCATAAAATATTTTTTGTGCATCAAAATAAATATTTCTGATGATTTTTTATTGATTAAAATCCCTGGTCCTTGCTCGGAACCTAAACCACCTAGGTCGGGTTTCGGCGTTCGGTTTTTGGCGCCCGAACCAACTCCGTGATTTTAAACATTTTAAACCCTGTTTTTACCTCTGAGCATTTTTAAAATTTTCCCAAATAATTATTTTATAAAAACCACTTTTGTATCTTGGTCAATCGGTCTAACACGTGAAAAACGGTCAAAACCGTACGCACGTGATGTACGACCTTGGAGACTTGGTTTTTACCGAACAAGTCTTGTTTTCACTATTTTATACCATATACAATGTTTTTCAAACCAGGTTTGTACTTTTGGGAACACTTCGTTTTTGGACCTCGGTTTTTCCAAACGGGTTTCAGCTGGCTAGACTTTAGCTGGGTGATAATCGATTATCACCTTAGTGACAATCGACTATCAGCCCCTGCAGCTTTGAACTTCCAAAGTTCTGAAGCACGCAATAATCGATTATCACTTATGCAATAATCGATTATCAGTCTTTGCCGCCAAAACCCAGAATCTTCTGAGAGGACCAATAATCGATTATCACTTGTTGACAATCGATTATCTGGGTTACCGTTGTCCTCCAACGGATAGAATTTTAAATTTTTGGACAAGTAATCTTTGGATAATCGATTATCAAGCTTGGATAATCGACTATCAGCCTGTGTCTCTAAAAAATTTGTCTTCATCCTGTTGGAAACTCTAGTTCATGTAGTTCTTGTATATCACTTAAAGATCAAGTTGCAAAACTTGAAGGAACTTTGAAGAAGTTTGGTGTTTCTCATAAAAACCTTAATGATGTTCTTGATAATTTGCAACTTACTAAACATGGCTTAGGTTTTGAAAATGAACCTAATAGTAAGGAAAAAGTTGAGCAACCATCTAGGGAAACCTAAAGCTCAACTTAGGAATAATCAAGAAAATAGACAACCTAGAAAAATTGGGAACACTAGACCACCTAGAAAGAACACTAGGATAAACAATGGTCAAGTTAGAAAACCTAGCAACTATTATCAACCTAGCAGAATGCATAATCGAAATGTTATTTGTCATTATTGCAATAGGGTAGGTCATATAGTACCCGTGTGTTTTAGTAGGCATAGGCATTACACGTATAACAAAACACACACTGTTGAAACACGGGTTTATTACGTTTTCGTACTAAAGCCGTATTCGTTGTTATGACAGGTTTTGATAATGCCAAACTGCCGTGAACGAGACAAGTCATTGAATATACAAGGCGAGAACCAAAGATGAGAAGAAAGAGAACAAGGGACAAAAGAAGACCAAGAACGAAGACTGTAGTCTTAGTGTCGTTGAGTCGGTCACAATTGTGATCAAGACCAACCCAATCTTTACACCTTGGCTCTTTAGGCTAAAATTCTTTTCATTGCATTTCACATCATAAAAATTTTTTTCAAACATGTTTAAAACATTAAAAACACTTGGTGTTCGCCCAAACCAAAAACCAAGCCATCCGGCGTTCGGGTTTCAGAAACCGGCGTTCGGCATTCGGTTTTCGGCGTTGGTTTTTGGCGTCCGAACTAACCAAGTGGTTTTCAAATTTTTATGATTGGTTTTTACTTCTGCGCACATTTAAATAGTTTTCCATCAAAAACACTTCAAAAACCACCTTTCGTTTTTTGTCGTTTGATAAAAACCATGTGAAACGGCATAAACTTGGCTAGCCGTGGTTTTTACTTAAATGAAGTGGTTTTCAAGTCTTTTTGTGTGGGAATTGTTTTTGAATGCATTTAAATGGTTCTCCAATCAAAACATCATGAAAACCACCTTTCGGTTTTGTCTTTTGGTAAAAACCACCCGTGTACGGCGTTGACTTGGTCAACCATGGTTTTTACCTTAACGACGTGGTTTTCAACTTAAAAAGCTTGTTTTGACATCACAATACATTAAATAAGTGTTTTATATACTTAGTTTTTACTTTGGAGAACTTTGCATTTTTCGGTCGGGTTTTAGTGCCGGTCAGCTAAGCCATGGTTCTGGGCTAGCCATCTACCCAGCGATGGTAGATATCACCCATGCATGGGTAAGTGATCCGGGGATTCCAGAATCATTCTACCCAGCGATGGGTAAGCAGCCTTCAGCCCAACTGATTTCTAGAACCATGCCAAACAGCGATGGGAAGTTCTACCCATCGCTGTTTAAGCCTTGGTCCAACATTTTCGCAAGGCAGAATGCCCTTACCTAGCGATGGGAACCTTTACCCATCGATGGGAACCCAGCGATGGGAGGGCATACCCATGGCTGGTTAGGCATGACCGTTGCGAGTCATTTAAGGCTGATTCTTTCCTTGTTTGAAAGTCAACCTCCCACCCAGCGATGGGAAGCATTTACCCATCGATGGGTAGGTGACCGTTGGCTTCAAAACTGAAGGAAAATTGGCGTACTAGCGATGGGTAAGGTCCATACATCGCTGGAAAGCCAATATCCTGCACATCCCAAATTTACTAAATCCTATAAATCAAGCCAATCACCCCTTTAATGTATTGGTCCGTTGGAGCCTATTTTGGCACTATAAAAAGGGGTGTTTGGGTCTACTTTACACATCAATTCACTTCACTTTATTCATATTATCATTGCATCCAAACAACATTATTTTCCATAGCTTTCTATAGCCAATTTGTGAAGTTTGAGTTGTTCTTGAGCGTATATAGTTTACTCAACATCTACTCTTAAAGAGAGTTTTGTTCTTGAGTGCTCTTAGTGTTGTAAACACGTTTAGGGAAGCTTGTTTCCCTTGGTTGTACGAAGGAAAGGTATTTTTCCTTCGGGTTGAAGTCTTGGAGTGCGGTATCTCCAAGCAAGTGTATTGAGGCTCGTGGGACTCGAGTTCTCAGGTTGTAACGGTTTGTTAAGCACCCGTAAGCTTAACGGAAGTAGTGTAGCTCGAGAGAGTCTCTCGGGAGGCTGGATTAGCCACAAGTTGTGGTGAACCAGGGTAAATCTTGGTGTGCTCCCTTTACGCTTTCTACGCTCTTTATCTTTCACGTTCTTAATTTTTTATTCCTGCGATTTCTACGATCAAACGCTATTCACCCCCCCACCCCTCTAGCGTTGGTCACTTATTCTAACACACACTTTGCATGGAACTAACCTAATAAAATCCTTTGAAAAAGGATATTCGAACTCTAACCAATCCCTGCAGGAATCAACGCAAAAGAAACCATATTACTTCTTCTATTATGATGAAAAGAAGAAGATTCACATACCACTTCCGGAACCCACACAAATCAAACCGAGGTATAGACATTCGGTTCGAGTAGACTGGAACCCGCCAACCGCAAAACGACGAGTTGGCCAAGGTAACACTTAAACACGCGTGTTGATACGTGTGTGTGTGTGTGTTTGCGTACCATGTATATGTAATTATGGGTGCAAGTGTTTAGTAGTTTAAAAAGTCGTGTTACTAATCCTCAAGGACCCAAAAGACCAAACGGGTACCAAATGTTTTCATTGTAGGCGTTGAAGTCAAGGGGGAATGTGAACAATTGATTTCCGGCTTCAGTATTGGGTAACAATCGATTAGAATCATCATGGTAGTCGATTATCACAACCCACAGGAGGTGAAGCAAAGAAGCTGAAGGTGCCAACAATCGACTATCATCATTACGATAATCGACTATACATGCCCGCAGAAGTTTGGAGCAAAACAGGCGCAAACCTCAATAATCGATTATCATCATTGGGATAATCGATTATCGGAGCCTACAGAAGGTTGAGGCAACTCAGCTGGAAACTCCAACAATCGACTTACAAAAACATGGAAATCGACTATTGAAGACCGCAGATCATTCAGCAGAGAATCAGAGGCCTCAAATAATCGATTTACAGGGAGTGTAAATCGATTTACAACGGGAGATTTTCAAAAATCTGACCGTTTTCTAGCCGTTGGAAGTGCATTTAACACAACTTTTGACTGGTCCAATGGGTCTCAAGCCTTCTCCATTATAAATTGGTGATCTCTATTCATTTTATACTCACTCAAATCATACTTTCTCCATAAAATTATGAATTTATAATTTGTTCAGAATATTACAAAATAAACAAAGTTGGAAAATAAATTTCTATATCTTCAAACGGTCTTGTTGTACGAGGACATTAAGCACTGGACAGCGAGGACGTTAAGCACTGGACAGCGAGGACGTTATGCACTAGACAGCGAGGTCTTTAAGCACTGGACAACGAGGTCTTTAAGAACTAGTCCTGCAAAGAAACACCACGGAAGGACAGCAGAGTCGCCGGAGCTGTCCTTAAGGCAGTAGTGCCCGCCTACCGTACCAGAAAAACGTGGGCACTCTCCTCCCAGGATAAAACCGCTATCGTGTGTGGAGTGTTGGTCTTATGGGGGACCATCGATCACCCTTAGGGATTCGCTATTGTGCTAGTCACGGTATCGGGTACTGACAGCCCAACCTGACGAGTTACACGAGTCGTGTATCTTGCGAAGCCCCTCCTGTCCATCCACCGCTCAGTAGTGGGGCTCCGCTCTGCCTTAGTGAACTATAGGGGGTGCCCTATAGGAATCTACCTCGGCTTGGGGCTACAAAGATGTGGTTAAATACAAAGTGTCCACCTTCCTATCACCAATTGGTTTTAGGAAGCATTTGGCACCTCTTTAGCTTCAGAACTCTGTGGTTAAGCGTGCTGGAACGGGAGTAGTCCCAGGATGGGTGACCCACTGGGAAGTTCCAGAAAAACGATCCTACAGCGGCTACGGCCTCAATGGTCACCCCACTCGGACCGAACATGACTTCGGCCATACCGGTCATTCCCTCGCTTGGACCGAACACGGGTGTCTTCACATCCGCACCAGTCAAACATCCTATTGTTATGCTGCCTGCGAACTCTGTTAAAAAACCGGCAAAGTTCACAGGTGTTCAGGCTAAAGAGGCATGGATAGCGAATAACTATACGTGTCTTAACCTTATCCTGAATTGCTTGAGCAATGCCTTATATGTTGTTTATAGCAGGGCTGCATTCGCAAAGGAGTTATAGACTACACTGTCCAATAAATACCAGGCCGAGGACGCCGGTGCGAAGAAATTCGTTGTCGGTAAGGTCTTGGATTTTAAGATGGTGGATTCCAAACCCGTGGTCAGTCAAGCTGAAGAATTGATTCTCATTTTTAATGAGTGCACTGACGAGGGAATGGGAGTCAGTGAGGCATTCTCCAAGTGGCGGCAATTATTCATGTGCTCCCTCCCGCTTGGGATGAGTTCCGGAGCTATCTCAAGCTCAAACGGAAAGAAATGACTTTAGAACAGTTGCTTGTTCGTCTCCGGATCCGTGAAGAGGGTCTCACTCGCGAGAAGAAAGTAGTTGTTGCTAAGGCCAATGTGGTGGAGCATCCACCCAAAGAGGGTTCTTCCAAAGGGCCTAAGCCAAATAAGGACAATAAAAAAAATTGGTCCTAAAGGAGGCGTCGTGAAGCCCAAGTTCGCAGGGAAATTCTACAACTGTGGCATTACGGGCCACTGTTCTTCAGAGTATCGCAAGAAGCCTCAGAAGAAGAAGCAGAAAAAGGAAGAAGCTCTCTGCTCGGAGCTAGATTCTATGGATCTTTGTGCTATCGTGACAGAGGTCAACCTGGTCGGGTCTAACCCGAAAGAGTGGTGGGTTGACACCGGAGCCACTCGTCATATCTGCTCCAATCGGGCCATGCTCTTTGACTTTAAGGAGACTTCTGGCGACAAGGTGTGGATAAGCAACTCCGCCCAATCCGAGGTTCATGGCGTGGGCAAAGCTAAGCTCAAGATGACATCCGGCAAGGAGCTCACGCTGAATGATGTGTTGTATGTGCCGGACATACGGAAAAACTTGGTGTCAGGCTCACTATTGAACAAACATGGATTTCACATGGTGTTCGAGTCTGATAAGCTGATCTTGAGCAAAAAGGGAATATTCATAGGAAAAGGTAATATTTCTAATGGGCTTTTTAAGCTTAATGTACTCACTGTCATTGAGAAAGTTAATAAAACTCCTGTTGCCTATGTTTGTGAGTCCCCCAATGTGTGGCATGGAAGACTAGGACATGTTAATTATGCATCTCTTCGCAAATTAATTAACATGGAATATATCCCTAAGTTTGACATCGACCAGTCCCACAAATGTGAGACGTGTGTCGAAGCAAAGTCAACGCGAAGTTCGTTTCAAACAATTGAGCGAACCACTCAGCCACTGGATTTAATTCACACGGATCTGTGTGATTTTAAATCAACGCCTTCAAGAGGTGGTAACAAATATGTTATCACTTTTGTCGATGATAACACGAAGTATTGCTATATTTATTTACTAAAAAGTAAAGATGAGGCGTTGGACACTTTCATTTGGTATAAGAATGAAGTAGAAAATCAACTCAATCGCAAAATTAAAGCGATTAGGAGTGATAGGGGCGGGGAGTACGAAGCTCCATTCGCCGAATTGTGTGCACAACAAGGGATTGTGCATCAAGTAACTCCGCCATACACACCCCAATCAAATGGTGTGGCGGAACGTAAAAATCGCACTCTCATAGATATGATGAATGCGATGTTACTTAGTTCGGGTACTCGATAAGACTTCTTACGAGTTGTGGTATAATAGGAAACCTTCCTATAAATACCTGAAAGTGTGGGGGTGCCTTGCAAAGGTTTTAGAACCACCACCAAAGAAAATAAAGATTGGTCCAAAGACCGTTGATGAAAACTTTATTGGCTACAGTGGTAGCGCGTATCGATTCTTAGTATATAGGTCTGATAATCCAGAAATACATAAGAACACGATAATGGAATTGAGGAATGCAACATTCTTCGAAAATATATTTCCGTTAAAGTCGAGGGAAGAAGCAAGTTCGTCCAAACGTTCACATAATGAAATGTTGAACGATGGTTCTTCGGATCAGTCTAATACCGGTATAATTGATGAAACCGAAACTGAGACTGAACTAAGACGAAGTAAAAGGACACGTACTAAGAAGTCCTTTGGTAATGATTTTCTAACTTATTTGTTGGAATTTGAATCAGGGACTCTATCATTTCTGATAGAGACTGAACCCGATATTCTAACATGTTTATTAGAAAATGACCACGAACTTATTGTGAAGTAGTGACTTCATCTGAAGGCCCTCAGTGGAAAGAGGCAATTAAAAGTGAAGTTGATTCTATTATGCAGAATCATACTTGGGAGTTAGTTAATCTATCTCCTGGATGCAAATCGTTAGGTTCTAAGTGGATCTTTCGGGGGAAAATGAAACCAGATGGTTCCATTGATAAGTACAAAGCCAGACTTGTAATTAAGGGTTACAATCAACGTGAGGGCTTTGATTATTTTGATACATATGCCCTTGTGTCAAGGATAAATTCCATTAGGATGATACTTGCAATAGCTTCCTTGGAACTTAGAAGTTCATCAAATGGATGTGAAAACAGCTTTCCTTAATGGAGATCTAGAAGAAGAGATCTACATGGAACAACCAGAAGGGTTTATAGTTCCTGGTCAAGAAAGGAAAGTATGCAAACTCGTTAAGTCAATATATGGTCTTAAATATGCGCCAAAAGTATAGCATGAGAAGTTTGTCCAGGTAATGATGAATTCTGGGTTCAAAATTAATGAATCAGACAAGTGTGTTTATCTAAAAAACACATCCCAAGGGTATGTCATGTTGTGTCTATATGTAGACGACATACTCTTAGTTAGTAGCGATGACAACATGGTCAAGTCTACCAAAGACATGTTAAACTCGCGATTTGACATGAAAGATATGGGTCTGGCCAGGGGCGGATGTAGGAAGACCTTATTGGGGGCAATGGCCCCCAGTCAAATCTGCCTAGTTAGTATTAAAAAAATATAAAAATTGGGTGATTAGAGAACCTGCCCCCAGTCTCTAAATTAATGTGCCCCCGTCCTCGCCCCAACTCGTCAAGCCCAAAAAGAAAAATAAGTCCCTCATAAACTAAAAAAAGGGGTTTAGGTAGTTAATAAGTGTACCATATTTACGGCTCCTCGTCACCTCTCTCCTTATTGATTTTTTTAAATAATTGATCGAAATTTCTTTTGCCTGATAGGCAGTAATTGATTTTTACGGATCCTCACAATTGCGACCTGACCCCATCCACCACTCCAAGAATTTTTTTAATCCTCCGTAACTTACTTTTTTGTTATTTAAGAAATGCATTCACAAACAAATTTGTCATAAAATCCATAAATTTAATATTTGTAAATTTCAATAAAAATTTTTAATTAGTCTAAAATAATTTTGAAATAAAAATTTAAACTATAAATGATAAAATTGTGAAGGTTGTGACTATTCTGTTTGTGAATGTAGCATTGCTCTTTTAATTTTGCATTTTTGGTGTAGAAAAATTGGGTTTATGAGATACTATATCAGTTATGTTTTGGGCAAATTTTATGGTAGACCTTAGGTTCACTATGGACTTACATATGACCAAAATAAGTATTTTTTACTTATTCCCTTTTTGTTGAAATTAAGGAAGAGTCAAATCAAATTTTTTTCCCCTAAATTACCCCCCAAATCCCCCAAGTATTCTTCCCACTCACATGGATGAATAGTGTGCGAATAGTGTAGGAGTGTGAGGGTAAAAGAGTCAATTCCTTGTAAAGTTATTGACTTTGTAATTCTTTTTGGGACAAAAATGTGAGGGAATATTGTAAACTATTTCAGGACGGAGAGAGTATTTAAATAAACATTTGTGTTTTTAAATAAAAAAAATAAAAAAGACTTTTTTATGTGAAAAGGTTCACAAAATTTATATGCATCTAAGATGCACTAAAGAAGCATTCTATGTTCTGACTTTGTTCTATTTCGTTCCTATTTTATACTTCCTCTCCCAAAAAAATTCACAATTTGATTTTTAGGTCAAACTGTGCAATATTTTGAATATAAATGAGGGAAAAAGCATATTTAATTATAATGTAAAATTAGGTTCATTTAAAAATATCAAAATTTGACTATAAAAGTCAAACAATGATAATTTTTTTTAGACGAAAAAAAAGTACGGAATATGATTTTTTATTTAATTGAATGCATTATATTATTTTTCTAAAAACATAGCATTAATATATATTTTTGAATACATGTGTTAAGTGTGAGATATAATTGAGATTTGAGAGAATATAATAACTAAAAACACTATAATTGAATTAGGGTATAAATTGATGTGCACCCTAATATATAGGCTCTCATTCTTTGGTTAAAAAATTACTAAAATACGGAGTAATCTATTGTATTTTTAATGGTTAGAAATATAGAGAAATTTTTAAAACAAAAAATTCCTTCAACATACGAAACAAAAAATGCAGTCTAAAATAATTGTTGTCAAACTAATTCATTATGATAAATTGTAATCGTTATACACTTAACTTATTAATATGGAGTATTTATAATCGTTTGAATAGAATTAAAACGCTCTATATATAAAATTTAATAGTTAAACTAAGTTAAGTGATACAGAGTATACTTTTAAAATTTTACTATCCCATTTTAGATTATTTTTTAAATTTTAATTGTTTGAGAGGTTATTTGAATAATAAAAAATACTCCCTCCGTCCCAAAAAGTTTGTTACGTTTAGAAAAAACTGCTTCCCGTAAAGTCCGTTACATTTCTATTAAAAAACCACTTTTACCCCTTACTTTTTCATACCCTACCTATCACATCATATTTTTTCTAATAATCTACCCATCACATCCTACTTTTACCCATCACATCAAGGATATTTTTGGAAAGTCAATATCAAAATATCCCTCCCTTAATTTCCCAAAAAGTCAAACCGTCCCATTCTTTTTGGGATGGAGGGAGTATTACTTTGGAATATTTTTAACATTTTTTGTCATTTTACATTGCCTGTAAAAGAAATCCGAAGACATAGCCCCGGACCCTATCATACAATGCCCCCTGTCACCTATAATCCTGATCCGCCACTGGCTGAGATCTGCCATCGCTGAGGAAGAAGTCCACCCGGAGGAAGAAAAAAGTTGTCGCTGCTGAGGAAGAAGTCTGCCCGGAGGCCTTCTAAAGCTCCCCCTTTCTGTTGAGATATGTCGCTGCTGCCAGTGGCGTTCTCGGAAAACCGCCCACCATACTTAAATTCTCTTCTGCATCGGAAGAAATTACGTTTCTCTCCGTCGCCGAAGATTCACCTCCATGAATTTGAGGTTATGGAGCGGCGAGAGGGTGGAGCGACGGCTCGCGCGGTGGATTTGGACGGCCGAACATTTCAACAGGGGATGATGCGTCAGAGGAGAGGAGAGAGAAGAAGGGAGTGATTTAAATTGGTGCGCCAGATAGGCATCCACGTAGGATAGGTAATCGGTTTTTAACCTGGAATCCGGCTAAAATACCATCGGTGAAAGAAACTGTTAAATTGAATTACTCTTTTAAAAGAAAACAAAGTTAGTATTTAGAATTGAAATATACGTCAAAGTTGGTGTACCATACAAAAAAATATACTCCCTATTTATTGACTATCATTTTTTGGAATTTATTCATTTTCTCACTCCGCTTATCACTGTTGTGCTGTCTGCCTCACATCTTCTGGAGAATTCTAGAGGGAGAAATGATCCTTCTAGTTCAATGAAGAACCCGAATCCCCTCTATAAAATTTCCACCACCTCAATTGGATTCAATACTCGACGCTGTTCCCCGTACTCCCTTATTCACGCGATTGAGTTACAGTTCACCGAAATTGAATCCCCGCTCCGTCATTGTTAGGGTTCTGAAGAAATCGCGGTTCACTTAATTGCGTCTTTAAGGAGAAATTCATTTCGGTTTACCTCGTTCCTGAGAGAATGAAGATGGAGAATAGTTTCCCACTGAAGATGAAGAGGAAGGACCTCGAGCAAGTGTACGATGAGTTCTCGGATTTTTCTCTCTCTGCCCCGGCTAGAAAAATCCGCCGTCTGGTAAATTTGAATTCAATGATTTTTGTATATCTGGAATTAGGAAAGCCATTTGTTCATAAACCATCAGCTAGTTAGTTGAAATTATCTCCTGCTAAAACCAGAGCGTAGCTGAGCAGAACATTCTGGAATGTTTTAGGATGCTGAGTTGCCACCCATATTGGAAGACCAAGAAGATTGCCAAGATGTTGCCATAGCATATGAGCCATTATCCAGCGGGCAGTCCTTCACAAGCTATGGAGGGAGGGGTGTAGAGATTGAGGAATTACCGAATGAACCTTATAACAAGGAGACTGCTATTGTGCTTTTCAAGCCGGAGAATCATCTCTTTCCCTCCCCTCAAAATTTATCTGTCAAGATTGATCCTATGTTCATGTATGGGTTGAAGAGTAAGTGCTGATTTTCCTTGCTGAAAATCTGATTTCATTGGTCTTCATCCGTGTTGAAAATTGGTTGATGTTGATATTTTATATTGAGATTAACCCTAAAAACTTTGCCTGGATGCAAGATGTTAGTAAAATGGGAATGGGATATGATTGAAGAAGCTGGTTATGCACTTATGGTCATAGATATTTTGCTATGCAGCATTAATTTGGTAGATTTTGTCAGCCTAACAAGTTGAAATAATTCAAGTAGTTAAGGGAGTTACTTAAAAAAAGAATTGCTAGTTGAACATCATGAAAGAGAACTACTAGAAAGGGATCTGTTCCTAATATTGCCTCTGAAAACAGTGTTTGATTGTTTGAATGTGGGTGTTAATGCTCCTCCCACCATTATCTCATGCTAGTGGAATCATTTATATGTAGTAATTCACTTCACTTATTCTTTGTTCTCTGGACGAACTAAACAATTTAGAAGAATGGTGTTCCTCTTTTTCCAGATCAAGCCCCATGGCGAAGCCAATTTTATCCAATGGCGCTGTCTGAAGCCGATGAAGTTTTAGAAGCTAGCAACTCCAACGAGTGCCGCGCAGTTGTTCCCTGGGTGCCATCTCAGTTCTCCACACGCGAACCTGATGTTTCATCTCAAACTGACACTACAGATATGATGATGGATGCTGAAGAACCGGAAGGGGTAACAATGGAGGTTGAAGACAACGGCGTAGCCCTGGAAGGAAAGGGTATTGATGCTTCGGGAAATGAAGGGCTGCAGCAGTGGCAGCAACAGTATTGCATGATCCCGCCGCAGCCTCTCCAGAATGCATCTCCTCCCATCACTTGGTTCCAATGATATATAGATGCTTATTGCTTTGTTAAGCCTTCGGATGACTTCTTGTATTGTAAGGATGATGAGTAGTAGTGTTGTCCGCTTTGTTGTTTTAGAAGAAAAAACACAGAGTGGCGATCTGTGCATAAGTCTACTCATTGAAATGCGCCAAGGTGTTTGGCTGTGGTTCTTGGAGACAAAAGTAACCCTTTTCATGAAAAGCTTTAAATGCTCGCGGACTCTTTGTCGCATGACTAACATAAACTGTTGGGATTATTTTAGATAAAATAAATTTTTGGGTAAATCTAATGGCAAACAAGTAAATTCTAGAATTGTGATTTATAACATGGGGTTTTTTATACTCCATTTGTCTCTAAATATTTGTCACACTTGTATTACCGAGGCAAAATATTACTCCCTCCGTCCCAAATTATAATGTCTGTTTACTATTTACAGGGTCAAATTTCATTCACTTTATTTCTCTATTTTTGTTAGCAATTTGATAAAATAAAATATTATTGTCACTACTAGTTTTGTAGATCTTTTGATGTAGTTTTTTAATATGTAATTTTTATTTTTTAACTCTATACCATTTGTCATATAAAATGGTTTGAAAATAATTTCAGTCAAACATCGTAAACCGAAACAGGCGTTATAAATTGGGACGGAGGTAGTAAGTTTTTTCAATTTATTTTATTTACATATTGGTAAAAAATAAATTTTACATATCAAAAAACTATATGAAAAGTTCTTTGAAATAAGAGATGTCAAGAATATTTTATTTTATCAAATAACCAATAAAAACGTAGAAATAAACAAAAGTTCTCGCGACTGCTAAAAAAACAAGTGTGACAAATATTTTGGGACGGAGGGAGCATTTAGTTTTCTATTATGAAATACTACGTTTCTGGTTTTAAGGATACTTTTCCACGGACAGCTTTTTTAATCTTCTGTTATGTTGGTGTAAAATTGAGGGATAAAAGTATAATTTCAAAATGATTACATAATATTTTTACGGACTTTTGTTGATGTGTTGTTTGTCATCTATTTTAGTGTATTTGTTCAATTTGACTTATTTGTGTGAAACTGGATAAACTTTTAAATTTTCCTTATTCTCAATTTGTATTGAGTACTAGTACAATGAAACATAATTTTCAAAATTCTCAACATAATAAATCTAATAAAATTAATTTTATATTAATATACACTACAATTTTTATTTTATTGAATCTCAAAATTCATATTGTTTGATTTAAAAAACTCAAACTTCGACAAATATACTAGGACAAAGTATTTGATATTGATGATTAAATATGAAACACTCTCTGTATAAAGGGCTGATTACTGAATTTATTCAACGATAGTTGGTTTAATGGAAAATTTAAAAAGAAGTTTCTTATGAATAACCTATGACGCTCTTCTCGTATATAGATCTCAAAAATGTGTAATTTCCATATAATACAAGATAGACTGCTACTCACGAACCAGTATTACTAAACGTCCAGATTGATTGAACCATGAAAATAATTACATAGGATTTCTTCTTAATTGCACTCGTAAATAATTTACAAAATGGTATTTTATCACAAGTACATATAAATGACAATGTAGTCATGCCTTTCGTCAATTGGGGTTTTACTAGATTTGTTGTTATTGCTAATAAAGTGTACAAAATTTGATGGAAGAATAACATATGAGGTGATATTATTAGCCTTGATTAACCCCGTACGTCTTAAAGTATTTCTCAGGAGCAAAGTGCACACTCATTATAATAGTGACTTTTCCTACTCACATTACACTATTTGTTTAGCAAATTAATCTATTCATCCATGCATATTAGTGTGATGTTTTTGATCTATTCAACCATCTTTAATTTTGCAATGATTTAGGGTTGGTGCTTCTTTTGTAACACACAATTAGACAAGGGACTCATATTACACTTTTAACATATGCATGCACTCCAAATCATAATTCACACTATTACGCACAATGACTTGCTTGTACTTTTAACATATACACTCCAAATCCTCCGTCTTGTGCTGCTTTCAGTTTTTTATTATATTGTACAACTTTTTTATGTTTTTCATTCTTATTCTCGTCTTTAGGGAAGTTTTTGAACACAGTTCAATCTAGACATCAAAGTTCTACAAAAACAAGTGATAATATGACTATATTATTTTATTAAACTCACTAACGAAAATAAATTAATATAAATAAAATTTACTTATGAATAATAAACATGTCTTTTAATTTAAGATGAAAAGAGTATTTCTAAGCTCTTCAAAGTGCTAAACTCATCTGGTATGCACGAACCAAACATTGTTAAATTCTTACCTTAGAAACAATAAAAAAATAGATATAAAAAACAATGAAAATGAGAAAAATAACTAAAACCATACAAAATTAATGAAATAAATAATGTAATCAATAGAAATTAAATAGAAACTGGTAAAAAATAAAATAAATATATACGGAGTGGTGGGTTTTAACATTTTACACACTATACGGAGTCTTAACGTACTACTTATTTTTTAAAAGAACAAGCCGTCCGGTAAGTTGAAATTATTGTAGATAATTTTTTCTAAAAAATAAGAAGTGATACGTTAATACTTTATATAGTGCGTAAAATATTAAAAACCCGCCCGTATATTTTTATTTTATTTATTACCAATTTCAAGTTAGTTTCTATTGATTACCTTATTTATTTTATTATCTTTGTATCATTTTAGTTACATTTCTCATTTTTTATTTTTTTATATCTATTATTTTTATTTTTTAAAGCTAAGACTAATCTTTAAAAAAGGAAAAAGAAATGATGATGGAGGTAGAAAGTAATTTTAAAAATTTAAATGAAAAATTCAAAAAAAATGAAAATTCGTCAAAAATAATCCCAACTTTCATTTTGTTGCCCAAAACAGGCATTTCCGTTAACCCTCCGTTAGAAACTTAACGGCGACTCAAAACTCGCAAAATTCAGTAAAGTTCGAATTATTATGCATCACACTGAAAGGTGAGATTATTTTTAAAAGATCGGGTAAGTTAGGATTATTTTGGATAATTTTTTCTTTTATTTTTTAAAAGAATTAGCTGCAGCAAAGAAGCACTCAACATTGTTAAAGTTTCTTGACAAGGATTTCATAACCTACTTGATACAAGCTAGAATCTTACAAGAGAGAAACAAGTTAAATTCTTACAAAACGAACTCGAGATGCTATTCTGTGAAAAGTTTTCTCAAAATTCAAATATTTCTTTGATATGAAATAAAGTTTAGAGTCCAAAGTGAAACTAACTAAAAGATGAAGTACTATAAGTAAAATTTACCCAAGGTTCCAGTGTTCCACTGAGGTAAAATCACGTGATTAACTTCATCCACAAGTGCGAAAACCAGTCACGGATGATAAAAGCCAGAGCCTTCTTTGTTAAGTACTACCTCCGTCTAAGAGTATTCATCCAATTTGACTTTTTCGAGTGAAATTAGACAAACTTTAAGCCTTGATTAAGTAAAAATTATAATGTATTAGTATAAAAATGATTTTAATATATCTAACTTGTTTAGAACTTTCAAAAATATATTCCATTATATTAATATTCAATATAAATTGAGAATAATTGATAATTAAAGTTTGTCTAATTTGACTCAAAAGAATCAAACTGGCTCAAATGGAGGGAGTACCTCATCACATCATTGTACGTTGTTAATTAAATAGAGATTTAAGAGTATATGACCTTGACAAAGCACATGCAAGTTATAGAGAAACTAAAATTAACCCCAAGAAACACTTAACATGAAAATAATCCGTACATATGAGTCTGAAAAACTTAATTCATGCGGAAATAGTGATTTTCAAAATTCAGTGCATCAAACACAGCAGATATTTAGAATATAGAAACTATCTAGTCAAAGAGTCCGAGTCCATATTCTTCCTCACTGTCTTCTATCACTTCCTTCTTCTCCTCGGCAGGGGCAGCTTCAGCCGCGGCTGCACCGCCAGCAGGAGCAGCCGCTACACCACCTCCAACACATGCTGCAACACTAGCACCGCCAACAATAACCTAAACGAAATAATGAACATTTAAACAGCCATACTGGTGTGTTGATACAAGCTAATCGTAAAACTATATTAGAATAGTGAGAATTAAATTACTAATTGTGTTCAGGCAAGGAAAGATTAAAACTGACCTCCATTAGGCAATGTGTGGAAGGAGGTAAATGTAGCTTTATTAGG
The DNA here is from genome assembly GCA_003260385.1 of Cuscuta australis. Classification (NCBI taxonomy): domain Eukaryota; kingdom Viridiplantae; phylum Streptophyta; class Magnoliopsida; order Solanales; family Convolvulaceae; genus Cuscuta; species Cuscuta australis. Next base: position 759,778 of record NQVE01000017.1, read on the forward strand.
TAGGTATATTAAGGTATCCGAAGTCTAGATAGTGTGTCATAGGAAATGAAATATATTGGGAGAACTAAGAGGTAGGTAATCATAAAACGCTTGGAAGGAAGATAATGATGCCAAGTTACTTCCATACCCACAATTTAATATACTCCAATCAAGAAAATATCTAATATAGGATTTTAAAAACCCTAAAATCCTCTTCTTGTCTTTCTTGTTGCTGCAAACTGTGAAGTGGCATGTGTACGGAAGTGTGCAGAGCACATAAACATCGGCCTCCCTTGGTGATGCTCGAAGTAGGAGGTGCCTCAGTGCAGAGCTTACCATACAATGGTTTTCCTACTACGCATTCTGGGAAAAAAGGTTGGTGCACAGGTTCAAAATGGAAGGACACCAAAAATGGGTTATTTGGGAAGTAAAAGATCTGATCAGCTTTTGTAAATAGTTACACAGAATCAATTTCACCAATATGGGGAGAGCTCAATACCAAGCTTGTCCTCTACCCAATATAAAACTATATTTTTCCAATCCTATAAGTAATTCGTAGGCATGGACATGGTCAAGTTCCAGTTCCAGAATGTAAATTACTACTATTTCTAAAAACACCTGCTTCTGTATCAATGTTTTCCACCTCTAAGAATGTAACTTAGCCAAAGAATAATAACGTTTCTATGAAATTGCATATAATTCAGAAATCGGAAGCGGAAGAGATGTACGCACAAAACACATCAAGCAGCAGAAGGTTAAAATACAGATCTGATTCATACAGAACATCGAAAATTGCAAGCTTAGATTATATCAATGCGATTTAAGTGGTATGTATGAATAACCTGGAAAACGGCGGAGCTAGGGCAGACGTAGGAGAAGGATGACTGGACGCCGCCGGAGCCGTCTTCTGCTAGAGCGGTTTGGACAAGCTTCCGCTGTAGCTCGTATGTGGAGTCGGCGGATGCTCCCAAATCTCCCTTGAGCTGCTTAGCAGTCCACTCGCCGCCGGAAGATCTGCAGATGAAAGTAAACACTCCCATTTTCTCTCTCGCCAATCTCGAATTGGGGGCTGAAGAATGGGGGCTCTTTGTTAGTGTGCTAGGTTTTGTAAGGCGGGGTGAGAAAGCCCTAGGTACTTGAGAATGACATATTACTCCTTGTAGGGCTTCGATTTCACAACGAATTCCTCTCTTTGTTCACGATAGTCCACATTCCGGCCCGGCCCGGCCCAATCTCTGGTTGATCCTCCAAACCGTGGATCCATGACTTGTTCTTAGTGGTAAGAGATAGACAATTACCGGACCAATTTCAAAATTCTTCGAAAAATAAAGGGTATATTTAATACTTCGAAAAATAAAGGGAGTAACTAGTATTGCACGGGGTCGAAAATATTTTTTGTCGATTCTAAATTATTTCAATTAAATTTATTTTTCCGTATAAAGAAAATTTATTGTACAAATGATTTTTAATACTACAGATGAAAAAAGCAAAAGTAAAATAAATAATATTTGAGGAACAGAATGTGGAGTTAACAATGTTTATTTTAATACCAAATTTTCTGAAAGACTTTAGAGTATACAACATTTTTGGTATGGTTGTAATCAAGGGTTTCCATTGTCATCTAGAATAAATTTCGTTAATCTTGTCTTTGTCTTCACTCGTGAAACATCAACATATAGTTGATCATGTGTGAACACTGACTTGGTTAAAAATAATCCCACAAATGAAAATGTTTGACCTTAACTTTCGTTTATAGTCATAGCAAAACATAAGGCGATCGGGAATTGTATTCTTTGGAACTTCAAGGGTAGACCTGGATCAGATGGTACCAAATTCATTCTAGGGCTGTAAACTTTTTCCCCGACTCAATTTCCCGAGACCACAATTGCACTGATAAAATTATTTTGCAGCTCTTGAACGATTAATATTGTCCCATTACACAATCTAGATGTTTGGTCAATGTTCCTCAATAGCATAATCAGTATCTCTTTTTCAAGACTATTTTATGGTTTGGGATTTCTGAACATTTGATTTCGTTCAAAAAAACTCAACAGTTATCCAATCGCCATCAACACCTACATCTGCACCTGCTTAGCATGAAGAATCAGAACTCAAGTACTCCTTTTCATTACCATGAATGAGAGACAGGACAAATTCATTTATCATTTCAACTATTTCGAGAGTTGGTGCCAATAGTGCTCTATGCTCAAAAAAGAATAATTTTTCATATTCTCTAATATATTCGGATAAGTGAAGTCGACTATACTCTTCATAGGAGAACTTGTATCAAGAATTAAGAATCCAGGCAGAATCTCAACATCACCAACTCTATCCATCACCTGACCTAGCTTTCCATCACCCATTTTGATTATCCAATTAAAAAATGTTTGTGTCCCTCTCTGTGCAAGAAGACGTGGATGAATGCAGTCTCATATTCCTAGATAACCATATCTTTTACAAATCGTCATTTCATCTTGACAGTTGTTAAACATATATCTCATTCCGCGAGTGAAAGAAGATGGCAGGATAATTTGTTGTCCAGAGGCTACCGATGCAGTATCACCTCTGGTAACAGATTCCCCTAAGCCACTCATGATATCTCCTCTAAATTGATCCTGGTTAAATTTTACCCACTAATTCTTTGTGTTTCAACGATTGTGTATGCATCAACTAAAATATGTGAATACAATCTATGTGCATTCAACAAAACCCCTTCATCATTCTCCTTTTCATGTAATCGAAATGCAACAAATTCTCTCACTGATATTCGTGGATGTTTTACATCTTTATTCACAAAAAATATTTCCTTATAGGAATAATATCCAAAATACCCATCTTCCCCGAAAGGAAATAACAAAGGGTATTGTAGGGGTATAGAAGCATTGTGTGTCATCCATGACATTTAATTTTTTTATAGATGCAGATTATAATTGATAAAATAACATGACTATAATTAAAAAAGTACACATATTTTTATGTAATCCTTTCTTAAGTGTTCATTTTCACATGGAGAATTTGTTAAATCCTTCTAAAATTGACATCTAATTTTAAATTTTGTATAAAACTTTATTTATTTAACATAAATTAATTTATCTATACTACTGATTTAGATATGAAGATAAAATTTTTTTGAATCCTCATTACAAAGCATCCATATAAATTTTAAATACAAAAATTCTGGTAAGTTTAATATTCCGTTTGATTTTTTTATTTTAAAAAATTCCAAAATGTAATGTATCAAATTACCTTAAAAGAATAAAACAAAATTAAATATATTAAGATAAAACGATATTTAAAGTACGTACCTTTTCTATGTTCTTTTTTGTTGAAGTAATACTTTTCTCCTTTCTCTTGCATCTCTAGCGGATCTCGTCCATGTATCGTCAACTTGATTTTTTATAGCCCCAATTGAAATTGAAAAATAGGATGCTCCTACCACCAATCCTTTTAAAAAACAAAAGGCTGAAGTTGAATTAACGATTTTCCGCTTCTTTATTGCATAATTGATTCTGAATACCTATATATTGAAATGGAAAATGAAGATGGGTGGTGGATGGAACATCTCAACTCATTATATATCTCTTTTATAATAGGATTTTGACCCAAGTATATATATAAGAATTTCCATAAATTTTGATATAAAAGTGAGCAATTTAACTCATTGCCAATTAGATATATAAGTAAGAAATTCAAAATAATATTGTGTCCATCCTAGATATAACGAATTCCTTACTAAATGAATCCCGAATAATATTATTGATTATCCAACATACATAATTAAGGATTGCCATATATGAGTAACGGGATCCAAAATAATATTATTATTATTTAACATACATAATATAAGTAAGTTGATGAATAATATACTCGTGATCATAATTTTCAAAATTAGTACTCCGTATTATTTAGGATTTTTTCTTAATAATATTTTTCGTAAATTTTGTAAATCACCATATGTTAAGGAAATAATCTATTCCTGGAAATCATATCATACCATTCATGGCTATGCATGAATCATTTTCTAACGCACGACCCTATTAAGAGAGTTTCACATTTAATTATTTACTTACCTTTTGTATTTTAGAAAGGACTTTATTATGGTGAGAATTCCTTGATAAAAGATTAATATATGTAGCATGGTCCTGAAATTCTATATAAATTAATTAAAAACATGATATATTTTTATATATTTTAAATAGTATTTATATTTTTCATATTTATTTTTAATTTTTTAATATTATCCTCGTAATTGGAGTTCGTATTGTCGTAATCTGAATACATATATTTACATATAATATTATTGATTATCCAAAATTCATAATTAAGGATTGCCATTTATACTCGTGATCATAATTTACAAATTTAGTATTATTTAGGATTGTTTCTTAATAATATTTTCCATAAATTTTGTTAATGACCATATATAAGTAAAGTGATCAATAATATATAGGCCCCGTTTGGCATCAGCGTCAGAGATTAGCGTTAGCGTTTTGAAAAAGCTATCCGACGGTAGCCTTTAGCGTTAGCGTTTTCAGAATTAATCTGCACCGTTAAAATTTTATCCAAAACGCTAACGCTAATCGAAAACGCTGTTACCAAACAAAGCCATAGTCATGGAAGTAAGACATATAAGTAAGGAATCAAAAATAGTATTGGAATTTCTATTAGTATAGGTACTCTATTGATTTCAACCTATATATACACGAATTTCCATTAATAAATCTTTGTTACTTACTAATTTAAGTATGAAGTTTATAAATATGGAAGTAAGATAAAGGATTAATATATGTGGCATGGTTCTAGAATTCTATTTAAGTTAAATGAAAATTATTATATTTCTTTTTTTAAAAGGTATTTATATTTTTTAGTATTTATTTTTAATTGCTTATATTATCCTCGTAATAGGAGTTCGTATTGTTGTAATCTGAAAACATATATTAACATATAATATTATTGATTATCCAAGACACATAATTAAGGATTTCCATTTATAAGTAAACGTTACCAAAATAATATTAGTATTATCCAACATACATAATATAAGTAAGGTGATGAGTAATATACTCGTTATCATCACTTTCAAATATAGTATTATTTAGGATTGTTTCTTAATAATCTTTTTTGTAAGAAATAATATTCTAATTTCCATTAATATAGGTACTCTATTGATTTAAACTCTTATTATACACGAGTTTTCATAATAAACCTTTGTAACTTATTAATTTAAGTATGTAATTTTTAAATATGGAAGTAAGATAAAGGATTAATATATGTAGCATGGTCCTAATATTTGTAACCGAATAAAGGATAGGAAGATCCGCTGGTGCAGTTCGTAGCAAATTTTCTTTTAACTTTACTATTATTACGTGGCTCGCTGACGTGTTCAATTTTTGCCAAATGTCGCATTCTGGTGAATCCGAGTCTCCGTTATTATATTAAAGGATTAGTCTTATAACAGAGAGTTTTTCATATTTAATTTTCTTACATCAAATTTTATGTTCGTGGTTCTTCTTTTATGCATATCTTTTCACACATAGTCTTTTTTTGATATTATGTCATATTGGCATTAAATTGAAGGCAAAATGTGTAATTTAACGATCATATATCCTCTCTGCCATAGCCAATGCTAGATGTCATTGCTCCTGTATCGTTTGTCAACTGAAGTCGCTGTCTATTCCCATCATAGTCTAGAGATGTCGCATCTGGTCAAAATCTTAGTTCACAGTCATTGTTATTGTACTATCCGTAAAGCCGACATCAGAATACATCACTAGATATAGTGTCGGTGTAAAATTATACTTTTAGCCATCAATTTAACATCAACCTGATAGAAGGTAAAAAATAATTATCGTGGAAAGATACTCACAAACGTAGAACCATGGACTTAATATTTGATAATAGAAGACTAAATATAGAAAAACTCTATACTAAAGAACAAATTACAGAATTTACTCATAAATAAAACAATAATCATAAGAATAAAAAAAATAAATAATCGAGCCGAATGGCCAGTTTGTATTTGGGAACATTAAAAGATAATATCTCAAATCCGGAATTTAAAATTGCACACACATAGTTATTATGGTGGTCGTGGACTAACTGAGCAAATACACTCACTTTGGAGCCCTGCCAATCGGGTTTGATGCTTGCGGCTTTCACGCATCCTTCATTGATGTTGTGGTGAAACACCATGTCTTTTCACAGAGTATTATCTTTGATCAGGACTCATTTTTTATAAGCACATTCTGGAAGGAGTCGTTGCGCTTGAGTGGGACATCGCTCAAACTTTTTATGGCATATCACCCACAGATAGATGACCAGACATAAGTTGTTAATCACGGCCTTGAACAATACCTCCGTGCTTTCACTCATGAGAGGTGATCAGAATGGGTTGTGTTCCTTCCGTGGGTTGAATTGGCCTTGAATTGTAGCCATCACGAAGGGATTAGGATGTCCCCTTTTCAGGATTTATACGAACGAGAACCTCCTATTCTGTTCCCCGCTTTTTCTGTTCGTGCTTGCATACCGGAGGTTGATGAGGAAGCGCTGCACGAACGATCAGATTTATTGAATGATTTGAAGGCCCACCTTACTAAAATGCAACACCGCATGTGTGGTCGAGCAAACCAGCACCGGCGGTATGTTTTCTACACGATCGAGGACTTGGTGTTCTTGAAGCTCCAACCTTACCGCCAACACTCTGTCGCATGCCCTCTCTCGGCTAAGCTCCAACCTTACCACCAACACGATTGAGAACTTAACGAATGATATGTTCATTCAATCTTTGTTATATGTATTATGAACATATTAGTTTATCTCCTATTCAAAAAATATACTATTCAATTTTGTAGTTAATGTTTCAACGCCTTTTGATCGCTTACAATCGACTCCATCAAGTCATGCAATTTCATCCGCACTAAACTCTTTTAACTGGGACACCTCTCAGCTTCAATGTTGTGGAAGGTGTGTTTAAAATTTATTATTAAATCTTTTTTTATTATTTACTACTATTTATGGTACATATTGATCTTTATTTATACAATACTGTCTTGGTATTCTTTAACCTTTTATGTTCAAACTACAAACAGTGAACAAAGACAACAATTCCTCACAAAATCCCGATCCACTAATTGACGTTTTTTATCACTGAAACTTGGGGTGTAGATTTTAATAATAATACTGATGACCATCATGAGACTCATTCAGATGTAGTTAGAGATTTGGAAATGGATTTAATTAATGCCGAAGAATTTAGCTATCATCATCAAGTTAAAGCTTCGCGCAAAATCTCTCCCAACAATGTAAAATATTGGGACGTTGGTGATTGTCTTTACAAATGTCAGAATTGCAATGCTTTCTTTTGGCTTGAAGAACGATTAATTAGTCAATCATCGAAGAAGAACCCAAATGTTGAACTGGAATTGAAGGTTGGAACCCTCATTATGTTGTTGAGAAATATTGATCAATCGTCAGGTCTGTGCAATGGAACAAGGTTGATAGTAACTCGACTTGGCAATCATCTTATTCAAGGCACAGTGATGACAGGGAAAAATGTCGGTCAAGAAGTTGTTATCCCACGATTGTCGCTTACACCGTCAAATGCAAGAATTCATTTTAGATTTCAAAGGAAACAATTTTCGATCATGACTTCATACGCAATGACAATTAACAAAAGTCAAGGACAATCTTTGTCGCATGTTGGATTGCTACTAAAGAAATCAGTTTTCAGTCATGTCAACTATATGTTGCAATTTCAAGTGTTACAAGTCGCGAGGGGTTAAAGATTTTGATTTGCAATAAAGACCTTCCGTCAACAAACAAAACTACAAATGTAGTTTATAAAGATGTGTTCCAAAATTTATAACATTGAATTTTGACTACGATCGTTACTGTACAGTACCTTATTTTGTGCAATTTTAAAAATATTAGTAATCTTCTAATGTTTGTAAAATTTTATGTTATTCCAAAACAAGAGAAAATTTTAGTTATTTTAGTGACGGTGCATCGCATGGGTATCAGTTAGTACTTAAAAAAGAATGGAGGAGTACTCCGTATTTAAACCAATATTTTAAGAATTTTCTCCTCCGCTGCAAGCTTTAAATCTGTTCTGACCGTTACACTTCTCTCTCTCTTTCTCTAGCATCGTAAATCAAAAGGAGCTGTCACTTGGGTTCCCAACGTCGCATTCTGGTCACCAATAAGTAAAGTACGCTCTCTTCTTCTTCTTCTTCTTCTTCTTCTTCCTGCAAGTGAGTAAATTTTCACTGGATGTACTTTGTTTACTCGTATGATTTTGTTTGATGAGATGTACTGTCGCCCATTTGCCCGTTTGATTCTTTGTCGCCCATTTCTGTTTATGTTAATTACTCTCTGTTTCGGTGTTGAAGTTCCATTTCTTACTTCATTTCTAGTTCCAGAATTTTTTATCCAGCAGTAAATATATGTATATAGTGTTCAATCTTTTTTGAAGCTTTGTAACTGCATTCCATCTTTAATTTTACTTCGATCTATGAACTAAAAATTCCTTATTGTTTCGAGATTCTTCCATAGTGATAAACGGTTGAGATTTAAGGGGAAAACACTCCAAGAGCTTGCAAAAAGCCCTAGTTCTCATTTGTGTTTTTTTATGTGCATTATTTGCTTTGGGAATATAATTTCAGATATTTATTGATTGTCTGTTTGAAGAGTGGTTGAAAACATATTCAAAAATGGGCTGTGCGCCATCAAAGATTGATAGCCTAGAAGCGGTCCAGCTTTGTAAAAATAGGAAGATGCTCATTGAACAAGCAGTTCAGTGTAGATCGCAGTTTGCTTCGGGCCACGTTGCCTATATTGAGTCCATGGGGAGAGTCTCGTCTGCTCTTGGTGACTACGTTGAAGGAGAAGGATATAATCGCATCCTACTTGATGCATTCACAACACCAACTTTCACTCCTGTCAAGAAAATAAACTCTGGGTTCATCTCTCTAACCCCCAAATCCTATGCCGAGAGAGGGGAATTGCAATCCGATAAGAGTTGTGCTTTGAAGTTGCATTACTCAAAGTCAGGTGGCCGGAGTCCTTGTGTTACGGTGGAGGAGAAACCTCAATCACCTGAGGCTTATTCCCATGCCCATCGGTATGGGGTGGATGGCTTTTTCGCCATGCACTCTGTGCCGATGAGTTCTTCGTTTCCTCAATCCTCTCCTAATTTATCCTCAAGTTTAACCCAAAGCACCCATTGGGATTCGTTCTGGGACCCGTTCACGTCACTAGATTACTACGGTTACCCCGTGACAAGCGGCCTGAATCAGACCATTTTGGATGGAAATGATGGGGTAAGCAAAGTTGAAAAGAGAGAAATCATCCATGGTTTGGCAGAACATGTTGACTGTAGGGAAAACCTAAATGTAAAGACTAGTCAGATCCCCAAAAGCTTCAATAAAGAAGACACTGAGGCTGGAGATGTAAATGTCAATGGCAGCGAGGGTCACACAATCAAGGATAACATTGCCCCAGATTTTCAACTTGATGATGATAATAACAATAATAATAGATCAGTGTCAAAGACTCAAAATGACAACCGGCTCGGTAGCAGACAACCCACAATGGCTGATTGCGAAGAAGCAAAGAAGCAAATTCCAGGATTTACAGTGTATGTCAATACAGGACCAACACACATGGAAGAAGCTGTTAAGGATCTTGATGCTCAGTTTAGAATTGCTTGTAATGCGGCTAGAGAGGTGTCAGCTATGTTGGATGCTACTAAGGCTCAAAATTCATCAATCTCAAATGATTTTACATGTAAGCTTACAACTGTTTTTTCTTCTTTTTCGCGTTTGGAGTTTTATACTTGTTGGCAATTGTTGCTGTTGTAGCTTTTACTTTGTGTTTAATCATTATTTATACTTATGCAGTTTTTGTATTAAGACTAATAGACATTCCAGTTTTTGTATAAAGACTAATAGACATTCCAGTTTTTCTACAACCTTTAAAATCTGAAAACCCAATCATTCAAATCATCGGTAGTTTAGTAAGTTAGCCATGTTTTCAATAACAAAGTCTTCATTAAACAATACCAGATTTTAACACTTAGAAAAAGTTCTAAAGCTGATGAAATATTTTACTTTCATGCTTCATATGTAATGTGGACAAGTGCACATGGAAACGAACTTTTTTCCAATTCCATAAAATTGGTGTAAGATGCTGTCTAGACACATAAATGAAGTATTATCAAGTTTCTTGTTTCAGGTTCTTTAGACTCATGCTCTTGCACTGTGCTGAAACATTTGTAATTCAGTAACTGGTTTTCTGTTTTAAATATCTTTCAAAGCAACAAAGCTGTTGAATCCAGTGTCCTTGCTGGGCTTTGGATCTTCAAGGACAGGTTCATCTAATTCTTTTGGTAAATCTGTTGATTATAGATGGCAATAATTATGCGAGCAACAGCGACTTATCTGATGACTCCAGGTTTTGTTATAGTCATCAGTCAACCTTGGACAAAATGCATCTCTGGGAGAAGAAACTTTACGAGGAAGTCAAAGTATGACTAATGCCCCCCTTCCCCTCCCCTTTTCTTAATTAGTGTGTGAAGAAAAAAGGAACAAAATGAGTCATATGAGCTTACATGAAGTCCTATATAGCATTTCATAATAAAAAAGTTTGAAGCATTTCAAAGGGTTATTGTTGTTGTAAAGGCATACCTTATGTATTCAATCGAAAGACTTTGCTATGGTTCAATATATATTTGAAAGAGATGTAAAGCATTTATAATGTTGCACAAAATGAAGTTGGCAATTAGATTGCGACTGATAGTTTTTGTGTGTACTCAGGCCGGTGCACGTATGCGGTTAGCATATGAAAAGAAGTGCACACAACTCAAAAATCTGGAAGAGAAGAAGGCTAGTCTTCCTTCTATTAATAGAACAAGATCAGCTATAGGGGATTTGGTAGCCCACATTAAAGTCTCAATGCACACTGTAGAAACTATTTCGAAAAGGATTGAGATTCTCAAGGATGAGGAACTTCAACCTCAGCTTTTACAACTGATGCAAGGGTATGCAAAAATGCATTTTCTTCTCCTGTATATTATTGTTCCCCATTTAGAATCTCCTTGCTACCGTTGGTCAATCAAATCAATTTTCATTCTTCAATCTCCAGGCTAGGTAGAATGTGGAAGGTGATGGCAGACAGCCATCAATTGCAGAAACATATTCTTGAAGAAGCTAAGAATTCTGCAGCTAAGAGTTATTCCAAAGCACCCCCCTCCTTTGAGCCACACCAGGTCGGGCGTTCGGTGGTTAACCTTGAGACTGAGCTAAGGAACTGGCGTGCCTGTTTCGAAACATGGATTATTTCTCAACGGTCATACTTGCACGCCCTAACGGGGTGGCTTCTATGTTGTCTAAATGCAAATCCCATAACGCCGAAACAGTCATTTTCTCCAGGCTCCAGGTTTGTGGCAGCTCAACCGGCATTCAACATTTGCGTCCAATGGTCAAGGCTGCTGGACTCCATCAACGAACTCCCGGTGCTCGATGGAATAGACTTCTTCGTGGAAGGCCTTGTCTCTCTATGCCAGAAACATCTGAGAGGAGGAGGAGGAGGAGATTATCCTAATAGTAGTAGTAGTAGTGAAGCTGGGAAAGTTGATCATGTGGATGAAGAAGAAGAAGAAGCATTTATTGGTGCTGCCAATAAAGTGGTTTGTTCGGGGATGTCTGTTTCGGTCGGTGCACTCACAGAGTTTGCAACTGTTTCAGCAGAAGGATATGCTGATCTACTCAAGAAATGGGAGGAAAATAAGCAGTGTGAAGATAATACAGAGGGAGTGTAGTGTAACTCTGATCCTGGGATTGCTCCGTATCTATTCTATTTATTATGTGGTAGTAGTTTAAGTGAATGTAAATTACATGTTGACTGGCTTAATGGGGGGGGGGGGGGGGTGCCTCATAGGAAGAAAACTGGTTTCTGTGTTAAAATTCATATATTACTTGGTAATCAATTTTGGTCCTTGAGCAAAGGTGGGTTGGTTGAACTGTTGAAGTTGAGTGCAACTCAAGTTCTTTGGATGATTTCCCTCACATGAAAAAAACAAAATTCTAAATTCCTGAAATGGAATATATTATCAAGTTTCTACGCTTGATTGCACCACACTATTCAGTAGGGGTGTATACGAATCGAATCGAAGCAAATATATCACTATTCGATTCGTATTCGATTAAAGTGATATGTATTCGAATTCGGATTCGTATATAATTCGAATTTTAAAAAACATTCGTATTCGATTCGATAGATATTTGACATATTTGAATTCGTATTCGAATATTCGAATTCGAAAATATTAGTAATTTTTTTCTTAAAACAAATTTCTTAAAGACATTAAATTATTATTTTATAATAATGTAAAATGTAGTAAAAATATGTTAGAAAATATATAAATTTATTTATAAATTATAATATTCGAATATATATAAATTTATATGTACACAAATATTTAATATATTAGGATATATATAAATTTATTTATAAATTATAATATTCGAATAATTTGAATAATAAACGAATCGAATCTATTAATATTTGTATTCGAATTCGAAAATAATTCGAATCTAAAATATGATTTGTATTCGGATTCGAATTCGAATATAGCGAATACGAATCATCTTTTTCGAATACGAATCACGAATCGAATACATTTTATTTGATTTGTATGCACCCCTACTATTCAGTTTATAAAAAAGTATTTCAAAATGGTAAAAAAACAGCACATTATTACCTCTGTCCTTGAGTATTTGTCCACTTTTGACTTTATTTGATCAATCATTTTCAACCTTTGATCTATAATTATATTAAATACTCCGTATATATTGTATATTAATTAGATAAAATAATACTCCATATTTTGAAAATATTTGATATGATAAATCTAATAAAACTATGTTTGTATTAATATCTAATATTATTTTAATTTAATTTTATGTTAAAGTTTACCAATTTTGATCGAAAAAATTGGTCATTCATCCATTCATTTAAATAATGAGACCTTGAGATCATTGAGTGATCACAACAAGATCCCTTGTCTATAGAGTGGATGCCAAAAACACAAATACGGAGTATATAGAAAATGTTTTTCTGTGCGGGTGCTTATTGGCTTATTACTGATAAGTAATTTTTAATTTATAAGTTGCTTATGAGATATTTTTCATTGAAGTAAAATGACTTAAATAATAAATAAGTCATTTGAAAATATTTATAAATAGCGAGGGACAATTTTGTAAATAATTTGGTCAAAACGGAGAAATAAAAAAATTGGCTTAAAAATATATATATCGGTGATCTAGGGGGTACAGGGGGATGGGGTGGGGTCGGGGTGAAATTGATGGGTCATGAGGGTTTAGGGAGGGAGATAGGGGGTAGGAACTACCAATTTTACGAGCAGAGCACCTTAGGTACCCCAAAACTACTGGTGTCACATACTGGTGTCATTTTTGTTAGTTTAAGATTACATGTTTCCTATATATATATATATAGGGGTTGGTTCCTGTGAGAAGGATGTTTGGTGAAAGAAATAAGAATAAATGATATACATTGATATTGCAAATCTAAGGGCCCAGAATTGATCTTAAAACTAGTGCCATTGCTTGATTAATATGGTAAATAGCATCTGATGGGAAATAATACGTGGCTCGGCCCACATTTCCCAATTATTTACGAAGAACAGTCAAACCAGGCCTGTTTAATAAAATAGAGGAATAAGAGAATATTCCTCCGTAGATGCTCTCACCCTCTCCTATAAAAGGGAGGGTTGCCCTAATTGTTGAGGGAGGCCAATTTCACTCCTCTCTTGCTACTTTCTCTCTCTAGGTATTTTTCGAGTATATTTTTCCTTCTTCAAGAGCTTCTAGCTCCACCATTAATGGCTTCCGAGCCGAACTCTTGTACTGTGTACACACCCCCGATATTAATAAAAATCCCCCGTTGGCAAGGTACCGCCAAAAAAGGCCCGTGGTTTTCTCCCGATTTGGGTTTCCACGTCAAAATCTCCGTGTTTATATTTTGGTGTATTTTTAGACTAGTTTATCGTTTTAGCCGGGCTAAAAACGGTATACCGGTCGATAATTTACACCATCATTTTGGCGCCGACCGTGGGACCCGAGTAAAAGGCCATGAATTTTCATGTTTATTCTCCCGCTCATAAAAAAAAACCCAAAGAAAAGGGGTTGAAATAAAAAAAAAGTGGGTGATTCAAGAGTGAGAGAGGGGGGTTTTTGATTTTTTTAATGGAGAAAGAAAGGAGGACCCCAAATTGGAGCAGCCCCTAGATCGAGCTCAGAGCCGCCTCTGCCACCTACCGGAGTCCGCCATCTGTTGGTACTCGCCTTTCCCTAAGCTACCGGAGTCCGCCATCGCTGCTGCTCAGAGCCGCCGCCTCCGTCGCTGCTCAGAGCCGCCGCCGCCGCCGCCGATGCTCAAACCTTCCGCCGCTGCTAAAACCAGCCGCCGCAGCTCTGATCCGCCGCTGCTAAAACCAGCCGCCGCAACTCTGATCCGCCGCCTCCGCCGCTACTCAGAGCCGCCTCCTCCGCCATCGCTGCTCAAATCTGCCGTCGCCGCCGCTGCTCTAATCCGCCGCCTCCGCCGCTGCTCAGAGACGCCGCCTCCACCGCCGCTGCTCAGAGCCGTCGCCTCCACCGTCGCTGCTCAAGTCTGCCGCCTCCGCTGCTCAAAGCCGCCGCCGCCGATGCTCAGACCCGCCGACACTGCTGCAAAGATTTGTCGTCATCCCTGCCACTGCCGACACTTGTGCGCCTCCGTCACCAGATGGCTGTTTTTTGGTCCCGCCGCGGCCAAAGCCGTGAGCCACCACGCTGGGAAAAATCAAACCCCGATAGAAGCCAATCATCGCCGCCGACGAAGTAAATCACCGATGCTGCTACAAAGATCTGTCGTCATCCCCGCCACTCTACCCTTGCCATGAATCTATTATGGAGGTCCACCCCTGTGATGGAAGCAATTCATCGCCGCCACTTCGCTCGAGGCAAACGGGCTATGCTTGTAGAGACTACTATTGACGTCCGCTATCACCGATCTCAATTTTGAAACCCTCGATTGATAGTGCAAAGATTCGTCCATCACTGCTGCAACCAAGTTTACTTCCTTCTAGGAGGAGGTGCCGGTTGTTGCTTGGTGGGGATTATATTTCTGGCTGCCATGATTGCGGTCGGATCCACTACATCGCCGGAGGGCCAAGTTCACCACTAAGTACTGCTGCCATAACCATTGGAATTCGTGGCTGTCATGGAGTCCCTCACCCTCGTAAACCACCAAGAAAGCCGAAGGCAGTATCTGGCCATATCCTACTCAAGATAATGTTTCAAATTTTGGAGTGCAAGAAAAGATGTGGTAGAAATTGTGCAGTTTGGGGCCTTTGGGCCCATCCACAAAAATACGGTGTATTATGCCTATTTTGAAGGGAAAGCCACATGGGAAGGATGGAGCAAAAGAATCAAAGAGATTGGAAAAAAATCCACCAAATATACAAATTGGTGGGCCACCATATATGGCATTCACTTTCCAATTAGAGACATATGCACAAAGCCAAAAGCACAAAGTTGGGAAGATGGTTTCACGTTAATAGTGGAAAATTGGTCCCACAAAGATAGTGGAGTGTGGAGAATTTTTTTAGTGGGGAGACATTTTCATGTGGGAATATCTTTGATAATGGAGAATTGACTCCACAAAGATGTATGTTCCTCCATAATTGCAAGAATGGAAAAATTCCAAGAGGCAAAACTCCACCCCATGATCGGTGAGAAGGAATTAAGCAAATTCCCATAGCTATGCTGGTTGCTACACCGGTCTTGCTCAATACTCTACAAAGAAAGGAAAGGAAGACTGAGACACAAGCCGAGCTTGGTACGCTGGTTACGACACCGGTCTTGCTCAGTATTAAAAAAAAAGAGGAAGACTGAGACACAGGCCCGGCCTGGCACGCTGGTTACTACACCGGTCTTGCTCAGTATAATAAAAAAAATATTAAAATATGTGACACAGGCCTGGCCTGGCACGCTGGTAAATATCATTCTTGTGCGCGAGACAGGCCAAGAAGGATATACACACAGGTCTTGCACATATTTTCTCGTAAGTCTGACCCCAATCGAATTGGGTACACCGGTGGCTCAGTTGAGCCCTTATCGGGGACGCCCGATTCTTCAGGCCCTTTGAACAAGGCAATCCAGAAGTGGTTTCTACATGATACGAAGATATTTGCATCCGTTAGCCGGGCTAACATCGATCTTCGACAAAGTTGCTGCAACATACTTAATTCGTATTAAGTAACATCGATTACTTCGATATACTAATTTCGCTATGTATCGTTTACTTAATCCGTACTAATATCGGTCTCGACGAAATAACTACTTGAAGCACCGCCGCTTCATCGTACTAACTCCGGTGTCGTATAACTACTCGAAGCATCGTTGCTTTATCGAACTGACATCGCTCTTGTTACGATAATTATTCACGCGAATTTTAACCACCCTAACACCGAGCTCCTCGGTAAAGATAATAATTTTTTGAGCACGGCATAGGCCGGTCAAAAAAAAAAATGTTGTACATATTATTTTTGCAGGAAGACCTTCTGATTCAAGAAATTGGAAAATTAATGAAGACTCGGAGGACTAGCAATAATATCAACCGGTCAAGAATTCAAAGTACGAAGACTGAAGATAGCACTCGGAGGACTTGTTTACTTTTTTAAGTTGATGATTCTCACAACTTAAAAAAGTGGAGGACTTATTGATGGGAAATAATACGTGGCTCGGCCCACATTTCCCAATTATTTACGAAGAACAGTCAAACCAGGCCTGTTTAATAAAATAGAGGAATAAGAGAATATTCCTCCGTAGATGCTCTCACCCTCTCCTATAAAAGGGAGGGTTGCTCTAATTGTTGAGGGAGGCCAATTTCACTCCTCTCTTGCTACTTTCTCTCTCTAGGTATTTTTCGAGTATATTTTTCCTTCTTCAAGAGCTTCTAGCTCCACCATTAATGGCTTCCGAGCCGAACTCTTGTACTGTGTACACACCCCCGATATTAATAAAAATCCCCCGTTGGCAAGGTACCGCCAAAAAAGGCCCGTGGTTTTCTCCCGATTTGGGTTTCCACGTCAAAATCTCCGTGTTTATATTTTGGTGTATTTTTAGACTAGTTTATCGTTTTAGCCGGGCTAAAAACGGTATACCGGTCGATAATTTACACCATCAGCATCAATTTAGGAATAATATAATTGTGTAGGGGCATTATTGTACACATAAAAACGTAAACATGGGGTTCCACTTTTTCATCCGCAATTGGAGTTCCACTTTTGATGATTTTTCTCTCTTTTTTTTCCTTTTTAGCCGTATTAATGGGTAGTTATATTACAATTTATTTTTTTCTCATATTTTAAAATTTGTTAACCATTTTTCTTTTATTAAAAACAATTGTGACTAATTTTTTCTATTAAACTCTTTGTAATATTCTACCTTTTTTGCTTTATTTTAATACATTTCTCACCGTGCAAGAAATTCTTTTATTTGCAATAAATTTTTCTGAGAGAAAATATTATGTGGTCGACAACTTTTTCTTTTGCATATTTAATCACCTATTTTTTTTAATTTTTATCACTTTCTTTTTAAAAATTTGTATCAGTAAATTTTTCCTCACGTGATAATTTCTATCTCAATGCACCATTCTCCTATATAATTGCAATACATATCTTAAATTATGCATGCATTGTTGAGTTATTGTTGTGGATTAGTGAATATTGACTCGTGAGTGACTTTGTATGTATGTGTTGAGAAAGTTTAAGAATGCATTGTACTCTATATTTAGAACAAGTGTAATAAAAATTTTAGAAAATAATTTGCCTATGCGGGATTCGAACCCACATCCGTAGTACATACCGCGCTATCCTTTGAGCTAATTGGCAACAATTTATTTTATCAAAGTGACTCTAATCTTGCACTCGGACCTATTGAAATGTAGTTTTATCTTTTAAAATTTGCACAATTCAATGTGTTTCAAACTTTTTATTCAAATTTAACAGAGAACACTTTATAGCATCGTCATTTATAAAAAAATTACTTTGTAGAACATATAAGTGCATCATACTTGGGTCAGGAGAATTTCTATATCAGATGCATCAACTTTGATTATTAAAATGTACAACAGAATGCATTCATTTATCTTAATAATGATAATTTATTGCCTTTTCATAAAAATGCATTACTGTGATTCTGATGATGCACAATATCATTAAAAAACAAACAATTCAAAGGTAAAAACGATAAAAAAAATGGATGAAGTAATCTAGACTTATTAAATAAGCATTTTTTATCTTTTAAAAATTACAACATTCAAATTGTTTCTAACCCATATTCTAGTGTATCACAAAATATTTTAAACATATTATTAGGAGAATTTCACTATCTCATAAATTAATTTTACTTTGATTCTAAAAGTTTGTATTAATAGAATGCATAATCCTTTACCTTGTTTCTAAGAATGCATTGTGTTATCATGTAAGTGCATTACATGCATTCCTGTAATGCACAATAGCACAAACACATACTCATTATTCATTAAACTTTAATTAACAACAAAAACATGTTATGATACACTTTAAATTCTCTGTGATGCATAGCTAGGGTGTACAATATATGCATTTTGAAGTATCTTACTCCATGAATCGATATTTGAGTTTTTACTACATCTCTTAAAATGCAATGTAATTTTTTGAAATCAAACATTTCATTTATTAAAGATATTGCAGTACATCATGCGGGGGGTCGAACCACCATTCATGGCACCCGTTAATTGCCAATCTAGCAAGGGTGTGTGCAATCATATTTGAAAGTCTAGGGATATGATAAAAATTAACAAAACCGAAACAATATGTAAGATTTTAAATGCAATGTAATTTTAATGTACTAAAAGCAATACAAAAATTTACATTAACAGAAACAGAACGTCACATTTTCTTTGCAATACTGTGAAGTAAGAATGCATTACCTTGACTATGAGAATGCACAGAACCTAAAAATTTGAGTACAAGAGAAGCAACAAAAAACATTGATTCAAGAGTTGGTATATATTCATTAAAAAATACACATAGCTTAAATATTAGAATAATTAAAGAAGCAAACAAAAGATTGTTTTCAAAATTATTCACGACAAGAATGCATAACCTTGTGTGAGACATCTGATTGTGTCCATATTCAGTTAATGGAAATGCATATTGAGGTTGTTTTGAGGCATTAAGAGATCCCTTGAGTGCATTAGGTCTGTCCTCACCACCAATTTCTTTCATTTGATTGTTTAAGGCATTTTATCAAACACCTTGTATTCATTACAGTGCCTTGAACCAAAACTGAACAAATAGACTAGCAGCAACACAAAAAACAACCACGAAAGGAAACCAACAAAAATATCACATAAAATCTCATATCTTTGGGAGTGTTTTTCCGATCTCAAACCTCAGAGAAATTTTGCACCACCTCAAGAAAAGCCATAAAATTAAAAAGAAACATGGGTTGATGATGAATTGATCAAGAAATTGAAAAGAAATTAGGAGAACAAAATTAGGAGAACAAACCTCAATTTCTGCTGCAAAGTTTGGCCTTTGATGAAGAAAAAAAGAGAATTGCTTTGCAGGTGAAGAAACGAAAGCCATAGGAATCCTGCGCAAATTTTAAGGAGACATAATAGGAAATGTACGACTAAGAAGCAAAAATCCCAAAATGCCCCGTATGTAAATCATAAAAATCATCTAGATGGATCAAGATCTAATGGCTATAAGGCATTCTTATTTCTTTCATTAGATCCCTTTCTCACCGGAACCAAACTATATATATATATATATATATATATATATATATATATATATATATAAAATATCTGTGTGTGTGTGTATTACATACTACTTTACATATAATAAAAATAAGTACTTCTTTCATCGATACATTAAAATTTATGATGTTTGATTGAAGTTACAATCAATCAAATTTATTTGATTAGTGGAATTAGATTTAAAAATAAAATTTACATATTTAAAAGTACATGAAATGTTCTACTCCTTATAAAATAAGAGATGTCTTTATTTGTTCATATATTTTGTGTAATACTTTTCGAAATACTCAAATATATATTTCTTCGTGATACGTATTTTCATAAATATTTATTGTTTTAGTTACAAAGTATATACTACTTTGAATAAAAAACATTCATGCTTAGTTAGTGGATATCTTGACATGATATATAAGGGGACTAAGGTTAGAATCCTAGCGGTGCTATACATTTTCGCTCAATGTTTTAACAAAGGAAAAAAGAAAATAAAACTAGTTTGGCCAATACGACCGGTCGATTATTACCACTGATGAACTGACACTTAGGAGAAATAGGACTGAGTACTAAATAAAATTGAGGCAATGGAGTTTTTACTAGAAGAGGTAAACTTTTATTGCATCGGATTTTCTTGATACAAAATCAGTAAACATCAAGTTGAATATATAGTCTAAAATCTCCTAAATAATAGGATCATGAACACCACAATACCACTAATCCCCAACAGGCCTAAAAACTAGGAGATTGTTAAAGACTAAATACTAATTCAAATAAAGACCAATTCAAATAAATACTAATTCAAATAAAGACTGATAAATACTAATTCAAATGATCAGAATTAATTAAAATAACTAATTTATTCAACATTCCGCCTTAGTTCTGATCAGGGAGGATCTTCACTCCAAGCATGTTCCTCAACCTGATGAATGTATCAATATTCAATGGCTTGGTGAGGATGTCTGCAATTTGTTTTTCAGACCTGCAATATTCTAGCTTGATTGTATTCTTCCCAACTTGGTTTCTCAAGAAGTGATAACGAATATCGATATGCTTGCTTCTTCCATGAAAAACTGGATTCTTAGCTAGGTTAATTGCAGAAATATTATCAACTTTGATTGTGATTGGCTCAGCAATGTCAAAACCAATTTGATTCATAATATTTCTAAGCCAAATTGCTTGACATGCACTTGATGCCGCTGCTACATACTCCGCTTCACATGTGGATAACGCGACAATAGGATGTTTCTTCGATGACCACGAGCAAACAGTACTCCCAAACAGAAAACAATTACCACTCGTGCTCTTCCTTTCGTCCAAATCTCCACCCCAATCACTATCAGAGTATCCAACAATTTCACACTCTTTAGACAAAGAGTACAATAAACCAAGGTCTTGAGTACCTTGAATGTAACGCAAAATCCTTTTCACCGCTTGCAAATGATTTTGTCGAGGTGACTCCATGTACCGGCTGGCTAATCCCACAACATAGCAAATATCCGGTCTAGTGCATGTGAGATATCGTAAGCTTCCAACAATTTGCTTGAAATATGTTGGATCAACAGTTCGTTCGTCGCCTTCTTTTGTGAGTTTCAAGCCAGTCTCAATGGGAGTTCTAACTGGATTTGACTCCTCCATCTTATATTTCTTCAGAAATTCAGCAACATATTTCTTTTGATTAATGAAGATCCCGTCATGTCTCTGAATGACCTCAATACCCAAAAAATAAGACATGAGACCAAGATCAGTCATTTCGAACTCCTTCATCAGAGTTTGTTTGAAATCATTAATCATCACGAGATTATTCCCTGTAAAAATCACATCATCAACACAGAGACATAAGATTAGTGAGTCTCTAGATCCATTAGCCTTCACATAAAGGCCATGATCAGAGGGACACTTCTCAAATCCCACATCATGTAGGAATGAATTAATTCTCTTGTCCCATGCTCTTGGAGCTTTCTCAAGACCATACAAAGCCTTATAAAGTCTGTACACCTTCTCCTCTTTGCTAGATTGTATGAAACCTGGAGGCTGCTTCACCTACACTTCTTCTTCAAGTGGACCATTGAGAAAGGCCGACTTGACATCCATTTGGGAATTTTCCATTGCTTTTGTGCAGCTAAAGCAATGATTAATCTCACTGTCTCCATTTGAGCTACAGGAGAAAATATTTCTTCATAGTCAAGATTTTTTCTTTGTTCAAATCCCTTCTCTACCAACCTCGCTTTATTTGCATTCACCTTGATCTTGTAAACCCATTTAACATCAATGGTTTTGTGACCTTTAGGAAGGTCAATAAGCTGCCATGTGATGTTTTTCTCAATCGCCATCAGTTCTTCATTCATAGCCTCTTGCCAATTAGGATTTTGAATGGCTTCTTCAAGACCCACAGGTTCTGAATCTGCAAGAAAGGCAAGGTGCACTAATTCTCCATCATTACCAACATCATCATCGAGATTTACCTCGTAATCTTGAAGACGTGCAGGTTGTCAGTGCTCTCGTCTCGGTCTTTCCATAGTAGCTGCAATAGGTGCTACAACTTGAGGCTGAAGTGAAGGTGTTTCAAGATCAATTCCATCTTCTGCATCCTCGTTCAAAACGTGAATATAACAGGTTTTGGAATTCATGTCACCTGTTATTTTACTGCCATGTCTAATCTTCTGCAAATGTGACATCACGGCTAACAATCACCTTCTTTGTAACTGGGTTGTATAATTTGTATCTGCCTTGCTTATATCCAATAAGAATAGACTTCACCGCTCTGTCATCCAACTTTGTTCTTGTTGAGGTTGGAACATGGGCATATGCAATTGATGAAAGGTAACCATGCAAGGATACACAACGGACTATAAAAATTTTAACATTCTAACATGATTATCTTGCCCAGAATCACGTACTAAAACATATAGTAGTAAGAAATTTATACCTTTCTCTGGAAGCGGTAAAAATGAAAAAGTTGTAGGAAGAGCGTTAAAAGTGCAAACGTAACAGTTCAAGCATCCGGTCTCCAACTTTGACACACGAACAACGCCGGAGTCTACCACAATCTTTATGCTAGTAAAGATTATAGTAGTATAAAATATAAAGATTAAAATTTGGGATAATAACAATCTTGTATATTTCTATAGAAAATATTTCTAATAATATTTAGAAAATATTATAGATATTTTCTATACACAAAATGATATTATGGAATCAAATAAAACCACTTTATCTCACTAAAATGGTAATGGCCAAAAAACTTCACACACACCAAAACTCTATTTTGCAAATGGAGTGTTATATTTAAATCAAACAAAGATGCTTAATTAATTTTTTGTCATTAGCTAAATGACAAAACAATTAGCCCACTAATTTATCAATCAAGGAAAGTTAAAACAAATTTGTCAAACCTTTAATTGATATGGCCGTATGTTTTGATTTGAGAAGGATTTTCAAAATTCTTCTCCACTTAAATATTCAAAGTGTATTTTATTTGACACAAAAAATTAATATAAAATTAATTTTAAATCAAATAAAATACCAATATCATTTTTAACAAGTATACAAATATACTTTAAATAGTTTATGTCAATATAATTATTTTCATAATTAAAATGACAAACCAAAATAAAATATTCAACATATAATATATTTATATATATATATTTCGGTGTTATCATATACTACCTCTGTCCCAGTGTATTTGTCTAGTTTGACTTTTTCGAGTCAAACTGGACAAACTTTGAACTCCAATTACTCTCAATTTATATTGCATATTATCATAATAAAATAAAATTTTGAAAGTTCTCAATACGATAAATCCAATAAAGTCATTTTTATGTTAACATACATTACGAATTTTATTTTATTGAAACTCAAAGTTTGTCTAGTTTGACTTGAAAAAGTCAAAGTGGACAAATACATTGGGACGAAGGGAGTATATATTAAATACATATATAAACCGTATATATAATATATATATTATACTCCAAAATATTTTATTTTACTATTTTACAAATATACAAATTACTTATTATCCCATTGTTTAATCCTACTCCTTAAATTGTCTAAAGTGTGTGACCCGTATAGGCAATTATAAAGCTGGCCACAGTATTGGCTCTGCACCAATACTATAAGCAATAAGCGGTATCTAGCAACACATTATTGCCCCCAGATTATAAGTTAAGACGTTTGCACCGTCAAAACCTTTCCACGACTCAGACTCTGTGTAACTGTATCCCTTTGTCTCAATGTCTAGACTTAATGCAAGGGATTAATAAAATCTTGCTTGTATCCATTAAGTCATTCACTGATTTATCAAGTCTGACTGATAGGAACAGATATCATAAAAACATCTCAGCATGGCCATGCAATTTCCTTAGTCATAACTTATCAGTGGGCCCCATAAGACATTCATCTCTTTAAAAAGAGTAGTGACAAATCCTATGTACGTAATCTACGTTTCTGAATATGTGCTGCGGCATACCCAAAACAAAGCCTATATACCATCCTTATTTCATATGGCTTAGGACAATGCATCAAAGCATGCAGGTTGACATATGCAGAAAAACGTAATACTTCAAGTCGAAGGATAGTTACACCCGTGGTCGCGCTAAAGATGCTTAGAGCATGAACTAAAAGTTCAAGCAACATCTTTAGGATGGGCCAGTCCGGCATCCTATTATCTCCAGATAATATTTGCCCATGTGCGGATGCAAACACACTGTCATTGACTATGAGACTAAGTCAAACATCCAACACACTAGTCTCACATGCATTAACGATATCCCACTCTCGTTAATACTCGACTATGGACATTCTGATAAATATTTATTTCAAGATGTTAGTCTCATCAGCAGAATAACACTATCTGATAAACATCTTTAAATATAAATCTAGGAATATAATATTTGTTTACATTTGCATGAGCTGTGTAAACATATTATATCTTCCTATACATGATTGAATAACGATAAACAGTTGGCCATCAGGGCACAACCCCAACAATTGACCCAAAGACCTTCAAGTGCTGCACATTGGGTTTGTATCCACTCCAAGCTTCAATAGGAGTTAAATTTGAGACACTCCTAGTAGGTGATCTGTTCAACAAGTATACTGCACAGGTAACTGCTTCAGCCCAAAAGTAAAAGTAATTAAGCATACCTTTTGCCTTGAGCATACTCCTTGCCATGTCAAGAATGGTTCTATTCTTTCTTTCGGCAACCCGTTGTGTTGAGGGGTGTGTGGAAAAGTTATATTATGTTGCAAGCCAAGTTCCTCACAGCATTTCTTGAATTCATCAGACTTGTACTCACCTCCACCATCACTACGTATCGTCTTGATCAATTTTCCACTTTGCCTCTCAACAAATGCTTTAAATTTCTAAAAGCAAACAGACTTGTACTCACCTCCACCATCTTATATATATATTAAGATGAATCGAGATACAAGTTTTGTCACATGTAATTGCTCCCCTAACATTTTTGGGAAGAGAAGTGAATGATAAATAGTCGGAAAACAGATTGTTTTTGAGTGCATATTTTGCCAGATTATGTGCCGATGTGTTTTCTTCTCTGTATATGTGGCTGGCATTCCCATGTCTTGCTTGAAAAAATTGTCTTTATGTTGAAGCTGACTTTATCTTCTCTATTTGTCGCATTAATTCTATTTATTGCATTTTTGGAGTCCATGCAGAGATTTATTTGTCCATGAAGAATTTTTGTGGCCCAATAGTCCAGCTTCCAGTTCTCCTTCTTCTGCGTTGGTCTTCTGTTGAAGCATCCTTGCCATACCTCCAATGAAGTCTCCGTTGGTTGTTCGTAGGATTGCACTGCCCACCATTATTCCATTGCCTACTGCCACATCCGTGTTCACTGTGGTGTTAGTAGCTTGCCATCTGAAGATTTGAACGGCTGGTGTATGTGCAATTGGATATTCAAAGGTTAGAGAAAATTTCCCTTTTCCTTTTCCAATAGTCCACTCGATTAGTTTGTTCCAAATAATCTGAATGATCTGAGTTGTTGTTTTTGATTCTTCTTGATGCTTTCTGCGATTTCTTTCCTTCCAGATTTCAAAAGCTATGATTCCAGGAGCAATTTTCTTCTGTGGATTGTTGCTTGTAGTGTGATCTTGCCACCAGGTCATCAGGTACGCACAAATCCCATGTGTATTACTTCTAGGGATTTTGAAATGTTCTTCAAA
Organism: Cuscuta australis; assembly: GCA_003260385.1. Lineage (NCBI taxonomy): Eukaryota > Viridiplantae > Streptophyta > Magnoliopsida > Solanales > Convolvulaceae > Cuscuta > Cuscuta australis. Next base: position 785,806 of record NQVE01000017.1, read on the forward strand.
ATGTGCCCAAACTTGTTTGCTGTAGCTGCATTGCTTGAGTGTGTGATTTTGATCATCACAGTTGTTCCTGCACAGAAAACAAATAGAGGGCAGAGTAACTGCAAATCTTGTGAGATTGTTAGTGAAGGGTAATATATTTTTGTATGTCTTCCAAAGAAATAGAGAAATCTTAGGATACTGTTTCGTATTCCAAGAGTATTTTAGAAAGTTTTGAGTATGGTGATTCTTTCTCAAGGCATTGTAAGCTCTCTTTAGGCTGAAGCCGGTTTCACCATCATCCCAGGATGGTTGGTTGTCAAAGTCAATATTGATGATGGTGTTGACTTTGTCATGGATGTGGTGTAATCTCTTCCAAGTTGGTGAGTCAATGAGTTTGGGAGGGTTGTTGAAGTTGTTAGGGTATCTATGATGCATGAAATATGCCCAGAGAGAGTTATTATTCATGTAGCTCTACCATATTTTGATCCCATAAGACATCTGTAGGGTATCAAGGTTAGGAATATTGAGTCCCCCTTCATCTTTGGGTCTGCAAATGTCCTTCCAAGAGCTCCAGTGGTAGTTTTGGTGTTCATTTTTGGATCCCCAGAGAAAATTGCTCATTTTCTGATGTAGGCAAGTGATGATACTTCTGGGTAGATTAGTAGAGCCAAGTGTGTGTATGGGGATGGCACTAAGGACATGTTTGATAAGAACAAGCCTTCCACTCTGGGATAACAAGTGCTTGGTCCAACCTTGCAGCTTTTTATCAAAATGATTTAGGAGGTCATTGCAGTAGTTCTTCCCATTGATTCCTCTGTGGATTTGAGTGCCCAGGTATTTGAAAGGGAATTGGCCTCTTTGCATGTTGAGAATTTTCCCCATTTTTGTTGCATGAATTGTTGGTGTTTTGTCTGGGGTATAGAATGAGCTTTTGTGTAAGTTGATCTTCTGTCCAGTAGCTCTTTCATAATCTCTCAAAAAGTTGGTGATCTTGGCTAGGTTATTGGCAGCTCCATTAGTGAAAATCAGTAGGTCATCAGCAAAGGCTAAGTGTGTAATAGGCATGTAGTGTCTGCCTAACTTGTAAAGGCTTAGATTCCCCTTATCTGTTTCCTGTTTTATGGTTCTGCTGAAACTTTCTGCTGAAAGGATGAAAAGGAGAGGAGAAAGAGGATCTCCTTGTTTGAGACCTCTTTTGGGTTGGAAGTTCTTGCTAGGATATCCATTAATCAGGATGGAGTGTGTAGTTGATTTGAGGTTATTGAGGATTCAGGTGATGAACCTCTCTGAGAACCCAAAATTCCTCAAAATCATCTCTAAGAAATCCCAAGATACTCTATCAAAAGCCTTAGACATATCCAGTTTAATAGCAAGGTTTCCCCCTCTTGTCTTGTAGTTGATCCCATGAATAAGTTCTTGGGCTATCAGTATTTGATCATGTATTTGTCTATCTTTGATGAAACCTCCTTGTTCTGGGGAGATTAGGTTTGGCAGAAGTTTACCCAATCTCATTGCTAAAATTTTTGTGTTAATTTTAGCTATGAAATTAGATAAGCAAATGGGCCTGAAGTCCTCAAAAGTTGTAGGATTCTCTTTTTTAGGAATTAAGATGATAGTAGATTTGCCCAGAGTTTTAGGAATGGGAATACCTAAAAAGAATTCTTGGACAGCCCTTGTTACATCTTCTTTGATAATATCCCAACTTTGCCTATAAAAGTCTCCTGTAAAACCATCAGGTCCAGCTGCACTATTAGGGTCAAGATTCCATATTGCATCCTTGACTTCTTCCTCGGAGGGTAGATTGATGAGGGTTTGGTTTTCAGCTTCATTGACCAGGTTTGGAATGTTTGAGAGGAATTGTTCATGTCCCTCACTGATTTCCCAAGAGAAAAGATGACTGAAGTAGTTAACAGCCTCTTGTTGAATGTCTTTATTGTTTTCTATCCATTTTCCTTGGTTGTTTTTGATTCTATGGATTGTTTGGAAGTGTCTTTTCTCTTTCAAAATTGCATGGAAGTATGAGGAATTGCAGTCACCCTCTTTAAGCCATTTGATTTCAGCTTTTTGCTTCCAGTACTGGAATTCATTTTTAGTGGCTTGGATCAGATGTGCTCTTGTTTCATTCATAAGGGTCCTATTTTCCATGCTGGGATTCTCATCAAAAATATTTTCTGCCTCTTGTAGTTGTGACTCTAAATCTTGCACTTTGGTTATGATGTTTCCAAAGGTGTTTTTGTTCCAATTGTAGAGAGCTGTAGTGAGTTTGGAGAGTTTGACCATCAGCCCTCTCATCCCTCCTCCTTTATAGTCACCCCAGTTGTCGTGAATAATATTTCTGAAGGAGTGATGATTGGCCCAACAGTTTAGATATCTGAAAGGTTTAGGACCCTTGAAGCCGGGGTTGTTCATTTTGATGATGATAGGGCAATGATCAGAGTTTCCTCTAGAGAGATGCTGACTTGATATGCTAGCATAATGTGTCTGACAAATAGAGTTAGTGAAGACCCTATCCAATCTTTTCCAGACTCTGCCCAACGATCTTGTTCCTGTCCATGTAAACAGGTTTCCAGTGAAAGGGGGAGTATAGAGTCCATTGTCCATGATACAGTTATCAAAATCCTGGATGCTGTTGAGGCATGGAGTGCTTTTCCCTTTGTGATGTTCCAATGTTGAGATGGCATTAAAGTCCCCTCCAAGAATCCAGCAATTATTATTGTTTTGATTGCTGATGTTGATAGCTTCCCAAAGATCTTTTCTATCTTCCCTGGTGTGTTTGCCATAAACTCCAGAGAATAAGATATTTTCTTTTGTTTGATGACACTGGAAGAGAACATTAATCATTTTCCCCAAGTCTGTGTGATTGATATATGTGAGATGTTCATTCTTCCACAATATCCAGATTCTGTTACTTGAACTATGGATGGAGTTGGAGAATCCCAGTTCAAGTTGCAGGTTGGGAAGGTTATTAAGTTGGGATTTAGGTTCAATAATGGTAAGGATGGAAATTTTGTGTTTTGAAACTAGAAGGGATAACCTCTCCTTTTTAGAAGTTAGCCCACAGAGGTTCCAAAAGAGGCAATTCATTGATAACTTGTGTGTGAGGAACTGTTTGCTGTGGCTTTTTCCAGAAGTCTTTTGGATTTCCTTGTATTGATAGTTGTAAATACACACGATATTTATTCTTCATTTTTTTACATGTAAAAATTAAATCTTTACTATATGGAGCATTAAATTTTACTTTCATTTAATTCATAAGAAATTATTAATATACAACTTTTTAATGATTTTTACTTTTTATTTTCTCATTTCATTTTTTTAAAATTTTTCATTTTAAAATTTAATTTTTTAGTATTTAATTTTTTTAACTTTTATTTTTATTTTTAGTTTTTACATATATTATAAAATATATTTCAAGAAAAATGACCTTAAAAAAAATTAATTTTCCTAACAGCCAAGTCCAAATGCTACTCCTCTTGGCATTTCGGATTTTGGCTTTTCGGATTAAAATGCCAAGTGAAAAAGCCATTAGCCAAACAACGGTTTTGGCTGTTCACTCAGTCAAAAAAGCCAAAGTCAGTCAAACATGCCAAAAGATATCCGAAAAGCCGTTTTCCAAACAGGGCCTTCATCTGATTTGCCAACGAAAGGACCCTATTGATATAAGTGTCAATAGTTTCCGTTGCCTCCATTTGCAGCAGTTCATATTGGCGCCTCAACGTTTGAAGGCGCACTCTCTTAATTTTGTCATCACCTTTGTATGATGCTGACAAAATGCTCCATGTTTCATTCGCGGCAATAGCTCCCTCAATCTGCTCAAATGTTTCTTCGTTCATTCCTTGGTGAATGAAATATAGTACCTTCTTCTTCAGGTCACGATGAGCTGTCCGTTGCCCCTCAGTTGCATTTTCAGCCAATTCAGTCATTCCATCATTCACGACGTCTGACAGGTCATGATAGTCGAACAAAACTTTCATCTGGACACTCGAACGGTTGTAATTCTTCCCATCTTTCTCAAGGATTGGGACAAATAGTTGGGTGGTATTCTTGATAACAGACCGTTTAGGCTCTGATACCAATTTGATGAACTGACACTTGGGAGAAATAAGACTGAGTACTAAATAAAATTGAGGCAATAGAGTTTTTACTAGAAGAGGTAAACGTTTATTGCTTCAGATTTTCTTGATACAAAATCAGTAAACATCAAGCTGAATATATAGTCTAAAATCTCCTAAATAATAGGATCATGAACACCACAATACCACTAATCCCCAAGAGACCTAAAAACTAGGAGATTGTTAAAGACCAAATACTAATTCAAATAAAGACCAATTCAAATAAAGACTAATAAATACTAATTTAAATGATCAGAATTAATTAAAATAACTAATTTATTCAACACATACTAGTTTGAACTGGTTCACAACACGATGCAGTTCAATGGACTGGACCGGACCGGTTCGCCGGTTCTCAGTGTGAACCGGCAAGCCCGGTCCAGTTTTCTAAACTATGGGCGGGCGACGACACGTTTTGATTAGAGTTGAGGCAGAGCAAGAAGACCAAGTTGAGGCGCTAAACCGTGGTTCATGATTCATACCGTGTACAAAGAAGGCAACAAATGAATTCGATAGTTTTTTTACGTAGCCCTAAACAACGATATTTAGAGCTCTAATTTAAAAAACCCCACCTAAAACGATGTCGTTTTTTTTACTAAGGGTGAAAAGAAAAAAAACCTAATTTCGAAGAAGATGATAGCTGGGTAGCAGCAATGCTGCACTCGAGGGCCTCGTTTCGAAAGGATCCCGTTGATTGCGTGCAGTTGTTGTGATCTTTAGAGAAGATTACAGTTGTCACTGCAATTGCGGAGGAAGACTAGGGCCGAGATTAAACCTTCCATGTTTATCTTCTTCCTTGTGCAACCCTAATGGGGGACCTACGAATAGGGGATTGATTCAATGTCAAAGGCACACTTAATTCACCAATATAATACCAAGCCATCATTGTCATCTTCTCAAGGTTTTACTCCTTTCATTACTTTTTTTCATTGTTAATTTGATCTAGCAATTCGGGTCAGATCATCAAGTGGAGTTCATTTTCATTAAATTGGTCCTTCCATTGAGAGCTTGAAAGAATACGCTTGAGACAAACCACGACGAACGGAAAATGGTGCAAACAAGAAGCAACGCTAATCACGTCGTAAGCAACTCCCCATGCTGAGGGGAAAGGAAGTGATGCTAGCGGCGATCGTCGCTTGCCGATCATAGCCAACGAGGAAGCCCAGCGTATCATGAACATAATTGGCGACTGAACCCCTCCTAATTTCTGCTATTTTTTGGCGACCTTGGAGAGCCTAGCATGTGAGTGGCTCCATAAGCTTCCAGAAAGATCCATTGACAAGTTAAGAGTTAAAGAATCCAAAAAAACAAAAAAACAAACCAAGTAGAAAGCTAACGGTCCCTATCAAGTACGGAGTAACAAGTGGAATGTTAATAACCCATCATTTAACTCAAACAAAAAACTTGCACTTCACAAAATCCACATGTCATCAAAAGATGTGCATATACTTGAGAGCATCTCTTCGGAACTTACTGCAGTCCCAGGTAAAAGACCCAATCATAGTCGACCGAACCGGTTCAGGTACTGGGTCACTGGTCGACCAGTGATTTAAACATTATACACACACACACACACACACTCCCTCATTTATAAATTCCTAGAGTAAATAATTTATAACATTTGACAAAAATTATATTAATTTACTAGACTTATGTTACTAAGTTTAAAAATAAAATTTACATATTTAAAAACAATATTAAAAATTTTATAAACGAAGAATTGATTTTATTTTTTTCAAATAAATTGTCTAATATTAAAAACACGCAAATGAAATCTTTACATAATATCCATTTTGTAATAGTATCAATTATATCAGTGATTTTGAGTTTGAATCATAGCTAGAATATTATATTTTTTAATGTTTTTAAAATGAAAAGAATTATTTATACAATTTCTTTTTTAATTACGAAATATTAAAAAATATTAAGTGAACTTGTAACACGAAAACACTCTAGTTTGGATGCTTTGGAACTTAATTTAATTTCTAAGAGATTTTGGGTTCGAACCCCTATGGGATATGTTTTTGGGAAAAAAATCGCAAAAAAAAATATAGTCTGACTGGTTCGGCTAGCCAGTTCTTATCGGTTCACGGCGGTTTGTAATGGTTCGAAGCAGATTGCGGTCCAAGGGGCTGGACTGGACCGGTTGGACCACCGGTTCGCCAGTTCACGGTCTGAACCGGCCGGTCCAATCTGGTTCTTAAAACTATGGACCCAATGATAAATGTCATTCTTACCGCCTAGAGAGTAGAAACTAGTACTAATACAAAATGGTACTCCATTTTCTCAAAACTCAAAAGCGAGCTCATGGAGCATTACCATTAACCTGAAATGGAGATATATTTTTAAGAGCCAAAGCCTCTCCCGAAGTCAAGCGCTTCTTTCCGGCATTCCTCTAGCGCCCCCCTAGTTCTTCCTCGGCTTTCTTCCACCTCTCATCCTAGCAGCTCTGGTCCCAAAGATTTAGCTTTATATTGTTCTTTGCTCTTTTATTTCGAGAATGGTTTGTTTCTGGTGTGCTTAGCTAGCCTCTTGTTTGTTACTTTGTTTTTGAGGGTCTGCTGCTGCTTTTATCTTTGTCTTCCTTTATGGATGTATGTGTCTTGCTTTGTGCAAATTCGTAACTCTCCATAGACCATGAGTCTTTCTAGATTGCTCTAGGAACATTGTGTCTGCTGTTCGCTACGTTGAATGCTCTGAATTTGTAGCGGTAGATTTGGTTTGAAGTAAAACCCAGAAAATAACAAAAGTGTGCACATGAGTCATGATAGCCTGGCGTCAAAAAACAATGTCAATAATTTCCAGAAAGTAGGTTACACAAATGTTTCTTACAGAGAAAGATTTACCTATAGAAAAGACAACTGTGAACTACATGGACAATTTTAAAACATACAAGATTTGGGTGCGCAGTTCAAAACTTTCTGTGTAAGTGTGAGGTATACATGTAGCTAGCATTTCCTGAAAAAAATAAAAGTATGAACAGTGTAACAAAGGAAATCTGCCAATGGCGTACGTAATGGCATGTGTAGAAACACAGAATGTATTTCACTTTGCTAGGCTAAAAATTAGCCAAGTATAAATGAAACTGATTAGCTAAACAAAAGGATCATAGAAGAGCCTATTATTATCGATTATAAAAGTCATTCATAAATTAGTAAAAAACTTATTAAAGGATAAGAAAACTGAACAAATCTCGAAAAGAGCACATATCAATATATCATCATACCTGCCACATTTGTGCAACAGACGAAGTGCCAATACTTGTGGCCTAGCAAAGGTAGACAATACATTTTGCTGTAAGTATAAATTTCCTACGAGGAACTCATGATGCATTTTGCAAGTACATTTGCTTTACTGAGCTCCCCCTTAGAACAATGCAACGCAATCAAAGAATAGTAAGCATCAAAGTTCTCCGGATGGAAGATATTACTCCGATCTGAGCGCGAATCATTTTCGAAATCTGTTTCTAATTCCCCTTCGCTGCACGATTTTCTTTCCAAAACATTATTCTTGAATTCAATGCTCTCCAAAGCTTTCCTAGCATATGGCTCATTTAGCCTTTCTGATATATTAAGTGCAGTACATTCCCTCTCAAAATGAAAATGCATGCATCCAATTTTGTCAAGAATATTCACAGCCTCGCGGATGCTTCCTTGTTCACACAACAAAGAAATAATACTTTGTACAGACTCAGCTTCAGTTCCAGCATCCACTCTGTCAAGTATATTGCTCACATGTTCACTTTGAAGCATTTCTCTTAAAATGCTTCTAGATTCTTCCATCCTTCCCTTAGCACATAGCCCTCTAATCAAGTACATAAAACCTAAATAATCAGGTAATATGTTTTTATCTTTAAATTCAGCAAAAAAACTAAGAGCTCCTTCCATGTCACCTTTGTGGCTGTATCCATTAATAACTGCACTGACTGTAAATTCATCTGGCTTGAAACCATTTGTTTCCACGTCACGGAGAAGCTCCACAGCTTTCTGTACCTCACCTAGTTTAATATACCCACTAATTATGGAGTTATAAATATGGATATTTACGGGAATGTTCTTGAGCAACATCTTCTCAAGCAACATAATGCAATCTTGTACAAGGCCAACTTTTGATAAAGTAGCAATGAGTGTCCCATATGTGATATCTGAAGGATAAATACTAGTCTTCTCCAGGGAATCAAACAGCCGAAATGCGTCAAGAAGAAAACCTTGATGGCACAGCCCATTTATAATGCAGTTGTATGTGACAACACTAAGAGTAACACCCTTGCTCTTAGCAAAATCACAAAGATGTAGTGCCCGGAGAACTTGACCTCCTTTGCAAAGGCCATCAATCACAATCGTATAATCAACCGCGTCCATGGCTGGTAGACTATTTCCTGCTTCAGTTATAAGCCTATAAGCATCAATAACCTTGCCATATTTTGTCAGGGCCTTTAAAACTGCTCCAGAAAACCCAACAGTGACTGAGCCCTTAGAAAGAAAGCTAATGGCATGATTTACATCACCCATGCACAAGAAATAGATGATTATCTTGTTTATGGCAAGATTAAAAATTCCATACCTTTTTATGAAACTTGTCAAAATTTGGTGACTTAAGAAATATTTTCCATCATGAAGAAGTGCTTTCAGAATTAGATAGTAAGACTTGCTTCTCACAGTTGATCCTCTTCTCTCTAATTCTACTAACCCATTGCATGCAGCCTGCGATGCACCCCTCTTGCATAGAAAAATTAATGCATCATTAGATATTGGATCAGATATATCATGCACAACTTTTCCCAATCTTTGAACTAATTCTAAAACTCCTTCGGCACCTTTGTCTTGAAATATCGTCTTAATGACCATCATGTAAGATGTGGTGTTTAGGTCAAAATCTCTTTCTATCATTTCTATGAAAACCTCAACTGCCATTTCTACCAAACCCTTTTTAAATAGCCAATGTATAATGCAGTTGTGGCATACTGCTGAAGAAGTATATTTCGTCCGAAATTCATCAAATATCTGAAGTGCAAGATCTATCCGGTCAGCCTTGCAATATCCATAAATCATGGTGGAGTAAGTACCAACATCTGCCTCCAAACCTGAATCTTGCATTCCTTCATACACAGAACGGGCATCCTCAAGTAAACCCATCAAAAACAATCCTTTAATCAACACATTGCACATGACAACATCTAGGCATACATCAGCTGCCTCCAGTCTCCTTCTGGTCTCTAATATCCCCATGAGATTCCCCTCTCGGATGTACCCATGTAACAATGTACTGTATGTAATAACATCACCTACTATGCCCTTAGAAAGATCATCAGCATCACTTGTCCTTCCCACTTTGCACAATCCATTGATAATGGCATTGTATGTAACAACACCGGGCTTTACACCCTTCTTTTCCATTTCACCCAGCAGCTCAAAAGCACCGTGAAAATCACCTTCCCTACACACCCTATCAATAAGAATAACATAGGGAAACTCATCCATTTGAAACCCTTGATTTTCAACCAACTTGAGCACTGAAAATGCCTCATCCAATTTTCCCTTCATGCAAAATCCTTGCAAAACTGCAGTATAAGTGACCAAATTGGGGTTTAAACCATCCTTTCTCATCTTGTACAAGAACCCTACTGCTTTCTCCACCAACCCTTCCTTTGAAAACCCATCTATAAGTATTGTATAACTGACTGTGTCCAATGTAATGTTTCCCTCAACCATTTTTGTGTATCTCTCTAGAGCATCCTGAACCCTTCCTTCCCTAAAGTACCCATACATCCAGTTACTGTAAAACACAACATCAGGGGCTAAGCCATCTATCCCCATCACTTCAACCAAACTCCAGACGTCACTGATTCTACCTAATCTACAGTACGCACTCATTACAGAAGTACAAGTGTAAACATTAGGCTTCAAAGAACCCGAGTTTACAGCATTATCATAGAATCTTACAGCAAGTTCAGGCTTGCCAAAGCATATAAAAGCACAAATTACAAAACTACACACAAAATTATCAAAAGGGTACTTCATTCTCTTATCACTCATCAGCTCTAACACCTGAATAGCCCCATCGATCATTCCAAGAGAGCAAACACGATAGAGCAACAGGTAAATAGTACTAGAAGAAGGCATAATACCGTCAATTCTCAAACAATACCGCAGAACAGAACACGCAATTTCAGGTTCTGTCACACAGAGGCCCTGAACTAGAGAATCCAAAATTTCAATTCGGTAGGAGTTGTCGGAACTTTTCACAATTTGGGCTTTCGCAGACAGAAGTGCTACTTCCATCTTTTTATCTTGGAGAAGCGCTCTATTGAGGATTTTCTGAGTTTGAGAATTTACTTTATGCTTGTTTGACAGAATTTGAGAGATTGATTGAAATATTGCACTAAACCCTTTGGTTCGAGAATGGAATAGAAGACATTGGTTCAAGAGAGTTGGGAGAGAAGAGTGACAGTGAGATTTCTGGAGTTTGAGTGCGGTGTAAAGCCTCTGAGCAGTCATGGGATTACATTCGAAATTGCGAAATGTTGGCCCGACTCTCATCAATTTATGTTCCGCTTGACTGCTTGAGTTTGTTTGATGCATTTTCTATTTCTTTTAGTATAAAATTATTTGTACCTCAAGAATTTGTATTTTATTTTGTATACTGTAGAGATGCACCAATATTTTATATTGGTGTAATGCTAATTTTTGTTCACGCATCAACATGTTGTGCCAATGTAAATTTTTATTAACGCACCAACACTTTATATCAGTGTGAAACATCAAAATCTTAGTGCATACCTTTGGTGTACAAATGGGGTGCAAATTTTGGAGTACATGTAGCATGCTCCTTTTTTACTATTCAGAACACGAGCAAATTCTTTTTTTAGGGAATTAAAGCAAATTCTTTGCTATTGTTTATGTATATTTATAAAATCTTGAATGTTTGCTGACCAATATTATATTATGATATTTGTTGAAATATTAGAATAATAATATTGCTCATTGAATTATGGAGTAAATGATAGAGTATATACAGGAGAGACTCCTAACACAACTAGGAATAAAGAATGAAGTCTAACTAAAATACAACATCTACCACAAATAGGATTAGGAAGCTGAATAATAATGAAACACTACCATAACTAATGCTACAAGAAGTACTATTAGTATTATTGTCTAACATCCCCCCTTAAGCTGAACTCTGGCCGAAGCAAGAGGAAGCTTGGACACTAGCTGGAAACAGGAAACTTTGAGAAGAGAGAAGTCTGACATGCGTCGGTGGCTGCTCACGTCGTTGGAGAAGAGAGAAGTGTGAAGCGCGCCGGTGGATGCTGACGTCCTTGGAGAAGAGAGAAGTCTGACGCGCGTCGGTGGCTGCTGAGGTCGTTGGAGAAGAGAGAAGTCTGACGTGCACTGATAGCTGCTAAGGTCGTTGGAGAAGAGAGAAATTGACGTGCGCTTGTAGCTGCTGACGTCGAAGAAGAATAGAGAATGCTACTGGAGGTGCCTGTTTGACTGAAGATCCTTGACATTTTGTCTTTTTCTTGGATTCGGGAAATGCCCTATTTCCTTTTTGAAGGGGTGAGTTGTAGAGGTCTTATTTCCTCTTTCACTACTTCCCCTCTTGGCTTTGCTTTTGTGCTGATTAGAATGAGTGATTTTAGAGAGAAAAAGTAGGTTAAGAATTGGAGATGGAAAAACAAATTTGGGTCTGAGATTTTGATATGGTGAATTGGAGAGAAACAACAATCATTTTTTTCTTTTTTTGAGAAGATAGGATGATCTGAGAGAGTTTGTGAGGAGTTGAGTTTTTTTTGAAGAACCATGGAGATGACAAGAGAGAAGTTCCTCCTTTGATAGTTTTTTTTGTGTGATTTCATCAAGGGTTTTTTTTTCTTTTATTTCATTTGAATGGAAAAATTGATTTGAGGATAAAGAAGAAAAAGAAAATAGAGGTGAATAGGGTGGAGCCGCCGTCGCCAGAATTATCGGAGGCGGCGGTGGGAGCAAATAACTTTTTTTAGGTCACTAAGAGTGGTGGCTCTGATACCATGTTGAAATATTGAAATAATAATATTGCTCATTGAATTATGGAGTACATGATAGAGTATATACAGGAGAGACTCCCAACACAACTAGGAATAAAGAATGATGTCTAACTAAAATACAACATCTACCACAAATAGGATTAGGAAGCTGGCTAATAATGAAACACTACCATAACCAATATTACAAGAAGTACTATTAGTATTATTGTCTAACAATATTGATTTATTTGAACACTTATATTTTTTTTATTTTCGATTACGGACAACGTACACTCACCCTCCTCATCTAATCTCACTTTTGTGAAATTTTGCTAAGTTGTTGTATATTTCCCTATTAGGTTCGAAAGTATTTCCACCCTCGTCCCCCTTTACAAATCATTGAGTGGCTTCACTAAAACTATTGTCAATCGACGTTTTCAAGAGGGTCACGAGATTTATAAAAATTAGAAGGTAGATACTACTTTTGGGTTCAACATAACACTGTAAATGTATGATATCACAATATAACATTAAGTGTGAATTTCAAAGAAATGCAAGTGTGTTTTCATATACCGAATCACTTAGCTTCTGATTGAACCTAACTGTGGAGAGAGACTATGAAACAATCTATTCCTACGACTTCTAGGCTTTCTACCCCCGAGAGTGCTGTGGGTTTCAACGGCGAGACAAAAGTAGAGAAGCAAGACCTTATACTAAAATATATTGATTTAGCGTGGGTCAAAAACCCTCACAAAAGGGTAAACACCGTCACAAAAGTAAGCTTTGTGTCAAACTTGCGTTGGAGTCGGGGCCGTGGCTAATTTGCTCGATACTAATTGGTAGTGTCGGTCAAACCCTTTCTAATTAGTGTCAGTTAAACCCATGGTTATTAGTGTTGGTTAAACCCATAGTAATTAGTTTTGGTTAAACCCATATCAATTAGTGTTTGCTATCCCCTCACAATTATGCAGACCTGTTTTTGTCGGTAAAGCCTTTGCTAATTTGCGTCAAATTGGCCCTCATAAATCAGCAGTCCAGGTATTTGTCTCAAAATCTTGCGTGGAGTAACTCCTTGCCAAAGTTCAAATATAAAACAATACTAGCAAGGGCTTAACCCACACAATTATTAATTTTTAAAATATTTAATATAGAATTTCCTATGAACAAAATATTCATATTGAAAGGGAGATTCAACATATTTTAAAGTAAACACTTTAATGTCATTCGTCACCAAAAAACACAAAGAAACACTTTTACGATTCATACAATAGTAATTCAAACAATTCGAACCTTATAAAAGTATTGCAAAACATTAGTTTAATGTCAAAACATTTCATTAAGAGTCACACTAAATATTTAGCTCCTTATAAAGAAGAATGCCATTTCAAACCTTGAAAGCCATGAGCACTCTTGTCAGAATGATGAGGACGACGCTTTTTTTTGGACCCTCAATAGCTGCAAGACGTGATACTATAAGCTCCATTGATTTCTCCATGTGTTCAATTTTTTCTTTTTGTGCACGATGCTCCTCCTCATGAGCTAAATGCTCCGCTTCTTGAGCATGACGCAACTCTTTAAGCTCTTTTTGTAATCGAACATCATGAGTGTTGAGTTCATCATCACAACCATAGTTGTCATGGCGCATGGTGACATTCATGGCGATGGCGATGGCGCAAATATGGCGTTGCCACAGGACACTAGTCACACAACATAACTAAGATTTACATAGGTATATGTTAGAGATAGAAGAAGGAAAGTGTTAGAGACAGAAGAAGGTCAGTATAAGACTTGAATTCAATAAAAAACAGTAGAGTACTTGACCTAAATAGTCATGTTAGAAATAAAAACACAAATAAGAAGTTATTCCAAATCCAAAACGATCCAAGGTGCTAGTAGTAAAACAACTTAAGCAAAAGACAGAAGTAATTCAAACTTAAAATATAGTCTCAAAATTTAAGATATGAATATAAAATGGTAATATCTCATCTTCGTCAACTTCTTGAACCATTGGATTACTAGTTGATGCTCGATCCCGCCTCTTTCAAAACCAAGTCTCGGAGACTTGTCTTCAACCCTTCTAGAACAGTAGGACATTCTACTGTGTTACGATGCCCTTCGATCAAATGTTGTTTAAATCTTCTAATCCCACCATTGCTTATACGACCACAAAAATTGCATCCTAAATCATTACTCGAGTTTGGTTTGAGCTTCGTGCAGTGTTCCCAAGCCATAGAGACAGACATTCTTCAAGAAGTACTATGCTAGAAAAAACATTAAGGCAAAAATAAAATTATGGCAGAAAAAAATTGTCAGGAAAAAAAGTTATGGCAAAAAAATTATACCAAAATAAAACTTATGGCAGAAAAATCAAGCAAACATATCGGCAGTATAACCAACCAAGTATAATAAGCAATACCTTGTATGAGTTAAAAAAGAAAAAGGAAGTATACAAATGTGTTAAAAAAAAGAAAAAGGAAGTACTCCCTAAAAGTGAATTACCGATGTCACGCTCCCCTCTTTCGTTAATCGCAGATTCACAGTCCCCTCTTTCTTGAATCGACTAAGGCGAGTCGCAGATCTGTCCCAATTGTGACTAGATCCGATGAAGAAGAAGACGATTCAGGCGTGTGGCGGTTCACTTTGCGCGTCGATTGGGAAGATTGAGCGATTGGGGACTACTAATTTAAGGATCAGTTTCTTTATTGGGCCTAATTTATTGGATTTGAGCTGGGTAAAATTAAAAATATGGCGCAACAATGGCGATGGCGCACAATTGGTGTTGCCACAAGTCAGTAGACCGCCACAGGCCACTTTGTGGCGTTTCCGATCCAAATCACCAAAGGCGCATCTATGGCGCGCGCCATTTGGGCCATTGATAACACTAATCACAACACTCTTGAGAATTGTAGAACATTGTTGCTCCTCCACGCGTAAAATTTGATGACAAATTAGCCGTCCTATACACTTGCCTGACCGCTAATTTCTTATTACTGTTAATATCACTTGTGCCACTTGTAGAGTCATCTTCAGTTTCAGCAATCTCCTTTATTTTCTTTTGAAATGTATTCTGAATTAGAAATACAAAAAAATTATAACATGTTAATATACTTGAATGTTTAATAGTTATAATATATTCTAAAAAAATAAGTACTTACATATGTTTTCATGGAATGTGAATCAACCCAACTTCCATCCTTATGTTGGCGAGTGATTAGAAAGACCTCATCCACTTGCACGGGACGTTGTTTCTCTATACTCTTTAAAATAAAGATACACAAGCAATAGTGACTATATAAAATAAAGAAACAAAGTAGCAATGACTATTCAAATTAAAAAAACACAAAGATGTTATTTTCCAGACTTGGCAATTTTCTTAGCCTCCAGATCAGACTTGCTGCAATGCTTATATATATGACTGGTCAAGTAGATTCTTAAAGTAGAACCATCATTGAAAGTCTACAGATTCAGCATTCCATCAACTAGATTGTACAGAATAGGATTATATGAAAAAATTGTTAACTGTCATTACTTGTTATTTTCGGTAAATGGCGTTTGAAGATAAGGGTAAAGAAACAGACAAAGAGAGGTTATTTCCAGACTATCCATAATAAGCCTCAAAAGTTGCTCGAAGAATAGTATATATGGAATAAAAGAATTTAATTAATTATTTTCTAAATGTTAATCATACCATTTGCTCAATTACATCGAGGTATGAGACGCGACCAGTGGTGTGGAGTGATCCCCCTTTAGTGGATCCTCGATTCTTCGAATTCTGATTAGATATTATTTTATATTTTTTGAAGACCAATACGTTTTTAAGTCATTCCAAGCAGCCTCTCCACACTAATTTGGCTTTTTGTTCGCAGCTCTTGCATGACGAAGCAAACTAGAAAGATGCTTTGACACCACCCAATCATAATGTCACTGCACTCAAAACATCTATACTTTATTTAAAAAGAAGTGAATTCCGCATTGTATTTTCCCGTCTAAGTGGTCTACACTCACAAAAGGTAAGTGCTAAACAAGAAAAGGTAAGTGATAGATGTAATAATGGAGTGTAAAAGGTAATTATAATTATTATTTATTAACACAAACACGTATGAGATTACTTTACTATTTTGGTAAGTAAAACAAACACGTAAGAAATTACTTTAGTACTTTACTATTAATTATTACCATAACTTAAAATTATTACCATCCCTTACTATTAACTATTACCATACACAAATACGGTTTTGGTTATTAATTCTTAATTCTTAATTATTATTTAATGGTAAGGTAATTTGATTCCTTAAAATTATTAATACCGTGTTATAAAATGTACACTATTTATGGTACGGTGATATTATAAAAAGTATAACAGTAGTGTTAGAGATACAAACAATTTGGACACAAACTACACCAATTTATCATTTGTGCACTTTTCTAGGTAAATAAATTGTTTTTAAGTAATCAAAAAATAAAAATTTAAATTCACAAATGGTAAGTTTGTAAAATTTGTGTTCAAATTGTTTGTGACTCTAGCACTACTCAAAGTATAATTAACACGGTACTATGTTTCTATTTTTACTTCAAATCTATACTATCTATACTATATTTAATTTATTTATACTATATTTAAAAAGGGGTGAATTTTTCCCGCCCAAATATACACACGATCTCAGGGTGTGATCTCTTCTCTGAGCAATGACGGCGAGGAAAAGAGGTCGACCAAGGAGGAAGAAACCAACGGCGGGGGTAGCTGGGGCGAAACTAAACCCTAGCAATAGAGTATCTGAATCTCTCGGTGGGGGAGAGTCATCTACGGGTGCAGGTAAGGATATCACTCCCAACTCTAATATACAATCAGATCTGAAGAGGAAGGAACAAAATCTGAATGACCTGAGAAGCTCGGGGATTAACCCAGGGGGTACACCGGGTCAAGGGGGAACACCTGAGGAACCTAAGAATAAGACCTTTGCTGAAATCACTAGTTTAAAAGATGAATTTAACTATGGACTCAATTATGTACAAACAGAAGAAATGAATGGATTGAAGGTGGCTAGATTATCAAGGGAGGCTGTAGAGGAAGATGCTGGATGGAATTCTTCACTTGTATGCTGCGTCTTAGGGGCCAATCCATCATTAAAAGTCATGGATGGATTTCTGAGCAGGATTTGGAAGGATTACAAGATTGCTGATGTTGTTGTACTCCGGGAAGGCCAATTTGTTGTGCACTTTGAAAAGGAGGAGGATAGGGATGAAATAGCCAGAAGGAAATATTACTTCCTGGATAATAAGCCAATGTTAGTTCAAAGATGGAAACCTGGATGTAAACTCAACCTAGATGAGCTCACTGATATTCCAATCTGGGTAAGGTTTCCAGACCTAGATCCTAAATATTGGAGTCTCTCAGGACTGAGTAAGCTGGGAAGCATCATAGGAAAGCCAGTGAAAAGGGACAAGGCTACTGCAACCAAGTCAAAGCTGGATTTTGCCAGGATACAGATTGAGGTGGGAATACAGAAGAGCTTCCCTGAAATGGTACAATTTATTGATGAAGATAGTAGAGTGATATCACAAAAAGTTGAATATGAATGGAGCCCTACAAGATGCACCTTATGCAAGAAACTGGGACATCTAGAAGAAGAATGTAGACAGAAGGGAGATAAGCAACCTGCTACTAGAAAGACTATGGTGTGGAGAAGGAAACAAAGTACACCACAACAACAACATAAAGAGGATGCCAAGGAGAATGCCTCAAATGAAAATCTGGAAGAAAGAATGGATGGGGATAAGGAAGAAGAGGAGTTTCACATAGTTACCAAGAGGAAGAGTGCAAAAAGGGGAGGACTCTTTGAGGAACAGTTCATTGATGGAATCAATAAAGTGTTTCATGAAGCCCCATACCAGGGGCACTACCCCTTTTTGACATGATTAGGTGTTGGAATATTAGGGGTATGAACAGCCCCAATAAAGTATCAGAAATAAAGAACTTTATTAGTAGTAATAAGATTGGTCTTATGGCTATCCTTGAGACTAAAATTAAGGAGAATAAGGTCCAGGAAATGGAGAATAAGCTGATGAAAGGTTGGAAGTCAGTAACAAACCATCAGAAACACTATCTAGGGAGAGTCTGGGTAACCTTGAATCCAGGCCAATACAATGTAATGCTGGTAAAAAAAACTGATCAGTTGATCCACTGTAAAGTAAGAAGGATTGGGAAGGACCTCTTGTTTGAAGTCACCTTTGTGTATGCCCATAATGAAGCACTGAAGAGACTTCAGCTGTGGGAAGACCTGATAAATATAAATAATAATGTACAAGGGGCTTGGACAGTGTTGGGAGACTTCAATTGTGTTCTACATTTTGAAGACAGGATTGGAGGAACACCTGTGGGAATGGAGGAAATAAGGGATTTTAAAGAATGCTTGGAAGTTTGTGGATTAGAGGAAATGCCTATGGAAGGTTCCTACTACACTTGGTCCAAAAGGCAAAGCCAAGGACACAGGATTTACTCTAGAATTGATAGAGCCTTGTGTAACACTGAATGGATGTTGAGTATGGGAACTAAACGTATGGTCAAGGAGGAAGGTCTGTCTGATCACTCTCCACTATTGCTTTACCAAAGCATGGAAAGAAATAATAGAAGTTTTAAGTTTTGTGATATGTGGACACTGGACCCAAGTTTTCCACAAATAGTAAAGGAAGTGTGGGAAAGGAACATAAATGGCTGCCCTATGTTTCAGCTTTGTAGAAAATTAAAAGAGCTCAAGCCCCTCTTCAGGAAGCTACACAGAAACAAATTTGGGAAGGTAGAACAGCAGACTGATATGGTGAGACAGAAATTACAGTTGGTCCAGGCCAACTTAAAATGTTCCAGTACTCAGGAGCTCATTCAAAAAGAGAGGGAACTCATTAAGCAGCTAAACTACCAGATTAGGGCTACTTCCCTGATGATAAATCAGATGAATAAGAGGGATTGGATCCAAGAGAGTGATCAGAACTCAAAACTGTTCTTCTCATGGATCAAAAAAAGAAGACTCCAAAACCAAGTATTAACTATTAAGAATGAGATGGGGCAATTAGTGGAAGGGGATAAGAAGGTGGCAGAGACACTGGTTAGCTACTTCCAAGATCTAATAGACACTCAATCTTATATAGAAGATGTAGACATGGAAGCCATGAACGAAGGCACAAGTCTGAATATAGACCAACAGCTCACTCTTATAGCAGAAGTGAAAAGGATACAGGTTAAGGAAGCTCTGTTCAGTATCCCTAATTCAAAAAGCCCTGGCCCAGATGGTTTTAGTAGTGGATTCTTTAAGAATCAATGGGAAGTTGTAGGGGAGCTGATTACTGAGGCTATCCTAGACTTCTTCAAAGGGAAATTTCTAAGACAAATTAATGCCACATCCCTCACAGTGATTCCTAAAGTGGAGGCACCAAAGATGGCTAATGCTTATAGACCAATAGCTTGTTGTAATGTGGTATATAAAGCCATTTCAAAAATACTGTGCAGCAAATTGAAGGAGATTCTCCCTGTACTGGTTAACCAGAACCAGGGGGCCTTTGTTGAAGGGCGAAGCCTGGTACACAATGTCCTACTTTGCCATGAACTAACAAGAGGTTTACAGAAGGAGGGGAATTTCTCCCAGATGCCTAATCAAGCTGGATATTAGGAAGGCTTATGACACAGTGAACTGGAAGGCTGTTCTAAGAATTATGGAGCTGCTGAATTTCCCTAGTCAATTTGTGGCTTGGATTGAGATGTGCATAACCACCCCCTCTTTCTCTGTACAGATCGATGGAGAAAGCTACGGGTTCTTTAAGGGGAAGAAAGGACTCGGACAAGGAGACCCTATTTCCCCTATGCTCTTTGTTTTAGTCATGGAGTACCTTAATAGGCTGCTTCAACAGATGGCAAAAGACCAAAGATTCAATTTTCACCCCATGTGCAGATCTTTAAAACTGGTAAATTTGAGTTTTGCAGATGACCTAATCATAGTATGCAAGGCTGAGGAGGAGTCTCTGAATTGTATTATGGAGGTTATGAGGAAATTCCAGAAGTCTACAGGTTTGGGCATTAACTACACCAAATCACAAATTATTTTTTGAGGTGTGGACAAGAAGGACCAAGAGCATTTCCTGAAGCTAACCAATCTGCCCCTTGGTGAGCTTCCAATCAGGTACCTTGGAAGTCCAATTTTTGCAGGTAGGCTCAGTGAGAGGGAGTGTGACAGGCTAGTGAGTAGCTTAACAGATAGAGTGACCATCTGGGCATCCAAACATATGTCCTATGCTGGTAGGAGTAAGTTGATTAATAGTGTGCTCTTTGGAATTATGACGTTCTGGTGCCAACTGTTTATTATTCCAAATAAAGTAATGAGGAAAGTGCAAGCCATCTGTAGGAACTTCCTATGGGGGGCTTCAGCCAACTACCTTAACACCCTCTGGTCAGATGGGAAGATGTGTGTTTACCAAAAATACATGGAGGTCTAGGGCTGAGGAACATGGTCTTTTGGAACAGAGCTTTCATCCACAATTATTGGAGGGGCGTGGCTAAAGATAAGAACAATCTATGGGTAAAATGGATCCATGAGAGATATGTAAAGGGGGACGCTGTGAGCTACAATCTGAGAGGAGAAACCTGTTACTATTGGAAGAAAATTATACAAAACAGGAAGTGGTTTGACCAAATGCCAAGGGATAGAGAATACACAACAGAAGAGGGGTATAGATGGTTGATGGGGCAAAGGAGGAAGGAGGACTGGATCTCTTTTGCCTGGAACAAACTATCTTGTTCAAAGCATCAGTTCTTTGCCTGGCTAATCTGTAGAGGAAGAGTGAACACAAAGACAAGGCTGGGGAAATACATACCTATTAACATGGTGTGTGATCTGTGTCAAGGTAGTGAGGAGGATGCTGATCATCTCTTTAGCACCTGTCCTCTCACTAAGTCTTTGCTAATGAAAATCTGTGACTGGCTTGATATTAGGATGGAGGGCAATAGTGTTCAAGAAATCAGAGAAAACCTGATGAGAGTCCGAGGGAGAAGAAGGGATAGAGGCATTAGTGCTTTTGTAGCTACAT
Organism: Cuscuta australis; assembly: GCA_003260385.1. NCBI lineage: Eukaryota > Viridiplantae > Streptophyta > Magnoliopsida > Solanales > Convolvulaceae > Cuscuta > Cuscuta australis. The sequence goes on from NQVE01000017.1 coordinate 806,977, forward strand.
GCTACCATATCTGGAAGGCGAGGAACAAGCTCTTTCATAAACAGGAGCAGCCACAACTAGAAGTAATGTATAATAGCATCCTTCTTTGTCTGACAGCTTATTGGGGGAAGGGGCCGAAGAAATAGTTTTTGCATTGTTTGGGGTTTGTAGTTAGTTGGCTTGGTAGGCAAAGTTTGTAAACTGTTTTGGGGGACTTGTGTTTGATTTAATGAAAGTGCATTTTTGTTCAAAAAAATGTAAGAGTAATATATGGAAATGTTGTGCGTCTTACTCATTATATGTATGTGTATGCATTAAATTTAGTAAGCATTAATTAATACTCCATAATTAATGGTAAATGGAATATGTTAAGGGGAACTTTTTATAAGCATTAAAAATGGGGAAATTCGTAGAAGTACTGACTAATACATAGTAATTAATTAATTGTTTATGGTAATGGAAAATTTCGTATGAGCATTAAAAATGTTTCTATTTTTATTTAAATACATCAATACGTTTTTAATAACAACGAAATAATAAGGTAGAAAGGGGAATATGTTTCCATTTTTATTTAAATGATATTCCAATTAATGGTGAGTGATAAATGAGAATATGTTTCTATTTTTATTTAAAAAATAATGTTTTCGTATGAGCACTAAAAATGTTTTTATTTTTATTTAAATACATAAATATGTTTTGTTTAAATTACACCAAAAATAGTAATTCAAAAAGGTGAATATGTTTCTATTTTTATTTAAATGCTACGCAGTTAATGGTAAGTATTGCTATGATAATTTTGGATTCTATTAATTAATAATTAATGGTAAAGGGGAATATGTTTCCATTTTTATTAAAAATTTAATGTTTTCGTATGAAAATTAAAAAAGTTTCCATATTTATTTAACTACGCTTTTTCAATAATAACCAAATTAGTAGACGGGAAAGAGGAACACGTTTCTTAATTATTTGTAAGTGTTGTTGCACCAATTTTCGTTTCTATTAATTAATAATTTATGGTAAAGGGAAACATGTTTCCATTTTTATTAGAAAAAATATTGTTTTCATATGATCATTAAAAATGTTTCTATTTTTATTTAAATACATTATTTTTTACTTTTATATTTTTTAATAAGAATGAAAAGAGTGGAGGGGAAAGGAGATATGTTTATAAATTTTTCCTACTAGAAATATGCATATTCTCAAACTATTTTTGCAATTACCATCTTTGATATGGGTTTTGAGCTTTTAAGTTCTTATTATATTATGTTCATATAAGGTATGTTTGGGAATAATGTTATTGATTAGCGTTAGCGTTTTGAAAAGACTATCTACGCACAAACAACCTTATTCTGAGTCTGACATGTGGCTCTAGGTTTCTCTCTTGCACAAACAATCTTATTCTGCCCACGAGACTCTGTGAACCGGACTTTGTTTCTTTTCTGAACTGGGACAGTCACTCCCTCAGATGGTAACTCGACCATATACAATGAACCAATCTTCCTTCCACGGGCCATGACAAGATTTCCCTTTATGACCTTCCACTGCCCATCTCTGAACTTCACCTCGTGTCCCTGTTCATCCAACTGCCTGACAGAAATCAAACTTTTCTTCAAGCCTGTAACAACTCCGACATCCTTCAAAGTCCAGAAACCAACTGGGGTCTTCAACACCATGTCACCCATGCCCGTCACCTCAAGAGCTCTGTCGTCTGCTAGTCGTACCTTTCTAAAGTCCCCAACAACTAGATTCTGCAATGCTTCACCGTTGTGGATAGCGTGAAACGAAGCACCAGAATCCATGACCCAGAAATCAACATTGCTTTCCTCACAGCAAGTCAGAGTGACCTCCTCATCACTCGCGGAGCGTTCAGCAATGTTCAGTTTCTTATCATTCGGGCATTGATTCCTAAAATGCCCCACCTCCTTGCACTTCCAGCACGTTACACCTGAGCTGTCACGAGTCTTCGACTGACTCTTTTGTCTGTTCGTGCTAACACTACCTCTACTATTTCTTCTACCTCTACCAACATGAAGCAATTCACCAGATGACTCCCCCGAACTCTTTCTTCTGACATCCTCGCCAAGAACGAGATCTTGAATCTGATCAAAGGTGAATCCATCGGGTCCCACTGAACCGGTAACCGCTGTAACCGTTCCGAACCAACTATCAGGTAAAGACGATAGCAGTAGCAAAGCTTGAACTTCATCATCGAACTTAATGCCCACTGACAAAAGTCGGGCTAAGATCGAATTCAGCTTATTGATATGCTCGGTAACCGAAGTGCCTTCTTTCATCCTTGTGTTCACCAGCTCTCTGATCAGAAAAACTTTATTCGGTGCAAATGGCTTCTCGTACATGTTAGACAACGCTTCCAGAATTCCCTTCGCTGTCTTCTCCTTCAGAATGTTGTAGGCAACATTCTTGGTCAACAAGAGACGGATCACGGACATAGCTTTCCGATCCAAACCTGCCCAATTTGCATCCGACATCTTTTCTGGGTTGTCACCCAATACCACGTCCAAATCTTTCTGAACCAGCAAATCATCAATTTGCATCTTCCACCAACTAAAATCTGTACCATCAAACTTTTCAATATGGAACTTCCCATCTTCAGCCATCTCAAAAGACTAGATGAGATACCTGGTACAACTAATTTCAGATCTTGGTAATTTCGTTAGAAAAACAGGCCCACCACACCAATTAAATTAGCGAAAACAAATCAGCCCAATGTCCACCCTTAAGAAAAATTACGGCCCAAACCAAATCAAGAAGAATAGGCAAACCACTGCTGTACAATCTGGCGGCGGCGGTGACTCAAAGATCCGGTGGCGGCGGCTCCTTCTAGATGGCGTACAATCTGGATGACGGTGGCTACAATTTCCTCTCCCGCTGCTGCGCGATTCTAACGCCACAGTCCTCTGCGCGCGGCTAGCGGCGGCGGCTCGGACGGCGATGGCGACCCACTGGACGGCGACAGCTCTATAACTGAAGACGGCAGCGACAGCAGTTCCTTCTGCGCGCAGCTATCGGCGGCGGCGATCGAGAGGTCGACGGCGGCGCTACGAAGGGATGCAGCGGCGGCTCGCAGACTTTGGTGAACACCTGCGCAGATCTCCCCCTTCTCGTAACATGCGGTGCACACTTCTCTTTCTCAAACACACAATCCAACAATCTAGATTGCAAACCCTAGGTGACAGCTTCTCGCTATTCGTGTTGAACAATCTGGCTCCGATACCACTTGTTGGGAATTAAACACACAACACACACAAATAATCTGCGAGAAATGAGAGAAACGGAACACGGACGACACACAAGAATTTAACGTGGTTCGGTTTCCCTAATCCATGGCTGCAACAGGAGGATTTCTATTTCACTTGTCGTGTCTCACGGAATTACAAGTACAAGGGCTCAATATATAGGAAAAAACAAAACTAGGGTTAGATAACATGGGCTGACCAATAATTCAAGCCCATGCCTCCACAAACCCAACAATCTCACCTTCTTGTTAAGTGTGGCATTTCATCAAACACTTGGTGGGCATAACTTCAAACTAAAATATTTATAAGTATCAATTTATGTAATCATCAAGCGGTAATTCAAAGTAGCAAGAGTCAACAAAGAACACAGATTTCTTACACTTCAATATGAAATCATTTAAATACACTTCAAAAATTAGAGATGTCATTTAACCTAATTTTTTTAACCTAATTAATAAACTGAAAAGAATGGTGTGTAGAACCTGGTTATCTCGCTAAAATCATCGCGCTGGATAGTACTCTTGTGGTCTCCGATCGACTGTGCGGAGAACCTTGTTGTCGGCAAAGCTTTAATTGCCGCACATGAACTTAGGCCGGTTTAGGGGTGGACACGGTACCGCTTCGGTACCGTTACCAGCGCCGTTACCGCCGGTACCCGCCACCGTCGCCGTCGACAAACCAATTACCCGATTCTGGGAACCGGTACCGATTTTGGTGCCAGTATTTCCGTATCGGCACCGGCGGCACCGGTACCTGTTCTGGTACCTAAAATATTTTTTTTTGCTATTCTTGCTGTCCACCTACAATTCTGCAAAAAAAAGGTGAAGGGCTGGGTGGGGGTCCCCTCAAACGGCTATAATGCCGTTGAGGGGAGGGGGGGTAACCTACACTATAAATACACCATTTTTTTAAAAATATCACACCATTCTCATTTCCTCTTAATCCTCTCTAATTCTCTTAAATCTTAATTCTCAATTCATATTATCTCTTTATACATTTTATATTTATATAATAATATCAATATATATTAACATATTATATAATATATAAATATATACTCATATAAATATATAATATTAAATTTTTAGTCATACGTTCATTATTCATATAAATATATAATCATATTCTCATATATTAATTTGTTATAAAATAATATTATAATTTCTAAATTCAATATATAATTAATATTATAAAGATTTTAATATAATCTTTTTTATCAAAAAAATATATTAAAATGTCGAGAGAGTCTGGTAGAAGGTCTGTGGATATGAGCGCCGTGAACCGAATTTCGAGGAGAGGCAAAAGTAAAGCCACCTTCGACGGTTCGACCTCACGCGGTTCTCCAGGAAGACACTCTGTCTCTTCCTTTCCTAGTATTCCCGATCCATTCGTGGGTGACACTTTGACGAATCAAGAATTAGATTGTTACATGTCAGGTAGAGGCGACGCGAATCTCGAAACTCTTGAAAGTTTATTCGAGGAAATTGATGAAGCATGAATGGACAGGGACATGGAGCCTACACCGCACGTCGACAACGAGGCAGGTGAGCCCGAGACCTCTCAAGGTCCGGACAAAGGCAAAAAAAATTAAAATCAGCTTTATTTTTTTTATCATTTTTCAAAAAAAATAAATATGGCATAGTTTATGCGGGTGGAACTTGTAAATATTGTGCCACTGTCATTAAAATGGGAGTTTTCGGCGGTTATGGTGGTCCGGAAAAATACCTAAGGTCGAGGCATCCCGTGGAGTACGCCAAATACGCGGCGAAAAAGAAGGGACGACAAGAAGTGCAAACCCAAATTTCTCGGTTTGCTAACAGGAGTAAGGGTGGCTTTTTTGCTTATAGCGACGAGTAAAATAAGCAAAAAATGGCCGAAATAATTTGTGAAAAAAATTTGCCATACATGTTTTCTGAAAAACTTGGATTTATTGATTATTGTCAACAGGCATTAAAGCCTCAAGCAAGAGGTTTTTCAAGAAAAAACAATTAAACGAGAAATTATTCGACAGTATAAACTTGAAAAAACAAACTTGGCAAATTTTTTTCTCAACTTTAATTCTCGTGTTACTATTTGTTTTGATATTTGAGGTGAAACATATCATAATTTTTCTTATATGGGTGTTACTTGTCATTGGATAGATAGTGATTGGATTATGCATAAACGTGTTCTTGCATTTCGTGATTTCAATGATTCTCATACTGCTGAAAATATTTTTCTATTGCTTCAGCGTATTCTGCGGGAATACAACTTAGTTGAAAAAGTGTTTGCATTTGGTTTTGATAATGCTACTAATAATACTGCTGCTATTCCTAAACTTAAAGAAATTTGCCCCCTATTACGAGTATGGGTAGAGTTTTGCATCAACGGTGTGACTGTCATGTTTTAAATTTATGTGTTCAAAAGGCATTACAAGCTATGGGGGGTTTGACGAATATTAAAAATGGAATTAGAAGGATTTGGGATAGTCGTCTTATTTCGAATTCCTGGAAGACATTCTGTAAGTCTAAGGGTAGAAGAACAATAATATTTGCCAAAGATATCAACAGTAGATGGAATAGTACATACAAGTTGATAGCACAGATTCTAAGCTACAAAGAGGAACTTCCTGAATTTTTTAGGAATGAACTTCTTTTAATGATTTCACCTATTGAATTTGTTATTGTTGAAAAATTGAATGTCGTATTAGAAGTTTTTAATAACGCAACTCTTACTTTTTCGTATGTTTACCAACCAACTACAAATACATTTTTTAAAGAGTGTGTCTCAAATCATAGTAATATTTGTGTGACTCACACTTACTCTTACTTTTTTCTTTTTAAAATCAATATCAATCATGTAATTTTTCATTTTTTAATTTGCATGTCACTAATCCATTAACAAAAATAAGTGGGCAAATGAAGCAATACTTTTTCTAAATCTTAATTGAAAGAAAAAATGGACATAATTAATCTAACAATGTCTTGACCAAACAAAAGTAATTCTACATCGCACTTTGTAAATCAAAATAATAAAAAAATGATCCAGTACTACCGATATTAATTTTTCATTATAAATGATTGAGTTCACATGGTTTATATTTTTTCTCTACTTGTGCAAAAAAAGACTTCGATAAGACAAAAACACTAGATTGTTTCCAGATAAATAATTAAATCACTATGTTATTAAAAAATCTCCCAAATAAAGGTGAAAGACAACCATTATGAGTTACTCCCTCTGTCCTATAATGTTCTTCTCGTTTCTGTCTGCGCTTCTTTAATTAATGAAGTAGCAGTTAGTCAAGCGATGCAACTTTCGACGTTGAGCCGGGGGTCTCTTTGGAAACAGCCTCTCTACTTTCGAGTAGGGGTAAGGTCTGCATACACACACCCTCCCTAGACCCTACTCTTGTGGGATTTAACTGGATTGTTGTTGTTGTTGTTGTGTTACAATCGCAACATGTTTTCGTGAAAGTTTGGCTGATCCAGATTTGTACCCTTATGTCTCTCCTATGAAAGATAAATGGTGTGCTTATTATTTGTACATTCCTGATATTTATAAAATAGGTATTATTTGTGATCCACGCTTTAAAATTGAAAATTATAAAACTCTAATTGACTATTACTACATTTGTTTTTTAGATGAAAATAATTATTACTACAGCCATTTAATAGAATGGGAAAAAGAAAGAGATAATGCTATAACTCTTTTTGAGGCCTTATTTAAGGAATATCAAGGGTTATACGGTAATGTACTAGAAGAAACAGAACCTCCTCCGCCCCCCAAATCAAAAAAAGGTTTTAAAGGAATAGTCGGTGGGCTTCTTGCAAAGAAAGGGAAGTGTGCTCAGCCTTCGACGAGTTCAAGTGGTACAACAGTAAGCTCGCACAACGAACTTGCTATGTACCAAGGGGTGCCATGCGATTACGACGACGACCACGTGGAGTTTGACGTCCTTTGATGGTGGAAGTGGAACGAACACATGTTCCCATGTCTCGGAATGCTAGCAAGACAAGTGTTGTCTGTCCCGGTATCAACCATAGCAGTGGAACAAGAATTCAGTGCTGGCGGCAACATTTTAACCAACTTCCGAAGTTGTCTTAGCGCTGAATCTCTTGAAATACTTCTTTGCAACCGAGATTGGCTCTTGGCAAGACGTCGAGGTCAAGAGTCAGGGTACAAATTCAATTCCGATCATTACATGAATTCAACCACAGATGGAAGTTCGAGTTCTGAGGAATAAGTTATAAACATTTTTGTTAATGTAGATATGTAAATATGTAAGTAGTTTTTTTAGGTGAGCGATATATAAGCTCCTTCGAGGGTTTCCTTACGGTTCTTTACCTCGTCGCTTTTTTTTGAGCTGTCGGGATATTAAATGTAGTTGTTCTTCAGTTCGTGTATTAATCATTTTACAATATTTAAATAACAACTACATTTTTAGATTTTTTATTTCTTTCTTTCCTTTAACAATTGCAAATTTATAATTTTACACTTTAAAATTTTTTAAAAAAAGCAAAAAATATATTGGGGGGTGGTCGAAACCGGGCGGTCCGATACCAGAACCGGTACCGCCCGGTCTGGTCACAATACCGGTACCAAGGGGTGACGGTACCGGAACCGGAACCGTCCCGGAACCATACCGTGTCCACCCTTAGGCCGGTTAGTAGTAACTTCCTTTGGTTTTTTTAATTGAAGGGTAGTAATTAAAGAGTCCTCGACGGGGTTTTAAAAATTTAGAATTGTGTCGGCCCAACTGACAAAAATTAACGTTTAAAAATCAAGAATTACTAGTGTCGCGTATGCCCATGTAAAGTTTTGTCGGCGAAGCCGTCACTAGTACAGTACATTATTAGTTTTCCATTTACATCTGTTGAATAGATTCTTCACAATTATATTATTAAAAAAAGTACAAAAATATTTACACATTTTATTGTCGCTTAAACCGACATAAAAATATATAAATTGTTTGTGACAGGTAAATGGACGCAATATTTCGAGGGTTGCGGGCTCCTCACTAAAATTGACAGCTTCGACTTATTCTAGTAGCATTAGTCTAAACTAGAGCTTGAACTACGATTTTCCTTTTCACTATGGTGGGATGCGAACCTCAAAGAGAAAGAATGGAGAGTTGGCACTGTTTAACGGGTTGCTTCCGTCTAATATACCCGTAGACTCGTGAGTTACGCAGCTCTGGGAGTTTGTTCCATAATTCCATGTTGTCCCAACGGAATAGTCGATATAAAGTGAAATTCCGCTGAATTTGGAGCAATCCCTTGGTTCATGCTCCCTTCTCCTATGCTCCAAGCGTTCTGTCAATTCTGCATGAGCATCTTCACCCGAATAGACACTGCCTGGACCCGTAATAGTAACAGGGTTCTCCTTGATATCGTTTATTATGCCCATGATGGCTTTCCGTTTGGCCGGAGAAGCATAGAGACACGTTTCCAATGAGTTGTTCATTTCATTATATGTTTAGTTTCACATATTAAAACAAAAAACAAATTGTGAAACTCATTTGGGCCAAGCCAATCTCTTCCCCTATTCTATTGATCAGGCTCCCGGGGCTTACCGTTTAGGAGGCAATTCATATAGATAGTGCAACGCCCCGAAACCCAGCATATCAAATTAATTAATTAATTAAAAATCCTTAACTAACTACTTACACATACATGGGGTTAATTAGAAATATTTGTCAATAAATTATAAAAGTTATACCAATATTTAGGATTCGACGAGACCAATCCAACAGTGCAAATGGATCTAAATTCAGAACAAGTTGGCTCGGAAAATGTATTCCCGAGGTACATTATTTAATTACGGAGCACAAATACTAGGTTATTTAAAATAACCCTACTTGTGTTAACCCCCTCCCCACCTCCCCACATCGCACATTTTCACGTCTCTCTCGCTCAGCTCTCTCTTGCGATCACACCGCTATGGACAAGAGCAGAGGGAGAGGAAGAAGAAGATACACACACACACACACACACACACACAGATATATATATATATATATATATATATATATATATATATATATATATATATATATATATAGGGGTCGGTTCCTGTGAGAATGACCCTTGGTGAAAGAAATAAGAATAGAAATGGTCGTTTAGATTATATGCATCGGATGGACAAGATTGCTCTAGCTTCTAAAATAAGATCCTAATTTTTACTCCGTATATGGCAGGATCAAAAAATTACTCCAATTTCGGCGCTAATGATTTGTGGAAGGGCAAATTTGGTACTCGGAGAATCTCCCAAATCTGCAAAATCCGTTCTTTTAGAGAGTGGTGTAGAGTACTGAAGATTTCTTTGCATGTATAATTCACTTCCATCTACAATCAAAGCACACTGGAGAATGAATTGTCTTGGATTTAAAAGAAAGAGATGAATTGAGTTCTAATACCAGGTTCAAAAGTATGAATAGATTGAGCTGAGGAATAGAACAATGGAGATAAGGGAGTATTGCAAACTTGAGAAGAAGAAGAAGAAGAAGAAGAAGAAGAAGAAGGCACAAGAGGGCATCAAACATTTATTTGTTTTTTTTTTCTCAAACTTGATGCAATGTCTTTTGTGAAGCAAATGTGCTACATTTTTTCTTTCTCATACTTGATGCAACGTCTAGTGTAAAAGAAATGTGTTGTATTTTGGTAATAAGAACACAATTTTGAATTAGAAGTGTTTCTGGTCATTTCAGATCAATGCATCATATATAGATTTTTGTGTGTGGGAGATTCTGGTTTGGTGCATATGTACGTGTGTGTAATGCATACAAGCTTACGTAGTGATCATCTTATCACAAATTAATGTATCAAAGAAGTGTTCAGTTTTTTTTGAGTTTATGTAGGTGCATTTAAAGTAGATGTGCTTATGTAGATGCTTAAAGTAGATGTTTTAGTTTATGTAGATGTGCTTACGTAGTTATCACCCTATTACAAATTAGTGTATCAAAGAAGTGTTCGGTTGTTTGAGTTTATGTAGATGTGCTTAAATTAACGTGACATAGGGGGTGGAGCTTAATGTAGTAGGAGGGAAATACCTTACTAATTGTTTGCCCTAAAATAATTTTTTAAACTTAGTATATGGGCTCCACTCTGAATTTGGAACTACGTGTTGCACTCCCCATCATGTATGTACACGGTGCATAAAAGTAAGTAATCAACATATTCTACCTAAACAAAATCATTTTTAACAATTAACTAGTTTGAAATCAGAAGGCCAAGGAAAGATATAAATCATCTTGTGTAAAAACAACAAAAATAATTAACCCAATTGATTGGTCATAAATCTCTATTTTATTAGGTTCATCAATTCACACAATTTTGAAGAAAAAATATATTATTCATTCTCATTGAAAGAGGCACAAAAAGTTAGTATGTACTCTTTTTTTTTGAGACAAATTCACAAACACGAACCACATAACTATGTGTTCACGTCAATCTTTACTATTTACAAAAGCAAGATGATTTTATGGGTGGAATTGAAAAGTTTCATCAGGTAAGCAATTTAATGAATTTACATATTTTAATTTTTTAATTTAATCAGATTCAAGTTGTAGTTACACAATTCACTTTAATTTTTTTTGTTTTGATTAAAAATAGTACCTGAATTAGTGATCCAATTAATTAATAGGAGTTGCACGCATAAGCCATGATCAAAATTTTAACTTCCTGTGAACTACTCTCTCTGTCCCAGAGTATTTGTCTACTTTCATTTTTACACACCATCCAATACACTTATTTAATCCATTTTATCTTATAATTTGTATGTTAAAAAATTATAAAAATTATATATTAATAATCTATATGTTAAGACAAATCAAACAAGATCATACATGACTATATTTAGACTTACACATTAAGAGAATTTGATGAGTTAAAGCATTTAGATGAACAGTTCCAAAAGTCAAAACAGGACAAATACTCCAGGACGGAGGGAGTAATGAATACAATAATTAATTATTGTAATGGATATAGTGTGATGATGAACTAATTTAAAATTAATAAATAAAAACACAAACAAACAAAGCCATATTAAGTTCAAATTGTAGTGTTTATGTGTAATTCGTTATTTGCACAAATTATTTGTATACTCCATCTATCCCATATTTAATTATAATTTTCACATTACAAAGTAAAACTCTATATTTTTGAAATTATTTTACTTAAAAAATTGGTATAAGAATTAGAAACAACTTACATAATAAAAAACTACATAAAAAATTGTAAATAAAAGGTGACACAAATATGTTATCTTATCAAATTGTAATCAATAAAATTACAAAAATAATGAAAACTTATCAAGATGTGAGAACAAGTATTATTTTGATTCTGCATCACTGCTAAAATCTTGTTACATTTCCCGTGCAAATCTTTTACAATTGGCAAGTTTGCACATAATTTCCCGTGTAAAAAGAAAAGAAAAACAAAGAAATGAAAATAATGAGTAAAATATTAGTAAGAATAAGATTTAGCATCCCCATTATTCTCCAATCAATTTATATATACAAAAAAGAACACCAAACGTAATGATGGAGTGCCACTTTCGCAATTTGAAAAATTAATAAGATTTGGCAGCTCCATTTTCTCTTTGCATTGTTGCAAAGTTAAAAATTCTAAAATCAATTGTGAATTCATGACAGTAGTAATGAGAGTCAAGTTAAGAAAGTTAACGGCTTAAGTGTAGACAGGGAATGGAAAAGTAGTGTACCGTCTATAAAGCATGAATGTACTTTTTTTGGATGGAAAAAGTACAAAAAATTAAGGGATGCCTAACTTTCTTTGGCATTTTATGTATTAGAAAGATATATGTAAGGGTACGATAGAAACAGCAACGAGTATGATTAGATTCTAACTTCAAAAAACAAAAATCTATATACATGTCTGCTGACTGTTGGCAGTGTATAGTGAGTGGATAATGAGAAAAACACACTCTAATGCATCATGGACTCGCACTTAATTGCAGGAACTCCATGTCTGAAACCCCAAAAAATTATGTTAACAATCAAAACCTTATAAATAACACAACAGGACTAAAGATGTGTTTATAATTGAATCTCCAAGAAAAAAAGTGTTGCCACCAGATATACCTATCTTCGTGTGCACCTTTTTCTGCCAAAGGTTTCACTGAATGGCATATCTGGAACAGGTATCAACTTCCCAAGAGCAGCTAGGGGCCAGCTGTTTCACCAAAATCCAGATTTAGAAATGGTATAAAACATTGCAAAAATATGCCGACAAATAACCCCAGAAGCATTAACAGTAAATTGCAAATAGCATATGGATGATGTATATACAAAACGTCACTGAAGATCACACAACTAACCTGATAAATCCAATTGCGACCGAAACAAGCCATAATTTCCAACTGAGTCTAACTGTTGAAGTAAACTTTCCAAGAAACATGATAATGATAACCTGAGAAGGGAAGAAGATGTCATTCATTAATTATGATAACCTGAAAAAGGAAGAACATATCATGCATTGATAATCGTGCAATGATAAAACTTCAAAGAGGGCAATCACCTGAAGCACAAGAGTAAGGCTCACAATGAACACAAATAAACGGTTCCTATGAACACCTTTGAAAACATTGATCTCATCAGGTTTTCGAGCATTGAATTCATTGAATATCTACACAATTGATCATGCATGGTTAAGAACCATTCTATTCAACAGGTCAACAAATACATATCAATAGAAAATAAGATCTATACACAAACAAAAAGGTTCATGAAAAAGCAAATTTGCATTTGCAAATAGCATAGAAATAACAATAACGAATAGAGAACTCGAAAAACTGAAGTAGAAACCAACTAAACAGAAATATCTTCTAGTCACTTATGTTACTCCATATTAAATAGTAAAACTTATTGTAACATCATCAGATATTCAAAAGTAACATAATCGAATATGCACAAGGATAATATGACTGTCACAATCACTGAAAAGTGACATGATTTGACATCGAAAAAGCAACCGCTCTCTTAGTAATAGATATCCTCCTGAACATTAAACGCACTCTCCAACCACCACTTCTGAGCCCTTGCATAGTTATTACAGGTGAGAGCATAGTTGTTACGGCGGCTAGGCGAGTCTAGGCGTTAGGGTACCTTCCAATCGCCTAAGCAATTAGGCACCGCCTAGGCGTCCTCTAGGTGAGTGGGCTATGACAACTCTATTATTTTATAGGTATTCATATAAAAGCATATAATAAGAAATAAGTAATTAAAGAGTGCATATGTACCCAAAAAAAGAGTATATTCTGAAATATATGAATGAATGTTGTTTTTTTTAAAAAATAAAATTTTAAATTATATTTAAAAAAGTAGGTATATTTTTTTACACAAGTTAGTAAGTTAGTGGGCTTTTTAAACTTTTTTAGAGTGAAATCAAATTTTGGGCCCAATACTCTCTTAGTAAAGAGCTATACTTAATAAGTGCAAAGGCCCACTGCTCTTTTAATAAACTCAGCCCAAATTTGTTAACCTAAATAACTATGGAGAGTTGAGGGTTTAGACTTGGAAGCCGCTGGATCTCGCAAGTCGCGACACTGAATCGGCATCAGCGAGGAAGGTAAAGTCGATCTTCCTCCAATAGTAAGTCTCTCTCCCTTTCGTCTTCTTCGGATCTTCTTCTCCTCCTTCGTGCTCTCTCAGGCTTCTTTCAGTCATCTTCTTCTCCCGTGTTTCCTCAAAAAAAGCTAGGCGAGCAGTTTGGCTTCCATATAACCTCGCCCAGACGCCTAAGCGTCGCCTTGATAACTATGGGTGACCCTAAGGCAAGTGAGGCAGAGAGGCAAGGGGTGTATTGCCTGAACAAGCTCAGGCTAGGAAATACCCAGAGGTGAAGAGCTTCGAGCCCCTTGGTCACCTCTTCTCCGGGAATGAGGCAGCCGACTTGGGCTGCGTTCTGTTCAACTTACTTTTTCTGCTTATTACTTACTCTTACTATAATCATAGATCAGAAAAGATCAGAAACAGCTTTAGTTATAACAACAAATCAGATCAGATAAAACCAGACCAGATCTGATCAAATATTCAGAAAACTAAATTAGATTAGATCAGGGGAACGGAATGCAGCGTTAGTCACCTAAGCAATCCTCTCATCATCCCAACCTCAACATATGGGCTTACTAATTTATTAATAGGCTTGGATATTGACTTAATATTCAAAATTAAAAAAAAAACTTATAAAATAACCATTATCATTTAGTAATATACTCCCTCTGTCCAGAAAAAGATTCTACACTTCCTTTATTGTTTGTCCAAACTAAGTTCGACTTTCCTTTTAAAGAAACAATAATATGGTTCACATCATTTCTCTTTCCTGCATGTAACTCTCAACCATTCAATTTCACTTTTCTTAATAACTACAACTGTGCTCGATCAAATCTGGAAACTTAATTCGGGACGGAGGGAAGAAGTATTCGTTCCTGTTATTATTAGTAATAATATCCTGTAGTATAGATACTTTATTTTAGTTAATATTACTAATATCAATGCTGTAATGACTAGAAATCTATTTAAGACTCGCCATGATTATTGTGAGTATTATAAATAGAGGTTTACCTTTATCAATAATACAAATAATAGCAAGACTAAATAGACTTTGGCAAGGTGAAGTCTCTCTAGGGTTTCTGTCACTCACGCCACTCTACCAAATCCTGGCTACACCCATAACAGTGTCACACTTCCTCATGTCCCAAAGATAGCGGTATGGAGGGAGTAGGATTCAGCACGCTACTAATAGTAGGAAATTAATAATCCTGATTTAAACTTTGACATTTACGACATGTTGAGAATAGTTACTGCACTAATGTGTGTGTGTCATTTTTTCAAAGTATTTTGCCTCATTCATCTTTCAGACGCAGGACACTTGCCTTTAATAACTATACTCGGTTTTTGATCTCCTTGTCATTGTGATCAACAAGCACATCCAAAATAACACAATATAAGACATCATAAAAAGAAAACACAATAATGGATTAAAATTTAAAATAGCATCACTAGTTCCAAGCATGTTTTCCTCTGTTTAATTTATTCCACTGATAGTATACCTGGCAGAGGACAAATGAGTTGAAAATCACTGTATTCTTCACTTTATCAGCTTGGTCTCTGTTAGCATCCTCCAATTTCAAAATACCTTTACCGCGGAAGTTGAGGACCAACAAAACAGTAACTTGGTACAAGGCCTGTACATTGTATTAATGCCACTATATATCAGTCAAGAAAAGCAGTACAAAAACTAAAAATAAAGCAGTCTGAATAGAGTGGTTTTTTAAAGACACTACATAACTGATAAACGGTACCTGAATTACAAGATTCCTCCACATGATATTTGTTATGAGTGGCTCCCTGAAATTTCAAAAGATTTTATTTTGTGGACCAAATAGCAAACAACTAGGCATTATGGATACACTTGCAAAGATGACATTATTAAAAACAGAGGAAGCAATCGTAGCTTATACACAGGAATTATGACATGGTATTCCTAGAAAAATAGGAATCAGGTCTACAAAAGTTTATGTAAGCACTTCCGCGTTATCCCGATTAAGGTTGTGCTCAGCTAATGAGTTTCATGAGCAGTTAGTAATTGACATTTGGATAAATTAATAAATTATGTGTTCAAACATTATGCTACATCCATCAAACTTTATCACTCATATAATGCTTAGTGTTCAATTCAGTGTTTGACAAAAATATTTTCTTAGAACCCAATTGTCTCCACTCTCCGCCATGAAACTCGAAACGTTAGTGCTATTTATGTTCTTGTCCAAACGTCCTAATTCTCGCATAGGCGCTAGAATCTCCTTGAACGCCTAGTTGTAATTTAGGCTTGGACCCCACAAAATTCAACTACAATGACATATAAGCTTGAGTACTCACTGACCAGATACTAAGACAAAGATTATTGCTTAATGCCTAGCATTTTTAAAACATTGGCTCTAAGTACCATTATTATTCCATGGCGATGTAATGTAGCAAGTTCACGACACAACCCAACAATCCACGGAATAGTGGATAGAAGAAAACTATATCATGCTTATAGTCTCTTAGAAATAATAATCCACACAAGCCATCCATGATAAATCAAAAGACAATATTGACAAAAATAAGAACGAAAACATAAAGATTGTTGATTTTGTAGTGTGGTTGCACATCACCAAATGCATTATTTATTTCCAAAAGAGGAAGGGTTTATATGTGCCCAACACAACAGTCCACAAAATAGTGAATGCAAGAACAACTATATCACACATATGGTCTCACAAATAATTATTCGTATAATTATCCAAGTTAGGTAAAATACCCTACTGTGACCCTCAAACTTAACTAGCTTATTAGCATTGAAAAATAATGAGAAAAAGAATCCACAAAACTCAACATAGATGTCTAACCTTCGTCCGACAGGATGTCTTTCCATTAAATGATCAGTGGGTGGCTCTGTGGCAAGAGCAAGTGCGCCTAGGGTGTCCATGATAAGATTTACCCATAGAAGCTGTGTGGATATAACGACAAAATGGCAAGCCACTAAATATAGATCTGAGCAAATATGTACAATCCTTTGCTAAAAAGAGAGCCTAGTATGAAAACTAATTGCATCCAAAAGTCATATTTGAACAAAAGAAGCAAGTTTTCATTACAAAAACAACAACAAAGCCTTAAACCCAAGTAACTTCGGGTAGGCTACATGAACCAAGAGGAGAGAGAAGCACCTGCGGTCATAGTTTTTGATACCTCGTGTATTTAAAGAAAGTGTCCCAAACATATTGAGTTTTAAATTTACATTAACGTAGAAATAAATATAAAAGGATAACTACTCCCTACCATAAAAAGTCCACATTGAAGAGTGTAAACCTATTAAATTTTGGTAAGGTTCAACTGTTAACAAAACACTAAATATATAAATTTTATCTTCTATTTCTACGCCAACACTAAAATATATTAAAGAGAAAATAAATCCAGTAAATCATCGTACACTGAAACGTCTTTTATTTTAAGATGGAGCAAGTAATCACAAACCTGTACTGCAGTTAGTGGCACATCACCAACAGATACCGCTGCAACCACATTAATGATAAGAGCTGCAACATTTACAGTCAGCTGAAATTGTATGAATTTCTGAATATTGGCATACACAGATCTACCCCATCGAACAACCTACATTTCATGATGAAGCAGGTTAAGAACATAATCTTGTCATGGAAACTAATACAGTATTAGTAAATAAATAAGTTCAGACAAAAAATTTATTTTATAGTAAAATGTGACTATATTAGTTGCTAAAAAGGAAAACTCATGAAAAACATAGTTGCATATTTCTTGTATCACCAAGTAACAAACAAAACAGCATTTCTTTGTTGTGACGAAACCTACCACGGGGAAATTCGTAGAGAAAAGCAACATATACTTTGGGGCTCCACAAGTGTCAAGGCTTGTGAAAAGGTGTCAGGCGAAGTAAGGGAAAAGATACGGAATTATATGAATACAAAAAAAACAGCAGAACAAATTGTGATGGAGAAAGTTCAACAACATTGTTTACGTGAGAACACATGGAAGATGGTGATAAGATAGTGAGGGGGTGCATTAAAAATTCAAAAGATTAACAAAAATGGGCCAATGGATGTCTGTTAACCATAGTGGTCAGCCCACTGCAAAAGGGATGAAAGAGCAAAAAGACCTTGATGATGAAGGGTTGAAAGAGTTGAGGAGCCACATGTTCTACAATATGAAGATGGAAGTATGATGCTAGTATTCCTTTTAATGTTTCTAATTATGAAAGCTTCCAATAGACTATAGATGCAATTGACAAGCATGGCCCAAGAATGAAAGTTCCATCACTTCATGAAGTTAGAGCTTAGAGGTCCTTTAATCAAAAAAGAGGTTGAGCTTGTGGATGAAGCAATGGAAGATTATAGAGAAACATGGGTAAAGAACAGTTGTTCTATCAAGTCCGGTGGATGGAAAGACAATAGAGA
Organism: Cuscuta australis; assembly: GCA_003260385.1. NCBI lineage: Eukaryota > Viridiplantae > Streptophyta > Magnoliopsida > Solanales > Convolvulaceae > Cuscuta > Cuscuta australis. The sequence continues at coordinate 825,180 of NQVE01000017.1, forward strand.
GAGGGCATCGGTTATTTTTTTAGTTAAATTCCCAAAGGGAAGCAAAATCAGCTAATGCTTCCAAGCATTCCAAGACCGGGGAAAAGATTTTTGAATTACTAAGTGAATTTCAAAAAACAGTTGAACCGCAAAATGTGACACAAGTAGTCAGAGAGAACGCCACGAACATGAAGATGGCAGGTAAGAATAATTATGTGGAGTAAGAATTCATATTTTATACACTATAGTGTAATATTGACTTGTGTATTTCTTATCAGTTAATTTGTAGGAGAGCTTTAAATGGCGAACTATCCTCAATTGAATACGACCCTTTTTCTCGCTCATTATTTAGACTAGATGCAAGAGGATGCATTTAAAGAGAAAGATGTCGACCTAGTGTACAAAAAAACCTGTGAAATGGGATAGTTATATCTACTCCCGCTCAAATTTAACAAACTTGATGAGTAAGTTCTACTAAATTAGATTTGGTTAGACCTGGTGTAACTCATTTTGCCACAGTTACCCTTACTCTGGGAAGGATTCATACATTGAAGAAAGAGCTAAGAACTCTCTTTCTTTCATAGGCTTGGGAAATAACAAGTGGGTGAAGAAACAAAAAGATGAACAAACTTGCAATCCTTAAAGGTTGCTCCTCCTAAGTTCTTCTGCTAGTTGGTGGTGAAAGGTGAAACCAAATCCGCAATGGTGACTATGTATGAGGCAATGGATAGACCAAGGAGGCCATAACAAACAATTTTGGATCTCAAAGAGAACATACTACGGAGTAGTAGAGGGTTTGAAATCATTGATCAAAGGTGGGATGTTCAGCTTCATCATTCATTGCATGCAGCCGGCCACTATTTCAACCCAGTTATTCTAACCCATACATTGAAAAATCAAGGATAGAGTGGTGGAAGCATCTTATAACCTCCTCCGGAAATTAGATCCACATACTCGAACACAAGAAAAGATTACAAACGATCTCATACCTTACAGAAATGCAGACAGTATATTGGGATACAATGACGCAAAGGGGCAACAAAATCCACAACCATATAGTACAATCCATCTTATTACTTGTCTCAAATTAGAATACAAATCTATTAGTTGATTTTACTTGATTTTATAATATAAATCTATTAGTTGAATAAAAAGCTTATTGATAGTGGAGTGGTGGAAAGCTTATGGTAAAAGCATACCAATCTTACAAAAATTTCCTATAAAGATTTTGAGCCTAACAATGTGTGTGGTTGTGAAAGAAATTGGAGCTTCTTTGAACATGTATCTTTTTTAAAAATGGTAAGTAAACATATTTATTGATTGAATGCTGACATGTGTACATGCAAATTTTGGTGGCTAGCACTTGGTAGATTTACATAAAAAAGGAACATGCTCGACCAAACTAGGTTGAATGACCTTGTGTTGTGAAATACAATCTAACACTTGGTGATGATTGATGACCTTGTGTTTGTCGAATTTTCATGAAGTGAATGATCCTATATTCCTTGATAATATAGACGAATATAGTGAGTGGTTGGTGGGTGGGTGGGTGAAGATTGTCTAGAGGCAACCAATGAGAAGGAAGTAAATGATGGACTAACTTGGCATGATGTTGCTAGAGCTTCTCGAGTTGATGAATAGGCTTATGGCACCCGAAAGCCTCCGAAAGGTGGTGCAAATACTTTGCACAACCAACAAAGATGACAATGGATAGCCACCATCTAGTGGATGTGGATGATGAGAATTATTATTTTGAACATGAAAATGCCTATAAGAATGACTATTTTGAACCGCTTGTTGAATCCAATATGATGGAAGATCTTGATTTAGCTATGAGGATGATTTGATCATTGAATGTTGCCAATCCGTGCTTTCTGTCATGCGCAAATGAAGGGTTTCGGTTGTTTTTACCAAATGAACAGAAGAACGGAATAAGTATAACTAGAATTGCTTAGGCTACTCCATCCATAAAAAAATGTTTCTACTTTGTGGATGTCTGCTTTAAGGAACTCCACTTTGATAGAAAGAGTATGAGTGAGGAGGACTGCGACTATGCTTTTAGACGGACATGGCTTTATTTTATCTGATAATTTTATGTATAATAACTATAATTGTCTTGTTTGACATTTATGACTTGCTTCGGATTGAAGTTATGAATTGTACTACACACACATATACACCATCTGTCATAAAAACTTTTCCTGTTTCAAACACGCAAGATCCCATCTACTTTAAAATGCTTTTATTTACAAATTAGTATAGAAATAAAAAGTACAAGTCACATATTTAAAATCTACGTCAAATGTTCTACAAAACAAGTGCCAACATGAGTTTTTTACTCCCTCCTTCTCCCTAAGATCTTCTCGTTTTGATTGTTTGTCATTTTTAAAAAGAGTTGAAAAAAGGTAAAAGTTTATCATAATACCTCTAATGAAAATGGGTGGAGTGTATTAAATGAGGTAGGTGAGATGTAATAAATAAAGTGAGGGTAGTTGTGGTATTTTAATTGTTAAAAAGGGTAATGAGAATATCTATGGTGGACAAAAAGGGCTAATAAGAAGATCTATGGGGGACGGAGGGAGTATTTTATAAGATAACTAACGAAAAAGCACACGCACACTAAAGTTATTACAAGCCTTGAATAGTAAAGTTTTTTTTGGGATGGAGAGAGTGTGTGTGTATATACATATATAAATAATATATATGTATATATGTGTGTGTGTGTGTGTGTATTGCCTCATTTACCTTTTGGTCTCCCGCCACTCGCCTCTCGACTTCCAAAACTACAATTTGGATATAGTCACTTAAATTTAAAATTGATCATATTTTTCTCTATAGCAATACTATGAGAAACTTAGGTGCCGTTATTCTAAAATTAATACAAAGCATTTGGGGCTACATGAGTCCTAAGTCGCACCAAAACACAAATTGGAAACGTGAAACAACATTATTTCTATATATAGGGATATTTTAATTTTTTCATAGGCATTTTAATTTAATAAACATGCTTGAATTTGTCATAGACATACTTAGACTGGTCCATAGACATACTTCAATTTTCATGTATATTTTACTCTGCATTAAAAATTACTAAAACACATAATCATGCAAAATATTTATCAACTTTGCCTCAACCAATTATAAAAAAATTCTACATGCTAAAATTTAGAAATTATTCTCAAATTACCAAATGTTTCAACTAAAACGTAGGTGCAATCAAATTACCAAATATTACAACTATTAAGAAATACCATAAAAAAACCAAAGAAATAGAAAACTATGTAACTATGAAGCAATCACCGTACAAAAGACAAAGGACGTTTAATGAAGAAGAAGAAATGTAGAAAAATTAATGCTACCATGAGACATAATTCTTAAAAAGCAAGGTGTTATGTTGGTAGGTAAGCTAAAGCTTACCAAAAAAATTGGTTTAAGTGAAGAATTAAGATCCAATCTTTGAGACTAGAGATACAATACAGAAACCCAAACTTGAAGTTAATAGACAAAGTCCTTACATTGAGAAAGAAAAAGAAACAAACAAATGCAATAAATGGTAGAGCCAATAAACATTCAATCAAATGAAGTTACTAGACTATAAAATCAAGTAATAGCTAACTAACACGAAAGAGCATTGTTAGTTCAATTTTTGGGAATTTCAAGAGCTGCAACCGCTCCCTATCAATGGTGGCAATCCCTTTATTCTACTTTATCTATAGTTCATTCTTGTTTAGCCCATCACAAAATATTATAAACTTCTTATGTTAAATAGAACTTACAACCTTGAGACATCTTCCTAAATGTGGGACGTAAGGATATCACTTCTCTACTACAAAAACTTGCCAAAAATGTTACTTGGTCTGTCCCTGAGTGTTTGTCCACTTTTGACTTTTGAAATTGTTCATCTAAGCACTTTGACTCATCAAATTCTCTCAATGTGTAAGCCTAAAAATAGTCATGTGTGATCTTGTTTGATTCGTCTTAACATATAGATTATTAATATATAATTTTTATAATTTTTTAATCTACAAATTACAAGATAAAATGGATTAAAGAAGTGCATTGGATGGTGTGCAAAAATGAAAGTGGACAAACACTCAGGGACGGAGGGAGTAAAAGACTTTTCTCGTGAATACAGAAACGAGTTTGGACAACTTACATGAATAAAGGATCCTTTTAAGTATGAAAACTACTTATGGAAGACATGCTAAGTTGCAAACCAAAACTCAAAAATATTTCCACATAGAAAAAAATAATCAATTTTCTGAATGTTGGTTGTATTAATTCTTTTTTTAAAAGTACTTTACGTTTTTATAAAATAATATTTTCATTAAGAACTACTCCTTCCGTCCCACAATTGATTACCTTGTTTTATTTCTTCCTTTCAAAAACTTTTGTCTACTTATATGTTTCCATAGATTATTTGATAAAATAAAACATTCTTGTCATATCTAGTTTCGCAAAACTTTTGCAAGTAGTTTTTTAATACGTTGTGTTTTTTATTTATACACCAACTTTTAAATAAAGTGAATTAAAAAGACAAGTGGTTTTCTACATGGTTCGAAGAGTGGAATCAAATATGGGACGGAAGGAGTAGTTTTAAATTTATATTAACCTTTTTTATATATACTTTCATACACCTTATGTGTTTTGTGAGCCCAATTGTGTAAGAATCGATGTAGTGGGCCCATTTTCCCTTCAAGGTTCTACTTTCTGCTACAAACAAAAAGAGCACATAATATGGCCCGTAAAAGAAATAACATAAAATTAAAATTAAAATTCCAATTTAATTTACCTACATGCAAGTGAGGCAACCCCTATTACATAAGCATAGCTCTCCAACAGTCTTTCAAGAAATGATTTAGGAAGAATAATAAAGTACGGAACAGAGGTTCACAAACCTTTACAACCGAAGCAAAATTGTCATCCAATATGATGATGTCCGAGCTTTCCTTGGCAACCTCAGTACCTTGAATACCCATTGCAAGACCAATGTCAGCCTACAGAGAGTGGAAGCATTCATGAGTTCTTTTGGAGGAAAAATACCTCAATCGGTAAGAAAAATTAAATACATAGAACGAAAAGAAAATGGAGAAAATGGACAATGATGTTTCACATTGCATGATCATGGTACATAGGAAACCAAGTTTATTAAAGGATCAAACGGATGTCTCCATTTTTTGTTTCCCAAGGATGGTAGAAACAGTAGGCCGACTGAGTAGGGTACTGGATTGTAGTACAAATACAGCATGTTAAATAACAGGATTGAACACTCTCATATTCATCAGCCATCTTCTTGTTTTAACATACCTCATGTAGCGCAGGAGCATCATTAGTGCCATCTCCAGTTACAGCGACAACATGCCCATTCTTCCTCAATGCTTGCACGAGTAAGAGTTTGTCATTTGGAGATGACCTTCCCATGACCTATAGATCAAATACATGAAACGGAATCAGAAAGTGCCATATTCAAAATGGATTGTTCAGTTAAAGAATAACAGAACGTACAGATATCTTCTCAGAAATTTCTTGTCTAACAGACTCAGATAATGCACGGAAGACTTTCCCTTCTATCACATTTGGCTCACTAGCATCTGAATTTGACTCAAGTATTCCACATTCCAGAGCTATAGCTTTAGCAGTCTGAATACTATCACCAGTGACCATTCTCACCTATTGAGTTTGGATAAACACGATACATTTAGCAAGCATAACACAGAGACAAAAATTGTTAAACCGGTTATATACTTATGCAGATTGCAGACCCAACAACTCAATCTTGTTAAATACTTTACAAGGCAACAGGATATACTTTTTCCTGAAATCCATGTGCTTTGATCTGTGTTTCAGGAAGTGATGGATCTCTAACAGTGCAATCTCTAAAGCAGAAAGAGCTTTAGGTCCACCCCTTCTCTGACGATGGTCATCAGGCTATCGATGCCGTCATCCAGATACCATTCTCTTTATGGCTCTGGGTTACACATATACATACACATACACATACACATACACATATACATATACATATACATATACATATACATATACATATACATATACATATACATACATATACATATACATATACATATACATATACATATACATATACATATACATATACATATACATATACATATACATATACATATACATATACATATACATATACATATACATATACATATACATATACATATACATATACATATACATATACATATACATATACATATACATATACATATACATATACATATACATATACATATACATATACATATACATATACATATACATATACATATACATATACATATACATATACATATACATATACATATACATATACATATACATATACATATACATATACATATACATATACATATACATATACATATACATATACATATACATATACATATACATATACATATACATATACATATACATATACATATACATATACATATACATATACATATACATATACATATACATATACATATACATATACATATACATATACATATACACATACATATACAATACATACACATACACATACACATACACATACACATACACATACACATACACATACACATACACATACACATACACATACACATACACATACACATACACATACACATACCATACACATACACATACACATACACATACACATACACATACAGATACACATACACATACACATACACATACACATACACATACACATACACATACACATACACATACACATACACATACACATACACATTACACATACACATACATACACATACACATACACATACACATACACATACACATACACATACACATACACATACACATACACATACACATTACACATACACATACACATCACATACACATACACATACACATACACATACACATACACATACACATACACATACACATACACATACACATACACATACACATACACATACACATACACATATACACATACACATACACATACACATACACATACACATACACATACACATACACATACACATACACATACACATACACATACACATACCACATACACATACACATACACATACACATACACATACACATACACATACACATACACATACACATACACATACACATACACATACACATACACATACACATACACATACACATACACATACACATACACATACACATTACACATACACATACACATACACATACACATACACATACACATACACATACACATACACATACACATACACATACACATACACATACACATACACATACACATACACATACACATACACATACACATACACATACACATACACATACACTACACATACACATACACATACACATACACATACACATACACATACACATACACATACACATACACATACACATACACATACACATACACATACACATACACATACACATACACATACACATACACATACACATACACATACCACAATACACATACACATACACATACACATACACATACACATACACATACACATACACATACACATACACATACACATACACATACACATACACATACACATACACATACACATACACATACACATACACATACACAATACACATACACATACACATACACATACACATACAATACACATACACATACACATACACATACACATACACATACACATACACATACACATACACATACACATACACATACACATACACATACACATACACATACACATACACATACACATACACATACACATACACATACACATACACATACACATACACATACACATACACATACACATACACATACACATACACATACACATACACATACACATACACATACACATACACATACACATACACATACACATACACATACACATACACATACACATACACATACACATACACATACACATACACATAACATACACATACACATACACCATACACATACACATACACATACACATACACATACACATACACATACACATACACATAACACATACACATACATACACATACACATAACATACACATAACATAACATAAACATAACAATAACATATACATTACATATACATTACATATACAATACATATACATATACATATACATATACATATACATATACATATACATATACATATCATATACATATACATATACATATACATATACATATACATATACATATCATATACATAACATATACATATACATATACATATACATATAATATACATATACATATACATATACATATACATATACATAGCATATACATATACATATACATATAATAACATATACATATACATATAACATATAATATACATAACATATACATATACATATACATATACATAACATATACATATACATATACATATACAATACATATACATATACATATACATATACATATACATATACATATACATATACATATACATATACATATACATATACATATACATATACATACATAACATATACATATACATATACATATACATATACATATACATATACATATACATATACATATACATATACATATACATATACATATACATATACATATACATATACATATACATATACATATACATATACATATACATATACATATACATATACATATACATACATATACATATACATATACATATACATATACATATACATATACATATACATATACATATACATATACATTATACATATACATATACATATACATATACATATACATACATATACATATACATATACATATACATACATATACATATACATATACATATACATATACATATACATATACATATTACATATACATATACATATACATATACATATACATATACATATACATATACATATACATATACATATACATATACATATACATATACATATACATATACATATACATATACATATACATATACATATACATATACATATACATATACATATACATATACAATATACATATACATATACATATACATATACATATACATATACATATACATATACATATACATATACATATACATATACATATACATATACATATACATATACATATACATATACATATACATATACATATACATATACATATACATATACATATACATATACATATACATATACATATACATATACATATACATATAACATATACATATACATATACATATACATATACATATACATATATACATATACATATACATATACATATACATATACATATACATATACATATACATATACATATACATATACATATACATATACATATACATATACATATACATATACATATACATATACATATACATATACATATACATATACATATACATACATACATATATATATATAGGCCAGTAGCCCCAACAATATGGCCAAACAGAACTAAGCTCAAAGATACAACAAAAGGGAAAACTACAAAGATAAAAACTCCATAGATAACATATTCCCAAAAGCTGGAACAAATAGAAACTGCCCTGACCAAACCATTTTCTTGGTCATGCTGGAAAAAAAAGGAAAATCCAAGTAACAAGCATTGCATCTGGCGTTGAGGTAAACTAACTTTGAGGTAAACTAACTCAGTCCCTTTCCCATTATGTTGGTCATCCCAAACCATTGCAGAATTTTCAGAAACATCTAAGGAACCGCCAGTGTTTGAGGTAAACTAACTCAGTCTCTAATCCTGAACCCCCTACCCTAACTGGTTCCGTCTTCTGGTCTGAATTAGCAGTAGGTAGTCATCAGCATAATCATCCTTAACAAACCTCAGTCCCTAATCCGTGACCCCCTAAACTGGTTCCCTCTTCTCCCTTCTGCTCTTTTATTGCAAAATTCACATAATTTGCTTGCCCAAAACAGAAGATAGCCCCTGCCCATTCTCTTAAAGTGCAACCGAAACAGAAAACATCTATAAAAAAATACTATAAGATAGCCCCTGAACCATTCTAACTGGAAGACAATTGAAATTTAACCATTTGTGATTCCTCGTCTTGAACCCCTGTTAGGAATTCTGCCGCTAACCTTTCATCAGGTTTAGAGGAGGAAAAGAAAATTGGGTATTTTGATCCTTCAAAGAGAATTAGGCTCACTTTTTCCATGCTTTTCACCGTCTCACGAGTTGCTCTAAGTGCCTTTCCCGACATATTTTGAAGTAAACCCGATTTGAGTTTATCCAATAGCACTTTTTTGCCAAAGCCTCAAGAATTTGGCTTTCCACAGCCTTCAAGATAAATTCAAAATCTCCCTCAAAAGCTGGTTGAAATAGAATTTGTACCTTCTTTTCCTCTAACACAGAATCATCGAGCTCATCTGATCAGAGAAAATTCCCTTTTCACTCTTGGAGTTTGCCAGAGCGAGTGATTTGGTGGTTGCTAACTCGTGTTTCCCTAAACGAGACAACCATTTGGCTACATTTGTTAGTGGAGTGGGGACGACACAGATCGACTATCTTCTCTTGCGCAGGTGTGATCGGGTGCTCTGCAAGGATGCTAAAGTAATTCCGAGTGAAAACGTCACTACCCAACACAAGCTTCTCGTGATGGATGTTATGATCAGGTGGGAGAAACATAGGAGAGCTTTGAGTGGCAACACACAAATCAGGTGGAGGAGACTAAGTGCAGAGAACATCGCTGAGTTGACCAGGCGAGTGCAGGAGAAAGGTGCGTGGGAATCGACCGGAGAGGCTACAGATATGTGGGTGCGGACTGCTAACTGCATCAGGGAATCAACGAGGGAAGTGTTAGGTGTGAGCTCTGGCTCTGGGAGTAGGCGTCGGGGTGATTGGTGGTGGAGCGATTCCGTCCGAAGAAGGTGGAAGCTAAGAAAGTGGCGTATTTGAGGTACATGGGCTGCAATGTTGAGGAGGAAAGAGCGGCGTTGCGAGTGGAGTACAAGAAAGCGCGTAAAGAAGCTAAGTTAGAGGTAACGAGGGCAAAGAATGCCGCTTTTGAACGCCTTTACAAGGATATTGAGGAGAAAGGCAGTGTTAATCCACTGTGCCGGCTTGCTAAGGTGCGCGAGAGGAAGGCCCGAGATCTAGACCACGTGAGATGCGTGAAGGACAGCGATGGTAGAGTGTTAGTTGAGACTGCCAAGGTGGCTAAGCGTTGGGGGAGTACTTTAGTGAACTCTTAAATGCGGGAGGAGACCAGAGGCTAGTTCTTGATGAGTTGGGACATCCTGGGGCATCTCGTGTGTATTGCCGGCGCATTTGCTTGGAAGAGGTGGTTCGGGCTCTCCGCGTGATGCGTAATGGGAGAGCTGTGGGACCAGATGAGATTCCAGTGGAGTTTTGGAAGCATGCGGGTCGTGATGCGTGGGTTTGGTTAACCAAACTCTTCAATGTTATCCTCCGGACAGCATGGATGCCTGATGAGTGGAGGGAGAGTCTCTTGGTCCCTCTGTTTAAAGGCAAAGGTGACATTCAGAGCTGCGAGAATTACAGAGGCATCAAACTGCTTAGCCACACCATGAAGGTTTGGGAGCGAGTTATCGAGTATAGGGTGCGGAAAGAGGTTTGCATCTCGGAGAACCAGTTTGGTTTCATGCCTGGCAGATCAACTACAGAGGCCATTCATCTCGTGAGAAGGTTAATGGAAGAGTATAGGGCTAGGAAGAAGAACCTTCATATCGTGTTTATTGACCTTGAGAAGGCGTATGATAGGGTGCCAAGGGAGGTCTTATGGAGGTGCCTTGAGGCGAGAGGAGTGCCCATCGTGTACACTCGCGCGATCAAGGATATGTACGATGGGGCTATGACCAAGGTAAGGACTTCCGGGGGCGTCTCAGATTCCTTCTCGGTAGGGATGCGGTTGCACCAAGGGTCTGCTCTTAGCCCTTTTTTGTTCGCCTTGGTGATGGACGTTCTAACTCAAGGTGTTCAAGACGGGGTCCCATGGTGCATGCTTTTCGCGGATGATATTGTGCTTATCGACGACACGCGTGAGGGACTAAACGATAAGTTGGAATTATGGCGCCTTGCCCTTGAGACCAAAGGATTCAGAAAAAGTAGGAACAAGACTGAATACATGGAATGTCGTTTCAGTGGCCGGGATACAGAATCAGAGGTGGAAGTCAAGATTGACTCTCACCTAGTACCTAAGGTAGACAGGTTTCGTTATCTTGGCTCAGTAATTCAGGCGGATGGGGAGTTAGATGCGGATGTTGGACATCGGGTTGGAGTGGCTTGGGCCAAATGGCGGTTAGCTTCAGGGGTGTTGTGTGATCCGAAGATTTCGACTAGAATGAGAGGTAAGTTCTATCGATCCGTAATCAGACCTGCTATGTTATATGGGGCAGAGTGTTGGGCGGTTAAGAAGACTCATGTGCGTCGTCTGCATGCGGCGGAGATGCGGATGCTACGATGGATGTGCGGGAAGACAAGGTTGGATAGGATTTCGAATGAGGTTATCCGACGTCAAGTAGGTATGGCACCGGTGGAAGACAAGTTGCGGGAAGTGAGGTTGAGGTGGCTTGGCCATGTGAGACGGCGGGATGCTGACGCCCCTGTACGGAGATGCGAGAGGATTACAGTTATCGGGGAAGTAGGGGAAGGGGTAGACCTAAGAAGAATTGGGAGGAGGTGATAAGACAGGACTTAGGACTTCTCGACCTGACTGAGGATATGGCCCTAGATAGGAACCTTTGGAAAACTAGGATTAGAGTAGCTGGATAGGAGCTCGGTGTTGTAGAGGTTGTTTTGTAGTGTGTTGTATTTGTTGGGAATCTTTTGCTATTGTTTGTACTTGTTGCTTGTACTTGGTGCCTTATCTGTGCTATACTGTGTTCTCTTCCATATTTTTATGCAGGTGGAGCCGGGGGTCTCTTGGAAACAGCCTCCCTACTTCCGAGTAGGGGCAAGGTCTGCGTACACACACCCTCCCCAGACCCTACTGTTGTGGGAATCAACTGGGTTGTTGTTGTTGTTGTGTAACTAGCTACCCTTGAAGTCATTGAAATATCCTGTTCAAGAAGATTTGAGGATATAAAAGGAGTGCTCATCTGCTCCACTACTCCCTCTACTTTACTCACTTGGTCAATCCTTAAAGATCCTGAGCCTTTTTTCTCTCCAGGTAGTCTTCACACCATCTGCTGTTTCCGTCCCTTCTTGGAGGTTTAGAGCTTCTTTTAGTGCTTTTACAAAAAGCCTAATGCCTGCTGATTCTCTGCCAACCGGGATACATATACATGACATCTGACATCTGCACTGACCGTTACAAATTTTCCATATATATATATATATATATATATATATATATATATATATATATATATATATAGAGAGAGAGAGAGAGAGAGAGAGAGAGAGTCTGAAATAACACCAATGGCTTCTACACCAATTGCTTACTCCAGTTTGTTTGGGGCAACTACAATACCCCGTTTTTAAAAATGATAGATCCTACCCCCCCCCATCCCTAACAACCCCCTAAACCCCCTACCAATGCCCTGGCAGTATACTGCCAGGGTAGGGAGGGGGCAAGGGGTGGGCTGGGGTGGGTAGAAACTATCATTTTTACCACTAAGTGTAAGCAATTGACACCAATAGCAGTGGTGTCATTTTAGACTTCCACATCTCCTCCCGATAGGGGTGTTCATGTTTAGGTCTGGACCGGAAAAACCGACCGAACCGGATAGTTAGGTCCAGACCAAACCCGGACCGAAATGATATCGGGTCGGTCTTCGGTCCAGATTATTTCTGATTTCGGGTTTCAGTCCGGTCCGATCTATACCCAAATACCAATCGATCTAGACCGACAGACCGATAAACCTATTACTCTGTAATCTAATTTGTAATGCATCAAGCACTCAACCCATCAACCACTCAACCCTATCTTATTTTCTTCGCCTCACAGCCACAAATTGCCGTCTCCCTCACCTCTCTGTCTCAATTATCGCTGTCGCCCACTCTGCCATCTCCCCATTAATCGCCGTCACCCTCTCTGCCATTTGCCCTCCTCACAGACTGAATCGTCGTCATCCTCACCACTGAGTCTCACTCATCGCGGGAATCAGGGTGTCGATCTCAGGCGCAAATCGCCGTCTCCCTCTCTGTCATCTGTCATCCCCTGAATATCCACCTTCTCCGTAACCAGTCAGTCCACTGTTGTCTCTCTCTCACTCTTCTGTTTCGAACAACGGCACAACGAACAGGTAATTTTCAATTAACTGATCAATAAAGCACCAAATTTTTTAAAGGCTTCTTCTTCCTTTTAAAGGATCCTAGACTCTGATTTTTATTTGTTTATATTTCTGCACTGCTATAGTCTGGTTATTTTTGTTTATATTGCTCTAACTTGTATATATTGCTATAGTCTGGAAATTTTCAATTGCTTCTGCAATTTATCAATGGGTTGCTTTGAATATGGACAATTACATTTTGGAACATGGACAATTACATTTCAAGGTTGGTTTCCTACTTCATTTTGGAACATGGACAATAACATCATTGCTGATTTTTTTAATCGTGGTATGTAAGACCTACAAGTTTAGAGAAAGAAGATGTAATGCCCTGAAAAATACACTAGAACTTAATACTCCCTCCGTCCGGAAATAATCTTCCCATTTCTCCTTTTTTTCTCGTCCGGAAATAATCTTCCCATTTCTAATTTTAACCCCAATTCTTCCAAAAATACCCTTCTCGTTAAATAACCTCTTTCTTTCTTTTTTTCCTTTTCTTCCTATTCTTCTTTTATTTTTTTCTTTCCTCCTTTACCTCACCATCTTTTTTTCACGGCATAATCTCCTCCATCTCCTCGTCAGTTTCTTCCATCCATTTCCATCCTCCTCCTTTCTCATACCTTCTCTTCTCCTCTCTCTCCTTTGATTCTTGCTTCTCTTCATTCTCTTCTCCTCTCGCTCCCCCTCCGTCTTTCTTCCCTCCTCCTTTCTTCCAGATCTGGGCTATGGCAGCGATTGTGGCGGCTAACGTGATGGTGAGTGTAGATCTATACTACTCATTATTTCTTATAGATCTACACCACAACCCTTTTCTCCTTGATATTTATTTTAGATTTGTGCCATGGTAGCCGTGATGGTGGTACAGGAGGCAATGTTGGGGTTGACCATGATGGTGGAGATGCCAACAGTGGTGGGGCTGGCGGCGATAAAAGGACTAATGGTGGTGGAAAGGGTTGGGCTAGCGGTGGTGGTGGGGGCTAGGGTAGATGGTTGGAGCACGGGTGGTAAAGGGGTAGTGGTGGGGCTCAAATTGACAGTGGGAGCTGGCGAAGGTGTGAACCAGGGACGGCCAGCTTCCTTGTTCATTCCCTAGCCCTTTTAAGTGCATTTTAGCCATTTCAACTCATAAGTCAACCATTGAAAAAAATGAGAAAAAGTTCAAATGGGAAGGTTTTTCCCGGACGGAGGGAGTAATGAATTTTGAATAAGTAAATCTAATTTTTTGTAAAACCGGAACAGTGCTAAGAATAAATGATTTTTAAATGTTAACTTTAATGGGAAAATTCATACTCGAATTGATGGTCTCGGGGAGATGAATTCAACGGTATATTCCGCGGCGAATTTGAGGTACAAAACAAAGCGACTTAACAGTCCCAAGAATGAAAAGATAATAAAATAAAGGAATAAAATCAAAGTATGTCCTAAAATTTACGCCTACATGAAATGCTACAAAGCCCAAGATCCAATTCTACCTTTATATATATACACACACACACACTCTTTGACCTTCATTGTCGCCACACACCAATGTCACCATCCATCATCTTCTTTCTTCTGCCGCCATGCCAGGGAGACATCGCGAGAAAGTTCACCGGGAATTTCAACTTGGATTTCAATTCTTCTTTCATTGAATCAAGGCGAGTGTGGTTTATCTCTCGTTAGAATTGATTCATAGATTAGAATTCGTTAGTATTTTTCATTCAATTGACGTTGAATTTGTGGTTATGATATTGAGTTGTGTGATTGATTGTGTTGACATTGAATTTGGGTTTGGGGTAAATGAATTCGATTTGGATTTGAATTGGGATGTTACTGTGCGATGTTCCTCTTTGTTTCCCTGCCGCCTAGTACTACGTAGCTCTTCTGTTCTTATTCTGATTCTGCTCTGTTCTTCTCTTTTCTATTCTGCTCTTCTTCTGCCTCTTTTTTTTCTGGTCTCGCTGTGATCTCGCTGCTGCTTGTGTCAGGTCGGCAGTGCTATCCTGTTGCAGACAGTTTGGCTAGGGGGAGACATTCTCTACGTTTTGGTTTGCTGGCTTTTGGTATTAGTTTTGAAATCAAGTTTTCCACGATACAAATCTTGATTACCTTATGCAATGCAATAGGGTTTGGATTAAGAGGGGAGACATGCTTAAGATTTAATATGAAACCTATTGGTAAAATTGAATTGGGATTATGAAATAGGTCACCTGGTATACATAGGGGACTCTTAACAATAGTCACCTAAATCGCGGTACGTTTTGGTACAGGTACACGGTACGGGCACGGAACTCGCTAGAGGAAACAAATTTGGTACGAAGGGGGGTAGGTTCATTTCGGTACGAAGCGTTACGGTGTACCATGTATTCGGTTTGGTGTACCAAAAGTCAAAACATAAGTAAACAAAAATAGATAAGATGAGCATAAGTGCATAACATAACAAAATACAATAGAAAAACAAAAGACTGTGTGTTCAGCTTCAAAAACAAGAATAACATTTCAGATTGTTCAACAACTTCAACTTCATCATCAACATAACTGTGTGTTGCTAATATGGGTCTTACTATCATCTTGCTTATTATAGAATTTATTATTTTTCCAAAAGCCATTGAAAAAAGAGAAAAATTGAAAGTAGAGGAATAGAGGTTGAGTTGTGAGTGGTGAGAGTGTGCAGTGCTTAGAATATACGAGTAGTATGATATTTAATTTTAAATTGAATTTTGAAGTAATTATTAAAGGAGTTATTTTTTTAGTAAGACATTGGAAAGTGGAATTTTAATACGTTCCTGGGAAGTGGGAACTACTCAATTTACGTACGTATAGGAACAAGAAAGTCGCCAATTGGAAGAGGGAAAATTGAATTGGACTGGTTCGACGTACCGCCGGCTATTGGTACGCCATTATTTCTGACTTGGTGTGTCGTACCAAGGGGCTGGGGACGATTTCAGTTGGCTTTTGGTACGCAGTATCAGCTTGATCTGGTAAGTTGTACCACATCAAAGGGTACGCCATATCGCCTACGATCGGATCTCTATCGAATTGCGATTGGGTACGCCACGTACCAATACGGAAGTCTCGTCTTAGGGAGCGAATTCTGTAACTATGCTCTTAACTAAACTGAGTTGTTATGAATACACAGACCAAGGATTTGAAATTTAAGGTCATGTAGGTGTCGGTGTACACTTGACGGTCTCCAAGGTTAAAGTATATGTACGAAAGTCCACGACCTGCCTCGGCACCTCCGCGGTAAGAGCTCCAACCTGTCCAATAGGACACCTTCTATTGGATTACAAGCTTGGCCTCTTGGCACCTCCTAGAGTGTCTATGACTAGTGTGTTTAGTTAGACTTTAGCCGTATGTGTTATGTATAATATGATAATGCAAGGATCCGAAACGAACGAACGATTGATAAAGCTGTTGAATAATTGCAATTGTTGTTCTAAAGATATTGTACGATTATATGTTAATTGTCTATGAGTTAGTAATAGCGTTAGATACTTCCACACTCCATATTGGATGACAATGAGGCGTAACGCTAGGAACTATTGGATGGCCCGAAGCTGTTTGATTTAAATTAAATATATTTTTTTGAATTTGTTTATTTAAATTACAAGGATGTTGATGTTGTTTTTAATGGCTTTCGCAATGTTTGTATTATTTACTCCGATCAAACTATGATTGTTCTAAAATAAATATGAATGAATGTTATATTTTTAAATGTTTTTAAAATATTGTGCATGAGAATACCGAATTAGTAGCAACCCAATTCGCTAACTCGTTGGTTCGGGTTACGCAGGTTGGGGTGTTACAGAAGAAGAGAACAAATGTTTTGGAGCTCTAACTACCATATTTATAACAATTCCAAAACTCCCTTCGACAAGTAGTTAAAAGAGTTTGTATGATAATGTTATAGCTTCACGCAAATAATTGACCATATCAAAATGGGGCATATTAACTCATTTGCTGCTTACTTACTATGAAGTTTTGAATAGTAAAAGCAGCAATGCATCAAGCATCTAACGGAAACAGTTGTGTGAGTGTATTACCTTAATACCAGCATCTATACATAATTGAACTGCATCTCCAACTCCAGGCCGACAAGGATCCTGTAGCATATTTGAGATATATGGAAAACTAATAACTCAAACAACTTGGAGCAATTTTAAATAAGAATGCTGATGGAAGCAAAAACAATCCAATGATTGTGACACGCTAAAAAAGAGTCATGATGGAACTTGCAGGAGAGATACTTCTGTGAGTGACTAAAACACCAAAGCAACCAAACACGGTAACTAACACATTAGCATATAATAAATACAACAAACTAAATCAACACCTTGATCCCAAGAACTGCGAGTAAGATCAAATCTCTATCAGGCAACACCCAACCACTCAACTCTTCTTCACTTTTGGGAAATTTATCCGTGTCATATGGCCTATATGCAATAGCCACACAACGTAAACTATTTGCAGCCATGTCATCAATTTCCTTTTTGATGGATAACTCCTGCTGACAAAAATAGACATGATGATTAATATTCGAGTTAGCCAAACTCATTGGAATTAAAGAAGGAAATTTAAGTATCATTGTTCTTACTTTCTGCATCCTGAACCACATCCGACCTGAGCACATACAATTTTAAGTACCAGCAAGGTTTCTAATAGATAAAATGGGCTTTGAGGCATTATCCTTTACCTATGGGGCCTAAGCCCTATGTGTAAAATAAAAACACTATTAAAATATATTCCCTCCGTCGCAAAATACAATTCCCACTTTCTTATTTTGTTTGTACCAAAGTCCAAAATATGATTCCCACTTCTATTTTCCATAAAAAGAAATGAGCATGTGGCTCACAACTTTTCTCTTTCCTTAAACAGATTCTACCCACACACTTCCATCTTTTCAACAACTTCCTTAATATTCGTGAAGCCATGGACTTATGGACTTTTATTTAGGGAAAGAGGGAGTATACAGATAAGCTATGTGAGGGCATATTAGATTACAATTTTCTTAAATATATGACTTATTACATAATAATAACCGAAAAAGTTGGCCATTAAAGTTCTGAACATCAACTATAATTCCATGATAAAACAACAAACAAAAAAACTAAAAGTATTGCATGTAAGAGCCATCATTATTACTGACTCAAAATTCATAATCATGGCAACCAAAGCCACCTACACCACTAGAAATTTCATCCAAGTGATACGACAACTGCTTTCACCTGCTGTTGTGGAAGTCAGACCAAGTAATCGCCAAATACAAACAAAGAACACCGAAAATAACTTCAGTGTAAAGAAGAAAGTCAATGGCTTCTTCGGAATTCTTAGTACACAGCACACTTATTTTAGAGTTTCAATAGCATTTGATGGAAAGAAAGATAAAGTTCTAGGGTTTTAATTGGTTTTGGAACTATTGAATAGTGAGCTATAAGAGTAGATAAAGTAGTATTGCATCACACCTTTATATTCTGGTGTATATATGGTAAGGAAATGATTTAGGCTTATGATCATAGTTCTTATGGCAACTAGGCGAGGTTGGGCGTCAGTGTACCTTCAAACCACCTATGATGGAATTGGCTCTATAAACTGTTTGCGCTTCTAGCAATTGTGAAGTAGCACTTAGTCAATGCAACTTTTGACGCTCATCATGGGTCATCTGGAAACAGCCGCTCTATGTTTCAAACATAGGGGTCGGACTGCATACATCCGACACCCCTTACCCCGCAATGGGCGGGAGCCATTGAGCCACTGGGGTAATGTTGTTGTTGTTGTTGTGTGTGTGTGTGTATCAGAAACACACAATTGCTAGAACCTATTATCCTCTTCTCACAATGAATAGGTAATATAACTGCATTTCCCTTATTCTTTTTGCTGCCATGGTAGGTGGAGGCTTTACGGCACTACCCACACTCAATCATGGTTGTTAAGTCGACAAGTCGAGTCAAGTCGGTGACGGGGAGACTAGTGGACTAGGCGACTAGTCATAGACTAATCGTAGACTAGTCGACAAATCACAATTAGTATTGAAAATTTTAACATTATATATATCTACATTAACCCAACATGAATATATATATATATATATGACAAAATACCATAAAATATTAAAATAAGAAATACAAAACCAAAATATTAACTGAATTCAGAAAAAAAAATTGAAATATTAAACTGAAAAAAAAACTTAAATACTAAAATACTAGAATAAGAAAAAATTAAAATATTAAATGAAATCAGAAAAAAAAACAGAACTATTAAGAAAACAGAAGAAAACTGAAAATTTTAAAGTATATTATACTTTATAGTTTAATGAACCAAATCAATGAAAATTAAATCAAATAAAGAGTATATGATAACAAAGTAAACATTGAGAAATCTAACCCATGGAGGAGAGTCAGGAGAGTCGCTGATGGAGGAGAGTCGCTGGAAGCCTGGAAGTCACGCTGGAACTGGAAGACTAGAGTCGCGACCCTCCAGACTGTCGATTGTGGATGGATTGCGTCGAAGGAGGCAGTGTTTTATTAAAAAAATTAAAAATTAATGAAATTTGGGTCAGGTCGGGTCAATTGGATTAGGTCAAATTCGGCCCATTTCTTTCACCGATTAGGCGTGGCCTAATCACGCCTAAGCAACGCTTTGCACGCTTAATAGCCTAGTCGGCCCTAGGCGCTAGTCGAAGAGCATATCGCCATGGCAAAACTGCCCGGACGACTAGTCGGCGACTAGTCGTGGCCTAGGCGACGACTTGACAACCATGCACTCAATGTTTCTAATTTTCATAGAAACGTTTTGTCTAAACAATTGATTCCAAGCAAGTCTTAAGACAAAAATGTTAAAAATATCTCCGTTGTTTTTTCTTTTAAGAATATTTTTAAAACACTACAATTGCAGCATAAAAAAGAACCAATTTTCCAACCTCATTTTCATCCAAGGGCACCACATTATCATTTGCATCAATGAAGCTATTACAGCAAGATAGAACGATTTCAGCAGCACCTTTCCAATGTATGCGAGCTTCAGAATTGTTCTGCAACAGCAAAATGTATGTAACAAACATCAAAAGCGCAGGAAATAGGAATCTTAATGCTCACAGGCTAAAAACAAAACATTCCAGGTGAAAGCTGAAATACGACAGTTCACAGAAAATTGAAACTGGCTAAGGAGAACTAGCTCATTCATAAAAATCTACATGGATAATCTCATGTTTCAATCTGAGTTACCCAAAACTCCAACTTAGCAAATACTCCCTCCATCCCATAAAAAACATCACAGTTTGACTTTTTTGGTCAACTAGGAACACACATTGACAATTAATAAATATAATCTTAAATAAATAAATGTTAAAACAAATATGAAAAATTTAAACTACATCTTTAAAAACCCCAATTATATTAAATTTACATTATAACTTTGTAGTCAAATTTTGTCAAATTTGACTACAAAAGTCAAACTATGAAGTTTTTTAGGAGACAGAGGTAGTATTTTACATCCAATTCATCGTGAGACAAAAGGGGAAACTATGTCCTCACATAGTCGTAAATAGTGGTATTCTATTGCAACAGATGACCTGTCACACATTAAAATTTGGTATTACACACGATGAGAGGTTATTACAACAACAAACCCAGTATAATCCCAACTTTTTCAGACCTTTTGATGCAGTCCTGCATTCACTGCCCAAAACTTCATCAAAAGTAGCAAAAAAACTTTAACGTGTCATTTTGATCTAGTCCATTTATCTACTCGAGACTAAAACATAGTCAAAATGACTCTTTTAACGCCATTGGCAATGGATGTTGAGACATTATTAAATGGGGTGGTGCAATCCTAATCAGATGAAGATAAATTTATGTTTCTAAATATTCCACAAGAGCCCCATGTCATTCTCTTTACTCTCATTTCAGTGTTACAGAAGAATCTAATGAAACGTGAAAACAAAGATTTCAAGCAACTGATTCAAAGCAAAAGGAATGCAATTGCGCTTGAATTAAGATATGCACAGATTACCAGTTTCAGGGCAACACCGCCTCTTTTCTTTTCTGAATTGAATGGGAAGGCATGGATAACTGTTGACTCCGATCTAATGGCAGCAAAGTTCATGCCAATCTAAAAGATAGAAAACATTAGAAACAAATCTAATACTCCGTCTATCCCAAAAACAATTTCCCACTTTCCTTTTACGCCTGTCCCAAAACAAACTTTACCATCTCTCCATTTCCTTCTAAGGAAAAAAAAATGGCTCACAACATTTCTCTATTATAAACAATTTCTAACCACACTTCTAACTTTTCAACACTTTTCTTGAACTCCTTAAAGTTAGAAGTGGGAATTTTTTTAGAGACAAAGGGAGTATATAACAATCTTGATCCAATCTGCTTAACAAAATATTAGGAAAGAAAGCGTGAATGATAGAATGCGAAGAAACAAGAACTTTTATACAAAAGGAAATTTACATCAACTCCAAATTGGAGAATGGCCTTCTCTGTTGGTGATCCAGAAATCTCAGGTGCTCCACCACCCTGGAGGAAGGCACAGAATAAATCATGGATGCTTAAAGTTGATCATATATGCAAGAGCAAATTCCATAAATGGTCCCTAATTACAAGTGGTTTGCATATTTAGTCCCTAATTCTAAAATATTACATAAATGGTCCTCAGTTCTTGAAAACTATTCTAAATATTTTTGAAAATAATATTGTCACATTTGGCCTAAAGAACTATTTATGAAAAAAATTTCAAAAATTGAGGACCATTTATCTAATATCTTAGAGTTGGGGACTAAATATGAAAAACCACCAGTAATTGGGGACTATTTATGGAATTTCCTCACTATGCAACATATCAAAAGAAAGATATCACAAGGATGATGATACTAACATAAAAAAAAGTAACAATGCCCCCCCACCCACACACATACTCCAATATGTATAAAAAAAGCCAGCGAGTATGAATAATGTTTTAAACAGTTCACATGCTTTAGGATATTAGATTTATGAAGGTCGGCTGACAGCTGGTAAACTATGCCATTTTCTAATTATGATAGGCCGATTAAAATAGTCAAAATACCATCAAAACTGAATGCTACAAGAAAGCATTTAATTCTGTTAGGAAATAAGAATTTGGTATTGCACTTATTCCTCCAATGCTCAAACCAACACTACCGTCAGCACTCAATCCATGCCATTCAACCATGGCCAATGGAAATACATGAGAAATATTTAGAAGGAGCCCGGCGCAAAATAGCGAGTGGTTAAACCGCAAGTGGTCAAAGCTGTGGTAACAGGTGACTCTAAAAACCACAACTGCCGTTCACCAAGGTATTGTAAAAGATGCTGAGATTGTCACTACCGATATATGGCAGGCGAGAAGGATGAGGCCCCAAAAAAGACACTTTGGTACCATGTTGAAATAGAAGATAGAAGAGTGTATTCAAATGTCTAATATTATTCAAAAGAGTACAGGAGGATATATATATATATATATATATATATATATATATATATATATATATATATATATATATATATATAATGTACATAAATCGGCACTCAAGAACAACAGAAGCACTCCTTAGTTGCCTAGGAACTATCGTTTCAAAGAATTTAGAAAATAAGGAAATATTTGTACATGGAACCCAGACTAGTTCAAACAACTGTTAAGCACAACACACCCCAAAAAAACGCAAGTACGCAACATTTCAATGGGAGCTCTTTGTGTAAAATGATAATAAACTCTAATTAAGATTGAGGCTAAAATGGATATTATGGAGAACATTAGAATGTTACATATGACATGATAAACTAATTCAAGATAGGAGGCGGCGTAATTGAAAAAGCAACAATGATGAGCAAGTGAGCAAAACAAATAGAGGAAAATAAAATACATAAATGGAATCATCAAAAAGGTAAGACGTAAATGCAATGTCATTTCTCAAGGAATGTGATACATTCCTGTGAGACAATTAACGAGAGAACAACCCTAGATGCTTCCCAATTTAAAGTTCCATATGACAAGCTTGTGACTGCTTTTGGAGATGAACCCTCAATCTTTGGCTTATTTGGAATGTAATAACATGTATTTTCCTCCATAAAAAAGAATGCCATATCGTCAGGATAAATTGGAGAAAAAGAATTAAAGAAAAGATAGCAATGTTTGAACCTTTTTGCACAAGCATGTTAAGGGAAGGGTGTAGTCATGGTTTTCAAAGGTGTTGGAGGCAGTCCACCTCGAGGTGGTGAGGCTTTAAGGCAGCAGGATTAAGCCTCAAAGGCTTAGGCCTCATGTTGGTATTTCTAGGCTTACGCCCTAGGTGATGAGTGTATCGAGGTGTATGAGGGTAAGGCTTAAACGATGTATAAACCTGAGACTTTTATCATGATTTTATGGAAGTTCTTAAAAGCTATTGGGCTTGGAGCCTTGGACATTTATATTGGCTCTGTTTTGCATTACCTTAAGTGTTTCGCTTTAGTGTTTTGGAAATACAATCCAAAGATAGCTTTTAACATTTTCAAAACTAATCTACATCATTAAAAAAGTATTCAAAACACTAAATCTAATCGTAATTGTTTTTTTAAAACAAAGCCATTATTTACTTTGCTCCATCTTTGACCTTTCTAATAACCACAGTGTAAATAGTAAAAACCTAGATTTATATTAAGAAAACCTAGGAGCTGAGTAAAGAAACATCTCCCTCTTTTGTTTCACACTACCTGAGTCTTATACTTCACTCCAGTTCAACGACAACTATAGCTATCTTAGCTTATAGTCCGCTTTTTATCCAACTTTTTCTTTTAACATTTAGTTCCTCTAGTCCCCCCCCCCTCCCAATCCAAATCTTTCTTTAATTAATCTTGTGTATAAGTGGGATTTTAAAATGCAGTTGTTTAAATTGGAGAATTAGAGAGTTACATTATAAGTCAATTACTATTTGTATTATTTTTTCCATCATCTCTGATGGAGCCAAAATTTTACCATTTTTTGGCTTTGGGGTGTGATGGAATGAATCAAAATGGATCTCTAAACTGTCTGCGCTTCTTTAATTAATGAAGTAGCAGTTAGTCAAGCAATGCAACTTTCGACGTTGAGCCGGGGGTCTCTTTGGAAACAGCCTCTCTACTTTCGAGTAGGGGTAAGGTCTGCGTACACATACCCTCCCCAGACCCTACTCTTGTGCGATTTAACTGGGTTGTTGTTATTTTTATTATAATACTATTTGTATTATTGTTATTTGGTAAAAATACTTTATGATTGGATAACATTGTTTTATTTTGTTTTTTAAACCATTCAAAATCTGTTTTTAAGTTTACATTACTTATAATGATATACCAATGCAGTAAAAGTACTACCCTATTTCACAGTATGAATTATGCAGTTTATGGTATAATTTTATTTAAATAAACTTGAGGCTTATGCCTCATCACACCTCATGTCAGAGAGTCTAACAGCCTCAAAGCCTGATTTGGCCTTTCAAAACATTGGGTGTAGTGGTGAGTTCCCAATTACATATCATAAAAAGTCAAGAGTAGCACGTAAATAAAAAACATAGCACATCAATTGTGAAGAAATCGCATACAAAGGCAAAATGTTTAGAATAGTTTCTTGTTTTAAAGTTTAAAATTCTTTTGAAGAAAACATGTGAGTGGTTCCCGGGACAGCAGGCCTGTTAGGATTATATTGGGTTTGGCGTTGTTTTAATTAGTATATTATTAGTAAAAAGTAATAGTAGGATTTGTCACTTAATCGGATTTTAAATCAAGTAGCCTTTGGGATTACCAATCACCCAGGTTTATATTTCATTCTTTTCTTAATGAATTTGTTGTATTTCCAGTGTGTGTATGTATGTATACATAAATGTACGTATGTATGTGTCAGTGTAGGCAATATACGTATATATCCTTCAATATATTCAATGAAAGAATCAAGCATGAAAAAAAGCAAAAGAACAAATTACTGCTCCTAGAATGGTGTTCTAGCCGAACACTCTAAATGTTGGAGAATTTCTTCAAAAAAAAAACTCCAAACTCGTTTTCTAATTGCTTTTGACAAAGCCAACATATCAGAATGATGACAAATAGATTTGAGGCCTAGACAAGCTACTTTACACCTTTGCAAAGTTTTAAATGTATTCATGACTTCAACCAGTATTTCTTATTAAAACTGGCAACCCACCAACATGCAATGAAGCATTCTTTTACACACAAAAATAATGAATCTTAATAATTAAAAACGGAAGAGGGGATGGGGGATTGAGGCCAATGTAACTGAAAATCCCCATCGAATGGGCCTACCTCAGGAACAAACACACTGCCAATTGTATTATGAGCAATGCCTTCAAGGAGGAGAGATATAACTTTCTGCGGCAATTGGGATTTATCATCTGGGGGGGACATTCTTTTTCCACCAATATAAGCATCAACAACAGTCATCTGGTGGACCAAATTAAAGCAGACAAGTGGGAAACAAAGCTATGACACTACTGCTATTGATCCAACTCACACAATTTTCTCTATCATCCCCTGATGTTAAGACAATATAAAATGAAAGCAAAAAAGGAGAAAGATGGAGGAATGAAATTTTCTTGCCTACCTGATTTAAAGTCAAAGTTCCAGTTTTGTCACTACAAATAGTGGTTGCAGACCCCATAGTTTCACATGCAGAAAGTCTCCTAACCTGCAATAACAATTTTATCCCCCGCAAAAATGCATCTAAAAAAGCAATCCTGACAAAATATGTAAAACACTAACGTGCTTGGATAAAACTATAGTGAACTAATGATAACAAGTACACATACCAAAGCCTTGTCTGCCATCATTTTTTTCATCGAATAAGCAAGCCTACAGCACAAATGTTCAGAAATTACAACAATGATTTTGTGACAAAAAATATAACAGCGGAAAACTGTTCAGATTGTGAAAATATATACAACAAACCCAGTAAAATCCAACAAACGGAGGATCTGGGGGGTGCCAAACTGACTAACTCAAGCACAGACGACAAAGTAAACAAAGCCGCGCAAACAAAGAAGAGCAAAGCAGGAGTACAAAGACATGAAGCACACAAACCAACACTAGCAACTAAACCCAAAGCATGTAAAGCACACTCCACAACTAAATACTAAGTTAAAAATGAGTGACAGCTAAGGAAAGGCCTTTTGGTACTGCCACAACTGCAATCATAGTTTGTAAGGCGTTGCCTAGGCGATAAGGCGCTGTCACTGGGACGCCTTGTCTGCTTGCCTCGCCTAGAAAACCTTAAGGCGACAGGGCACTCGCCTAGGCGTCGCCTTACCTCGCCTTGATACCTTGGGCCGATTTAAAATTTTGAAAAAACCCATTTTTTAGTGCAGCCCATTTTCTTTTAGGGTAGCCTAATAGACTTAAACTTGTCCTCTCTCTCTCTCGGTCTTCTGTGTCAAGCTTCCTTAAAATGTATAAGACCTATATATACATATAAATATATATATATATATATATATATATATATGCATACATACATACATACATACATATATATGTATATGTATATGTATATATGTAGGTATGTATGTCGCCTAGTCGTCGCCTAGGCGTGCGCCTATTCGCCTAGGCGATATGAAGGTACATTGGCGCCTCGCCTCGCCTCGCCTTGCCGCCTTACAAACTATGACTGCAATGCTAGAAAGTGGAAACTGATAAATGAGTGTGATTCGCTGTTCAAACAAATCTCACATGATGCAGCAATATGGAGAACTTTTTCAAACTAATGAATGTTAGAAAACTTACGTGAGAGTCACAGCCAAGGGAAGGCCTTCTGGTACTGCCACAACTACAATGGTTACCTACAAATTTATGTAGAGTTTGTAAAAATAAAAAGCAGTCATACATGGAAAATTGAATCATCAAAAGTACTGAGCTTATACTGCTATTGTGAAGATTTGAATAGCCCCATCTATGGCATCACCAGCTTTAGTCTTTCCAGCTTCAAAATGAGGATCTTTGGTGTGTCCGGTGAAGAATCTGCACAAAAAACATTACTTCCCGTTGAGGATGACATCCATGGCAAAAGAAAGAAAACATCTACCAAACTGCATATCTACAAATACCTGATCATAAGGACAGTAAGAACAGCTACCGCAACTCCAAGGCCAACCATACCAATGAATGTTGCCACACCATTTAAACGGACCTGATGTCAGACATAGAAAAGAAATTACTACAGAGTACATAGGAAAGGATTATCTATATTCAGTCAGCACATTAAATTAAATGAGTGGAACCTGCAGGGGTGTTTCTTCCCCAATATCCTCTGCAATGCTAGCCATTAGTAATCCCCATTCTGTATGAACTCCAACACTCAATACCTGGAACCACATTAACAAGTTAACAACAATCATAAAGATAAATGCTAACATGTTCAATGTTGATAAATTTAGCCAACTGCTCAGCTTGGACAAGCTTCTTGAAGAAAAGAATATATCACAACAAGATTAGCCAAAAGCATGCATATGTTCAAAAGAAATGCAGCTACAGGCAGATGCAAGATTAAGATAGTTGAACTTAAAATGCCAAGTTCATACCTCAAACAGTTAAGTTCGCCTAAGGTCTAAGGCAGGAGCATTTAAATTTTTAACAAACTTGGGATACATTAAAAAATGGATTACCAGCATGGTCCCATACCCATCTGCTACTTTACACCCAGACATTAGGAATGGTGCTTTTGAATCTTTATGAACCTGCAAAAGTCCAAAAGGTCAAGTTAGCAGAAGATGAAGATAATATAATTCAGAGGTATCTGACCAGAGGTCCAGCATTTACTCACTATCTTGCTTTCCCCTGTCATACTTGACTCATCAATTCCAAGAGAATGTCCATTTAATACAAGCCCATCAGCAGGCACCTTGAAAGGGAACTCAGCAAGCCATAGAGCACTAATCAATACAATTATATCTAGAGAGAAAGATTGCAAAGTAAGGAGACGGGAGATTGCATTCACCTGATCACCGATCTTTAATGGTACAATATCACCAACAACAATCTCAAATATAGAAATAGGAATTCTTCGCCCACCTCGGATAACCTGCAAATTTTAAGCAAAATTTAATGGTACACAACACTTGCCAAAGGAGAAAGCACAACTAACTGTTCAACACACCTCAAGTTGTATGTTTTGCTTCACATCATTTAAACTTTGAAATTGAAGGGATTGCTTGTAGTCGCTTACAGCTGCAGAACAATGAGCACCAGAAAAACATAAATTTTTCTAAACCCAATTTGGCTGTCAGATCAGAGTTAACGGCCAAATTTATACCCTTGAACCAGAGAAATAAATAGCCATAAGCCATTAAATCCTTACTGCTCAATTTATCCATCAAAACAACAGTTTAAAATTGCTCTATCTTCAGATTTCTTCAAGAGTAATGGCTAATAAAGAGGGCAAAGGGAAAATGACTAGGTCTGGTTGCAAATGCATTTTGGTCAAATGTAGGTTCCTAGATGCATTGTAAGTTTAAAACGTAGGAGATCTGAAAAACAAGGAACACACTGTGTCCAAGATTGGAATTTCTGATAAGGGACATTAGGACATCAACCTTGATTAACATGTGCCATTTGACTGGAAAAGACTAAACTTTGTGGAAGGAGATGATAATACTTGTGGTCCTTGTGGGTTACCCCATTAAATTATCCCTTGACCAATTTAGTCATCAACCCCATTGATCTAGGAACATAGTTGTCATGGTGCATGGAGACAATCATGGTGATGGACCAATTTGTTATGGCGATGGCGCAAATATGGTGTCGCCACAAGTCATAATAAGTAATATTTTTTTAAAAATAAATATAAATATATCACTAAAGATAATCATGTTTTAAAAACATGAAATATCATTGTCTTAACGAAATTAAGTTTAAAGGTGACACATAAACAAACAAAAAGAAATATAATTTATGAACTACAAAGTATAAAAACTAATATCCTTTAATTTGCAAGACCCCAAAAAATGTTAAATTTAATTAAAAATAAAAGTGGGAGTTAATTAATAATAGTTTATCAAAAAAATTAATAAATAATAATAATATAATAATGATAATAATAATAATAATTTAACTCAACCCAAAGGCCGGAAACTCCCAAAAGCAGGATAAGAGAGAAGACATCAAACTGAAATGTTAAATAAAAAATAAACAAAGAGTAATCTAGAAGGTCACAAGGTCTTTAATTGAGTTTGAAATTTGTGAAAGGTTGCGACCAGCAAAGGCAAAGGAGTCACGACCTGTAAAGAACGAATTGCGACATAAAGAGGAAGACATAGAGGCGACTCTTGTGAAGAAGATGAGCAAGAAGACGTGTGTGTTTGCCGAAAACCAAGTGACGGGCGAGTCTGACTAATACTAGAAAAAGGGTTTGACCTAAACCAAACAAAAAAATAAATAAAAAAGAAAAAAAGGCGACAAATGGTGATGGCGTGGCAATGGTGCGCTGCCACAGGTCAATCAATCGCCACAACCAAATCCATGGCGTTTTGTAGGTAAAACGCCAATGGCACAAACATGGTCCGTGCCATTAGCACCATCGATAAGCCGCCTAGGAATTTAGGATTTAGTCAATTGCATTTCTTGTAAGTAAAATAAAGTAAATTACGATCTTTGAGTTTGTCCAAGAAAGATGTATAATTATTAATGCAAGAATTTTGTCACCACGGTACCATGGACTTCAGTATCTTTTTAATCGAGTTTAATAGGCGAACCCTTTATAATGTAGAGATGGGAAGGAGAAACCTGTAAACTAGGATAGGTATAAAAATGAAAAGAAAAAAGTTAAGCTTGTGATAACAACAAAAACTACAACTTTTGATGGCTGTAAAATAAATTAGAGACCCAAAGAGGAGAGACGCATTCTGTTGGCACAGAGAGAATGGAAAACACTACACAATGATCAAGTGAGATACTTTAAGGACGAGGATGGGAGGTCATTTATGGAATATCAGCCACTAAATAAAGATTGCAGTTGTACTTCTGCAAACATGTAAGTGCAAAAGGGTGCAGGAATTTGTGTTGTGTTTACTGATTTAGACTGTTCAGAGAGTCAGCCATTGAAATAATTGTCTATGTATATATTATTATACTACTCCTATCCTGCTCAACTTTTCCAGGATTCATTAGAACGGATATCAATAAATTGCAAAATTATGTGGTTGAGGTTTATTAAAAAAAGAAAAAATAGAAACCACCACATTTCCTTCGACATTAGAACTGGAAAATTTTCTTGTATGGAGGGGTGGACAAGTTAAGAAAGTTGCAAGCTCCAATGGAACAGAGATTTTTTTTAATTCTAGGGTGGGGGGAGTAATTAAATACACACCCAGATGGTAAAATGTTTCATAGTATAATGTTATCGAATAAGGTGTATTGTGCATAATAATTGTTGTATTTACCTATGTCGCTTATGTTTAGATATCTACTTTACATAAAATTATATTCACATTTTGTCCATTGTTCATTTGTGGCAATATTTATTATTATTATTATTATTATTATTAAGGTTGAATTGTCAATTCAAAAAGAGCTACAAAGAATATACTGATTGATAAAATGAAATACAAGAAACCAAATAGAGTATAAATAAACAGAATAAAAAATAATCATTAAAAACAACTGCATTGGAAGTATAACAATAGAGAATTTTCACCTGTAACAACTATGACTATGATTACTGCTAGTGCAATGCTCCCTCCATCATACCATCCTTCTTTTATACCCTTACACGAGATAAAATCACAGGAAAAATGTAATGTAAAAATTGAAAGTTTGAAAATCATCAAGCAGTCTATGGGTGCATAAATATTCTGCAATATTCTAACAGGAGTATTGTATATGGACATTTATAGCTTTATTTTGATTGATAGATAATGACATTAAATGCATTAATGACATAACAGCAACAATAATGACATTAATATTGTTCTGTGTTAAATAGACGACAATATCAATAATGACATTAATATCGCAGGGATAATAGTAATTATCTTTTCATTAGGAAACACCCATATAAACAACGTTAAATGGGGATTACACTTTCACTTTACATGGATGACCCAATGGACTGATAGCACATATTTTACATAATAAAAATCTAATGCATACTTCCTCCATCCCATAAAAGGGTTCCAGTTATGAATACATGATGATGGTTAAAATGACTTATTATGCAATTTATGCCCATCCCATATTTTACATAATGTCGTCCTTTTTAAATGACTTATGGTGGGGAATAAATGATGAGGGGCAAAATAGATCTTATAACCTACTCCCTCTGTCCAAAAAATTTCTTCCCATTTCCTTTGTTGGCAAATTATTTTATATCAAATGACTAGTTTAACATTATCTTTCCATTTTTTCCATCAGAGATTCACTCAACCTCTTCACTCTTTGGATTTCCCATCATGGCCCCCAAATCTCCTTCTTCAATTCTTCTTACCGACTGCCCCAAGCACAACCTCACCCTTTCTTCTTCTTCCATCAAAGCCTCGCAACATCTTCTTCTTCTATTCTTCCAATCTACGCCCTCAATGTTAATGAAGCTCCCAATGGACTACTTCAACTCACCTTCTTCTTCATCAAATCTCATATCCACAAGAGCAGCATGTGTTGGGCGTGGGATCTGCAGTATGACGAAGCCAGATCTGAAAAAGCTTGGGAAGTGCAACAATGGCGGATGTAGATCTTGGAAGTACATATCTACAAATCTCCACCAGATATGAACAGAAATCCCTTCTTCCCATTACTGACTTCATCTATTTTCCATTTTCAGATGCCATTTTGTTAATATGGCTATTGTTGGAGAAGACGGGGGCAACACGGTGGACGGATGTGATGCGTTCAGAGGTGATGTTGCAGTGATAATTGCAATGGATGTCTGAAACCAGTGAAGATCTGAGCACTAGTGACAGAGGCAAAGAAGACGAAGGTGAAAAGGATGAAGGGGCAGAAGGGAGGAGGAAACAAGACAGATGTGCTGAAGAAAGGTAGAAGGGCATTATAAGAAAGTCAATGCAAATTTCAATATTTCTTAACCTCCGTGGCCCGTCAAAGCAGGAAGAAAAATTGTGGTCAGAGGGAGTATATTTAGTTGCTTAAAAAGGAAAGTGGAAAAATACACTAGGTCAAACCAAAAAAGAATATTGGACATTACGAAGGAAGTAATAATTAGACGAACAAGAATTTAAGTTAACACAAAACTGCAAACGGTTTAGTAGCAAATACATTTTTATGAACATACAACAATAGCAATTGTTTCTTACAATAAATGAAAATTTAGTAACATACCTTTAATAGAAAGACAATTTTTGATGAACACAAAACAATTATGAACAATATATTAATCAAACTTTCATTACAAAAATTTAATAGCAAAACCTTTTTTCAATGAAAACACAACAATAAAGATATTTGTTTTAAAACAAACCATAAATTTAACAAATGTAATGGATAAAGCTATTTGTAATGAACATGTGGTAATGCATTTTTTTAATGATAAAGTTTAGTTGATTATTAAAAAAACGTATAACAATAATATAATCTATTTGATGGACAAAAAAGAAGATAGGGTGATGAACAAAAGCCCAAATGGCATCGGGAGAAGTTTTGTTCTGCGGAGCAAAAGTCTGCCCAAATACTTAAGGTCAATGTGAAACGAACAGTTCTCTATAATAAATAGCTTAAAAACCACAAGTACAAATGATATCTAAATTTCGTGCTTTCTAATGATATTTTGTATACCAATCATTTGTATTCTTTTTTTAAAAATTTGAATTGAATACATCTAGACTTTGGTGGAATTCGTAAAGACTTCAAAATTCTAATTGAATACAACTACATTCTTATTGAACTTATTGGTTTTTAAAAATCTATAATCAATAATCGATACATCAAAACTTCTAAATTCCACATATTCTAAGAATGGGTAAGTAATACCAAATACAACATGTCCCTATTAATCTTAATCAATTACAACGTACTCAGACCAATTAAACTCACCTCAGTTTTAATCCCTAGTGCCAAAGATGCAGCTGCAGCTACCATCAGGATTATCAAGGTTGTATCCCCACTAGCTTCCCAAAGAAACCTCTATAAAAATAGAAAAAGAAAGACAGTAGTTTGGTAACAACACTTTAGGAAGAAGATTATTGCCAATTATCCACCCTCAACCAATATAACATTTACCCAAAAACTTCGTCCTTTCTTTTGTGGATAAGTGTTAGATCCAAATTCACTACTGCGTTTTAATAAATCCCCTTCATTCCCAACAATTCCCTTTTCAATATCTGTTTTCAGCTTTCCTGCAACACCTTTGACCTGATATGGAAACATCCGAGAAGAGAGAGATATAATGACTATACAGATGGTAATAATATCATCCTGATAAGTACAAACTTTAGTTTATGAGAGAGCTTGCCCCTCCATATTGCTGCAGAGTATGAAGGTTATGCTCCCTAGAAATGGATTCCAGCTCCTTTATACTAATATCAAATTCACTGCCTGGTCTTGGAGCACCTGGCAGTTCATTAGGGGTTCCAGATCCTAGGATAGAGAAAATGTAAGCAGAACTGGTTAGGTGGCGCCTTAATAAGGACTGCAATGGGAATGTGTGCGCATTGCGTAATAGGCTAAAGACGGGTGCAACTTGTGCAAGACCATATTAAAGCAATTAAACTCTTTAATGAAGAACAATTACCCTGCACAGCTTGCCCAGCTTTTTGAAAAAGCACAGCTGCCTGGCAGACAAAATACAAAATAGAAAGTTGAGTGAAAACACCAGAAAATTAAGTGTAAAGGCCATTAATATCATGCACAAAAAACTTACACGTATGACGTGTGCGTGGGTTCTAATCTTAGCTACTAATTGCTTTTTTTCTTCTTTTTTCAAGTCCATAGTATATCGGAATCTGCGAGAAGCATTCAGGACAAGTGCTGCTTGCTGGAAAAAAACATTGCTTAGTCAGAGGTTATGCATATACATGATCAGTGATATGTGACAACATTGAAAACATAAATAGGGAAATCAGTGAAAACCCACGTTTTATGTTTTTGAAATCATAAATAAAAAAAAAATAGCTATATACAGAGTAAGTACTACAACAAGTAGTAAAGCAACAACAAACCCATTCTAATTTCAATTCTGCTGGAGTCTAGAGGGCCAAGATGCATACAACCTTACCCATCAAAATATCAGAGAGGCTGTAACCATTAGACCCTTGATGCATTGTTGTATTTACTTCACAAAACTTCAAAGAGAGTAAGAAAAAAGGATGTGACATATACCATGTTCATCTAGTCCATTATTTACCCGAAGCTAATACATTAAGTGGTAAAGAGGGAAAAGCTTTTTAGTTGTTAAATGGGTATGACTTCCATAAATAATACGGAGTAAATAATATACTATGTATATCTTAAGTTTATTTATTGGTTTAACTAAAAACTCATCAAATGCAATGTCACTGTGACTATTTTTTATATTTTTTGGTAAACTATATGAAAAGTGGCTTTGTTAGATCAAAATACTCTTTCTGCGCCAGAAAGGCGTTTCAAACATTACTTTTACTTTTTTGGGGGCAGAGAAGTAAAATATAGCCCAATATTTGTTTTACCATTCCTAAGAAGCAAAAATTGTGAATATATGATACTCCCTCTGTCCCATGACTCCCATCGCATAATGTCAAACCATATCATCTTTCATTACATATTTGTGTTAATCATTTGTAAACCTAACGTCGTGTCCCCTCTTGTTTTAGAGTTTTTGATATATTTATTAAATACATGAATTCTACTTTTTAATTTCGTACCAATATTCAAGTAAATTAAATAGAAAATAACTCCAGTCAAACATCATAAAACAAAATAAGGCCACTATTCTGGGCCGATTGGAGTAATATCTTTCCGAAATTTCTAAACCAATTTTCCAATGAAAAAAATCTTTTCTTGTGAGGAAAATAAAGCTTTGAGTGACTTCCTTTGGAGAATCACATATGTTAATCAACCTGAACATTTTTAGAGAAAAAATGCATGGGGTTCAAACTTGGACTAGTAGATGGTTAAGTGGTACTAGTAACCAATGAAGGTTGTTTGGGAAGAACATTTGTGATTACCATTTTGGATAATTTATTGATGGTGCAGATTAAGTTTGAAAATGCTAACACTAAAATCTACTATTCAATAGTAATTTTAAAATGTAAAAGTTAAATGCTAAAGCTAATGCCAAATATATCATAAGTCTACAAAAACAAAAAACTCAGTATAATCCCAACTTTGTTGGGTCTTGGGGCCTACATGTGTGCAACCTTACCCTTGTAAAAAAACAAATAGTTGTTCCCGTTAGACTCTTGATGCGTTGCTTTATTTATTGCCCAAAACTTCAGAGAAAGTAAGAAGCAATGTTGCTTTCATGTGTCATTCCAATTTAGTCCCACAATCCTATATATAAACTTCATATTGAGAAGTGGATGGTTATTGAAGAAACGAAAAAAAATCAAATGTTAACTACACAATTCTTCCATAAAAGAAAATTAAATTTATCGTGAGACATCCTAAAAAGAGACTAGTGATGTTTATTTTGGACTGGAGGGACTGCGAGAGTTTTAATTTTAAGGAAAATCAAAAATAACCCAATCCAGAATGTTGGTTCAACCTCAAAATTATATGGTTCAAGTTGAGTGAATTCCATGGCCAATTCAATGAATGGCTCAAACCGGTTAGATGTTGAATTCCTGATTCAAATGGCCCAATCCACTGGTTCAAGCCGAGTTATAAACCACTTGCTATGTTGTTTGAGAAATAAATATTAGGCAACACAAACACAACAGAATAGTTTTAATTAATTTCTTTTCACCACTTCCCATAGTAATCTCCACATCTCTCTTAGGCAATTAGTAGTCAATAAAGACAACATTGTCTGATAGGGCTATCACAACGCAAATGTATCAATGCATCTATGTGAAAGAAATATGTAGGCACGCTCCAACACCCAATAGGCTGTTGATGATACGTATGAACGCTACAAAGAGCCCTTTGATGAAGCATCTAAAAGACTGAAAAATATGGCCTCACAGTAATTAGCAAATCACACAGGCACAATTCTAGTCACATTCTTTTACCATGTGCAAGTAATGTCATAGAGAAGTGAAATTTGAATCATATAAAACAGAACTGAATAAACCATAAACTACATGCCAATGCCATCCAGTATAAGTCTCACAGGTAACTAGGATACACAATGCGCAAATGTAAATAGCATATGCTAACAGACTGAATTCCATTGCACCCAATGGTGCATAAACAGATATAGAATAATCAGGAAACTGACCCTCCAACGTTTCAAACGGTCAGCTGGGGCGCTCTTGGTGCGGAAAATATCAAAAGGATCACAGTTCTCATCCTCGTCAGAATAGACCCTGTGGGGGTAGCTAGCTTCCAAGTCCTCATTTCTATGGCGGCTATAGGGTGAGCCTTTAAATTCTTCTCCACCGCTATTCATCTTCTTATTCTGTACTGTTGCAGAAGAGATGAGGCCACTAAATTGGTTCCCACTGCTTCTTTTACACTACTTCGTTGATCTCAGGATTACTGGATGACACCATTTAAATTCAAATTACAAAATGTAATGCATTTCATGGGTAAAAATATAGGACGGAACACAAAACAACAGATCAAGGGGAAGAGATTATAATCTTCTACAATAGATATTTAGCTACTTCCTAGGGTTTGTCCAGAGAAGGGGCAAACCGCCTACACATCTGCGAGCACATCACTTACATCTTCAGAAATCAGAGTTTAGAGTAAACCGCCCACTAGTTACGTACGCATCTACAGCGCGTGAAGATGGAAGGATAAAGTACTTCGAGGCTACGACAAAGAAGAAGAGGCGGTCGACAATGAAAGAAAAACTAGGGCAATTCTCAGAAAGAGGAAGGAAGTTGCCGCGAAGCTGCTCCAAACTCTTATCCGTACGTATGTATTTGGTTGTCTGAGGCGGTTTGGGGATAGGGCAAGTTGGGTCAAAAAACTTATTTAGCATATACTTCCTCCGTCCCAAATTATTTGTCACATTTTTATTATTGAGGCAAAATATTAAATTTTTTCAATTCATTTTAT
Organism: Cuscuta australis; assembly: GCA_003260385.1. Classification (NCBI taxonomy): domain Eukaryota; kingdom Viridiplantae; phylum Streptophyta; class Magnoliopsida; order Solanales; family Convolvulaceae; genus Cuscuta; species Cuscuta australis. Next base: position 863,552 of record NQVE01000017.1, read on the forward strand.
TTACATATTGATAAGAAATAAAAAAATAAAAATTACATATCAAAAAACTACATGAAAAGTTCTTCGAAATAAGAGGTGTCAAGAATATTTTATTTTATCAAATAACCAATGAAAATGTCGAAATAAACAAAAGTTCCCGCGACTGCTGAAAAAGCAAATATTGTGAATATTTAGGGACGGATGGAGTATATGAAGGTTCATCATAGAGTTTAGGTTAATGTAATAGATTTCCAAAAAAATTATAATTCAAATCTGAAAATAAGGAAATCTCCCAAAAGAACGTGTCTTCATAACTAATTTATTTTGCTAATAACAAACTATTTCAAGTTTCAACTCTTCCCTCAAGAACACTACTCCTTTTAAAAATTATTGTATAGATTTCTTTAGTTTACTTTTTTTGTGGTTTACATTACCCTCATTCTAAAAGAAATTGTATGCTGTATTTTTTCACTGTCTTTTTATCCAAAAGTTTTTTTTGATAATTTTTCTCCTCGTAGAAATTGAACATAGATCTTATTGGATTGTTAGGGAGGTTAATTTTGATTATGATGTGACTGGTAAAGAGAAAAAATTGCAACTTTTAGAGTTATAAAAATTGGGCTTGAGACTTATGATAACACAGTAATTTATAAAGGGTAAGCTAAAGCTTTTCATGAAGCAAAACTTACAAGGAAGCATTTTGAAATCGGTGATCTTTCTCGGTAGAAAAATGTTAGGGGTACACCTTTGGTGTACCCCATTTGTCCCCCACCCCATCCATTACCACAAAAATGGGCAAAAATTTTTAAAAAAATTAAATAAAAAAAAAGTAGATAAAATGAGTGGTGGAGAAGGGGGTGGGGGACAAATGGGGTACACCTTTGGTGTACTCCTAGCATTGCTCTTCTCGGTAAGTTGAGGTCCTGATGGCTTGGACCCTTTGAAATTTTAGAAACTTCTCCCCATGGGAATGTTGTCATAAGAGATTTCACCATTGATAAGATTTTTAAGGTTAATGAACATAGATTGAAGATATATCATCAAGATGAACATGTTGCTAAGTTGGAGGAAATCTTCCTCGAGGAGCCATGAAGTAAGGCAGTGCAGTCTGGCCACGACTAAACAGGGCAGCTAACTGGAGGCAACCCAGCAACAAAAAAACATACATTTTAATTCTTTTTGCTTTTTTCCTCTCATGCATCATCTTTGCATTTAGTTTAGGATCATTTTTTAGTTTTCATTAGTTCGTTCATATTCAAATGCCCTGAGGACAATGTAAAGACTAAGTGTGGGGTGCGCAAATGCCTCTCAGCATATAGATATATGAAATCTGAAACATTTTAAGCTAGAAAAATTATGCACTTTAAGTTGAAAAAGAAATACTCTTTTAGACTATTCATGTGTGACCACTTCTTAAAGTAATGTTTATATATCTTCTAAAAAACAAACACCTTGACTATGGGAGGATTGTTCCCTTTTTCAAAAAAAGGATTGTGTTTTACTTAAAGTGATTCTAGAAATGCATGACTCATGTTAATTCCTTTTCTTGGCTCAAAATTTCAGAAGTTTAAATTAAATTTCTAATGACAAAAGTCTAATTTTTGAAATTTTAAAGTATTGTTGAATTATTCAATTATATTAGTTGTTTAATCTATAATTATTTAATCAAGTATAATGATCATTATTTAATACTATTTCTCCCTTGTATGTAACTAGTCCTGTCAATGGGTCGGGTATAGACCCGAACCCGTATAAAATCTGTAATCTTTTAATAGGTTTAGAAGTATAAAAATACCATTTACCCGTACCCAAACTCGTGCCCGTTATTTTTTAAAAAAAATAAAGGGTCGGATATAGGACGAATAGTCCCGACCCGTTTAAAACTCATAGTGGTTAAATACATACTACATAGGTAATATTAAATATTGCAAAACCCTACCACTCTTCTTCACTACTTATCTTCTTCGCTAGTTGCGTGGCTTCTAAATCTATTTGTATTTATTTCACCACATTAGAGGCATGTACAATGTAGTTTATGCAATGCAGTAACATAAAATAAACAGTTTTAAATTAATTATAATGTTATAAAGACATTCTTGCAACATGAATGAATGTGACAAGAAGACCGATTATGAAGCTAAAATGTTTGTTGTAGATTTTTTGTAAAGAAGGCCAATTTTTGTTGCAGCTATATATGTATTAGTTTTATTTTTATTTGTATTCAATTAAAGTGTTTTTCATTCATAGTATTTTCACTAATTAATTTTCAATTATAGAAAAATAAAAAGCATCAACTTTTATCATGCGTATACCCAACCCGATACCAAGACCCAATGGATCCGAGCATAGGATTAAACTTCAAGACCCGTCGGGTAAGCGGGTACGGGTCAGGATCATTTTTTAAAAAAACAAGTATGGGGTATAGAACACTATGGACCGGCCCGAATCCGACCCATTGACATGCGTATATGTAACATAGTCAATCTGTAAGTTCAAATAAACTCATGGACTATCACCACCAAAATTCATCTCTATCTTATATCCATATTCTCTATTTATAATAAGTTCTTATGTGATATCTTAAGGATGGTAAAATTAGCTAGAATAGTTAAGTAGTTCTTCTAGAATTTCTATCCTAAAAGGGTTTTTTGATTGATTTAGTTGAGGTTTAATGCAACAATTTATGTCTATACAAAGATGAAGGGAAAAAATGAATAGTACTTTTTCCGCCCAAGCGACAATCGTTCGATTTTGGCTATGGGTTGTTCGGTCTAGGTATGGTCGTAAAATAGGCCACTTTATTGGAAAATGTCACATGCATCATCATTAAATTGCAGGACCCGATGCAATGTGACCTTGGGTATTGTAAAAGAAAAATCTCGAGTAAAAAGGCATATGGGAGACGCTAATCTCCGCTCAATCTATAAAATAGGAACGCAAGAACAGAGCTCTCTCTCAGTGCTCGCCGGAAAACATAGAAGGGGGCTATGGTTTTGAATGCAACACATCTTCAAGGACTAGGTCTTTTGGATGAAGGCATGGGCAGGCTAGGCTAGGTATATGCACATATCCGATTAGAATTTTAGTTTTATTTTTACATCCAAAAGAATGGCAAAGCAGGTAGGGTTCCGACCTATAATGATTTTGGCAGCCATGGACGACGGGTCTTCAAACAGAACAATAGAGGGAGCTTTTGTTGCTGCAAGTGAAGAATGAATATTTTCAATGATTAAACGTGTAGGAGTACAACCGTATATATAGATAGGACGGGACTCCTAATACAAGTAGGAAACCTAAACAAAAGGTAACTACCAATAATACAATCATATAATAATAAATACATTAAATATACTTAACATAAATATATATGGTAAATATATTTAACATGCTCCCGGCTACGTCGGCTGCGGTGGAGGACGAATCCCTAGGCTTGTGCAAAAATCCAGGAAGAGAACTGAAGGGAGTCTTTTAGTGAATATATCAGCATACTGGGAGGAGGATGGAATATGAAGAACTCGAATATGCCCCAGTGCGACCTTATCTCGAACAAAGTGAATATCTACCTCAACGTGCTTGGTGCGCTGGTGCTGTACTGAATTGGTGGAGAGGTAGACGGCACTGACATTATCGCAAAAGACAAGAGTGGCACGCTGCAAGGGATGTCGTAGCTCAAGAAGTAGGTTCCGAATCCAACTGGCCTCAGCGACGGCGTTGGCGACAGCTCGGTACTCAGCTTCGGCACTGGAACGAGAGGTGGTGGCTTGTCGCTTAGAGGACCAGGAGACGAGATTATCACCGAGGAAGACACAGTAACCGGATGTGGAGGGTCTGGTGTCTGGGCAGCCAGCCCAATCTGCATCTGAGTAGGCCTGTAGTATGTCCGTGCGAGAGGGGGTGAGTGAGATGCCCAAAGTGGCGGTGCCACAGAGGTAGCCGAGAACCCGCTTCATAGCTGTCATGTGCGCCTCTCGTGGAGCATGTAGATGGAGGTAAAGCTGCTGCACTACATAAGTGATATCTGGCCGTGTGAACGTGAGGTAGTGCAGGGCCCCAACAATGGAGCGGTAGAGAGATGGATCAGAGGCAGCTGGCCCATCAGTGGCGGAGAGTTTCGACTTAGTATCAACTGGGTGGAGATGGGGCGGCAGGTGACCATCCCAGCACGCTCAAGAATGTCATGAGTGAACCGTGTCTGTTGAAGAAAAAGTCCACGGGGGGTGCGATGGGCATTGATTCCCAAGAAGAAGTGTAGATCCCCCATATTGGTCATGGCGAACTCCCCCTTAAGACGATGAGTGAGGTGTTGTAGGAGATGATCAGAGGATGTTGTGAGAACAATGTCGTCGACATAGAGGAGTAGATAAGCTGTGTCTGGCCCCTTAGTGAACACAAAAAGAGACGTGTCCGTTTTGCAGCTATGGAACCCAATGTCTGAATGAAACGTGCAAAACGATGGTACCACGATCTAGGAGCCTGTTTGAGGCCATATAAGGCCTTCTTGAGCTTGCATACATAGTGAGGCCTGGCCGGGTCCTGAAATCCTGAGGGCTGAGTGGCGTAGACCGTCTCCTGTAGGTACCCGTGAAGAAAAGCATTCTTGACGTCCAGCTGATGAATGGGCCATCCCTGAGAAAGAGCTATACTCAACACAATACGAACCATAGCCGGTTTTGTGACCAGGCTGAACGTCTCATCATAATCCACACCGAATCTCTGGTTAAAACCGCGAACAACCCATCGGGCTTTGTACCTGGATAACTCAACTGTAGGGCCAAGTTTATGTCGAAAAAGCCATTTACCAGTTATGATATTTTGGTGGGGGAGGGGGTACTAGTTCCCATGTGTCATTTTTAATCAAAGCATTAAATTCATCTATCATAGCATCATGTTAGTTTGGATCTTTAAGAGCACTACGGTAAGTGGGGGATAATGGGGAGAAAGGTACGATGGTGTTGAGGTTTAGGATTTGTTTTGGGCGGGTGATGCCGGCTTTGGAACGGGTGAGAATAGAGTGCTAGTTGAGGGTGGGTGGGGGGGTGGGGCAGTAGAGGATTCGGGTGGGGACTGGGTGTTTTCGGTGCTGGGCTGGGCCGATTGAGTGAGGCGGGCTGGGCTTCTGTCGACTGGAGTAGGAGGGGGGTTGGGGGAGGGTGGCGGGTTGGGCCTGGGGGATGGTGCTGGGCTGGAGGGGGTTGGCGGGCTGGAAAGGGGGGATGCGGCCGAAGGAATGGGCTGAGGGTGGGCCAGTGAGGGGAGGGTTGTGGGCTGTTTGGAATGGCGAGATTTTGGGTGTGGGTTGGGTGCGTGGCAGCAGGGCGGGTAGGGTGTCAGGGGTGGGGTAGGTTGTCCTCCATGGTGTCTAGGAAATTAAGATCATCGGGATTGGAAGCTTGGGAAAATGGGATTGACGACTCATCGAACACAACATGACGGGAGACAATGATTTTGTTTGTTTGGAGATCGAGACAACGAAATCCGCGTTGGTTTGTGGGGTAGCCAAGAAAGTGCCCCCGAGCCGAGCGTGGGGCTAGTTTGTGTGCGGCGGTGGCGGTGGTGTTTGGGTAGCATAGGCAGCCGAAGACACGAAGGTGGGAGTAAGTGGGTGGATGTTTAAAGAGGAGGGTGTATGGTGTTTGATTGTGGAGAGTGGTGGTTGGGAGGAGGTTAAATATGTGGGCTGCCATGTGCAGGGCTTCAACCCAAAATTCGGGTGGGAGGTGGGCTTGAAATAACAGGGTACGAACGGTGTTATTTATGGTGCGAATAGTGGGCTCAGCCCGGCCATTTTGCTGGCTAGTGTGGGGACACGAGAAGCGGAATTAGATACCCAAGGAGGCAAAAATATTTTGGTGGGGGGAGTTGCGGTATTCCGTGCCGTTGTCACATTGAACATATTTAATAGTAGTGTTAAAATGGTTTTGAACATATTTAATGAAAAAATTAAGATGATTAAAGGCATCAGATTTTTGTTTTAAAGGAAAAACTCATAAATAATGTGAGTAATCATCCAACAATAACATGTAATGCTTAAAACCAGTAACATTTGGAACAGGAGATTGCCATAAATCTGTATGTAATAATTCAAATGGAAAAGTAGAGACACGACAAGACTGATAAAATGGGAGACGAACATGTTTTCCCAGTTGACACGCATGACAAAGACTTTGACTTGAAAATTTAAATAAATTAGAAAGACTCGAGACTCCACGGAGGACTGCTGGACTAGGATGACCTAGATGTCGGTGCCAAGTTTGAACGTCAATGGACGCGCTGAGTGCTTGGGCTAGTGCAGTGGGGTGCAGGGGATAGAGTGGGCCAACATTATTGGATCGATGTATCACGGTTCCCGTCTGACGGTCCTTCACAGAAAACCATGAGCATCAAATTCAATAGAGCAGTTATTGTCCCGGGTAAATTTACGGACAGATATAAGGTTGTGTATGATATGGGGGGAGATAAGGACATTTTTAAGGGATAAAGGGGGGGTTAGTGGGGGAAAATGGTGACCAACAGCCGTAGTGCTAACTTTAGATCCGTTACCAAGAATGATATGAATAGGTGAATGTAATGAATGAGAAGAGACATAAGAAATAATACCTGGGTCGGATGCAATATGGTGAGATGCCCCGGTGTCCATAAGCCATGTGGGTTCCCGCAAGGACATGGTGTCGAAGTTGTGTGCTAGGGCTGTGGGGTAGGAGGGGGTGCCTGCGGGTAGGTGATGGGGGGAGGGGTAGGGTGCCGGTGCCTTGTCGGGTAAGGGTAGTATGGGGCTCGAGTGGGGAGGGTGGGGTGGGGTTGGGGTGGGTTGGAGTAGGAATAATGGGCAAAGGCATTAGGGTAGGTGTAGGGGGTGGGGCGAGGGCCGAGAAGACCCGGGGTAGGGTTAGGGTTTTGGTTCGGTCAGTTCCAGGATCCGTAGCCTTCCGAGTGTCACTGCTCGCCAGAGTTTCGGCCTCTCCCACGTCCTCGCCCGTGACCACCGCGACCGCCACCACCACGGCCAGGGTAGCCACGGTTGCCCGCCGGTTCTGCCGTGCCGCTGGTTCGGCCATGCGGCTGCTGTTGCTGGTTCGGACCCGGCTGGCCGCCGATTCGGCCTACGATGAGGGCTGTCCTTGTCTCGATCGAGTGTGAGCGTTTACGTTCAAGAAGCAATAACGCTGACCGGACTTGGAGAAAATTGGGTTGGGGTTGTTGAAATTGCATCCAAGATGTTTGGGCTTGGAGATCGTCTCGTAACCCCCGTAAGAGTTGGAGCACCAGCTGTGATTCGGAGACCGGGCCATCGACGTCATCTAGCCAATTGGCGATGTTCCGGAGAGTTTAATATGTGGCCATGGGCATAGATCCTTTGACCGTAGTGCGGAATTGGTGTTCCAATTGCATAGCCCGAGCCGGTTTATTGTCGTGGAAGAGATCATGAATCACCCGCCAAAGTTCGGAGGCCGTTGAGGTGGAGGAGATGACCAAATCGGAGACCTCATCGGTCACCGTAGAGAGGATCCATCCTTGAAGCAAAACATCGAGTTGAAACCATTCGTCGTCGTCGGTGGAAGAGGGGATCTTAGAGCCGGAGAGAAACCCGTGAAGATTGAACCGTCGAACAAGGAGAAAGAAAAGGCGGCCCCATTTTTTGTAATTAAGTTGAGAAAAACTCAACTGTATGGGGACGTGAAGTTTGACGTTAGATATAGCCGTGAAAGCCAAGTGGGGAGAATTTGAGGAGGTAGTGGAGGGAGAAGGAGGTTTGTCCGTCGTCTTGTCGGAGTTTTCCATGAGGAGGAAGAGGGGAGGACGACGGATGGGGGGTGGGGCTGCTGCGGCAGTAGGCCAAGAGAGAGAGAGAGAGAGAGAGAGAGAGAGAGAGAGAGAGAGAGAGAGAGAGAGAGAGAGAGAGAGAGAGAGAGAGAGAGAGAGAGCAACGCCGAGAGAGGGGTGAGCCGAGAGAAAGAGAAGAATAAAAATTAGGGTTTTGGATCTGGCTCCGATACCATGAAGAATGAATATTTTCAATGATTAAACGTGTAGTCGTACAACCGTATATATAGACAGGACGGGACTCCTAATACAAGTAGGAAACCTAAACAAAAGGTAACTACCAATAATACAATGATATAATAATAAATACATTAAATATACTTAACATAAATATATATGGTAAATATATTTAACAGCAAGTTTCTTTCTTGAATTTAATTTTTTGATTTGGTCTTCTTAAATCTAGGTCTCTCAAACCATGGACTAGATTTATCAAAATCATTTTTGCAGCATCAAGATAGCCAGGTTCTTAAGCTTCGTCTCAATCTTAGAAAAATACGGGTAAGAAAATCTTGATTCTACCGTATTCTCATATTTTAGTTTAAGTTGTAAGAAGATAGATGAATCCCAAGTAATTTCTTGATGCTACTTTGAATATTTTTTATCAATTTCTTTTTCTTTCGAGAAAGAGCAAGAAAGCTATGGATGGTTTATCATGATAATAGCAAAGGAAGCATCAAAGGTAATAAGTTCCGGTTTTAATTTTTTATTCAAATATAATTTTCAGATGTACTAATTTCCATTATCGTAATTCAATTATCTATAACGGAGTGCTAAGTAATTTTATATTTAATTTCAAATTTTCTCCTATGAATATGTTTTGTCCTCTTTATAAGGACATATTGAAGAATATTTTATTTTTTTTACTTTTTACGGAGTAGAAAATTATATGCACAAGCGACAACTTGATTAAAGACTTACTTTTTAGAAGTTATTATTAGTAGTGAGCATGTAAATAGAGGTATTAAGTTTCAGTCTTATCAAAGAAGATGCCCATAGACTTCAAAGATTGTGTTTTCTTCATCTATAACATTTTCAAATTTACTTCAAGCATTTTCCTTGAATGATTTATTTTTTTAACTTTAGCTTAAAATGTTTGATATTTTTTTAATAAAGAATTTAAGTTCAATCATTCGATGTTTTGTGTTTTGTTATTAGTTGTACACTGAGGATTTGTAGAAGATTGTGGTTGCATTACAATTGGATGAGAAGAAAGGCCACTATTATGATGATTCATTATGTGAATATAAGTGTTGGATGTGTATGCTTCGATGTGTTTATGATTCGTACATTCTATCTTATTTCTAACTTTATATATTTATTTTTAACAATTGTTCTAAATAATTCACGGGTGAAAATGTGAAATCTTTGTGAAGTATTTATTCAAAGCTTGGTAGGTGAGTTAAAGATACAACTTGACTTACTTAGATTTACAATATTATAGCAAATTGTGTTTCATTTTTTTGATTTCTAATTTCTTGGACTTCTTTTCCTTCACAATGTTGCTACGTCATCCACAATAATTTGGTTTTCTTAGGTCTCTATTACTCCAGAAAACTATACAAGTTGTTATGATAGCAAAGAAAAAGGAAAATAAAAAGAAGAAGAAGAAATAGTTGAAGAAACAAGAAGCAAAAATAAAAACATTTCTTAGAGAACAATGAACAAAGGTGGTAACCTACAGTTATATGTCTTCTTCTATTCATTTTTATTTTATATTTTTAATTTAATCTAGCATTTGAATACTAATTTGTGGTATATTGGTTTCAAAAGATGCTGATATTGATCGGGATCGAACCACGGTGACCATTCATGTCAGGGTTGTTTGTGTGTACGAAATTAGTGCTTTTAGAAGGATTGGAGAATCAACTCAGGTTATTTTCCACAACGATCAAGTATGTTTCTTCGATTTTGTTAGTTTTTCATTAAGTTTTTGTGCATATTTTATACATCACAATATAGTATACATGAAGAAATTGAGAATAGGTTATTACTTTCGTACATCAATTCATTTCATAACTGTATACATAAATGGGTAGTAATGCCGGTGCGTGGCTCGATGCAAACTTTATGTCAAATCTAAATAAATAAATGAGTTGTGTATTGTTATGGAACCGGGTGCGTAGTAATGTTGGTGCGTGGCTCAATGCAAACTTTATGTCAAATCAAAGTAAATAAATGGGTAGTGTATTGCTAGGGATCGTGTGCGTAGTAAAGTTAGAACGTGAATTGATTCAAACTTTATGTCAAATCAAAATAAATAAATGGATAATGTATTGATATGAAACCGCATGTGTAGTATTGTTAGTGAATGGTGCGATGCAAACTTCATGTCAAATCAAGATAAATAAATGGGTAGTGTATTGCTATTGAACCGCGTGCACAGTAATGTTGGTGCGTGGCTTCAAGTGTAACGCCCCGAAAATAAGCCTATCAGAATTAATTAATAAAAAATTAATTAATTACTGAGAAGGACCCAAAATAAGTAATTTAGAAAGTTTGTCAATAAATAATGAAAATTATATCATTATGTAGAGTTTGACTGTCTGACCCCAACGGTTCAGAGAAAGTTGGACCAAAAAGTGTACCCTGATTGGGACCAAATTAGTCCCAATCAGGGACTTGCATTTGGAGCCCGTAGAAATCTCCGCTCCCTCCACTGAGACACCAAAACAGTAGTAGAGGGAGTCATCAACCATGTCTTCTTTTCATTACTCCTTCCGATATAAACCCTTAAATATTAACCAATCTTCACCATTCTTATTCCAAAAGAGAGAGCTGAGTGTGAAGAGCATTGTAGTGTTGTCAATTTGGTATGAAGTCGCCAGTGCTAGCCATAAATGTCGCCGGAAGTTTCGCTGGAAAATTCTCAAAACCTTCATTAAGTGACTAGAATGTTTGTATAGATCGTTTCTACGTTCATAAACGGTCGTTTGGTTGAGATTAGTGTTTCACCTGCTTGAAAAACTAAGAATCATAAACCTTGAATTTGATGTTAAAACTATGAACTAATGATACTAAAATGATCTATGAACCTTGGAAAACATTTCAATATAGTTTAATTGAAGTTTGGTAACTAAAAATGGAACTTTCAAATTTGGACCCGAGAGGTAGAAGACGATGAACAGTAGTCAAAATACCAGAGGGTGGATTGATCCACCCTCCTGGATCGATCACACGAAGGTAAATTTCTACAGAGGATCGATCCAAAGGGTTGGATCGATCCCCCGACTTGTTTGCTCCGAAAATACTTCCAAAAATGCTATTTTTGAGCTCTAAAATCCTATTTTTGATACCAATTAATTAAGAACAATATAAAGATGATTTCCCACCATGAAAATGATGTTTTTAACAAATAACATGTTATGTGATGCATGACGGTAAGTTAGAGTGTTAACACTCGAAACTAGGCCGCTACTTGCTATTGGATGTTAATTTAATTGATGACTATGATGAATGATAAACCTACTGATTAAAATGATTAATAATGATTGAACCATGATTAAAATGAATACATCGATAATCATGAAATGATTTATATTGTTAAGAATATCTAGAAGAACTCTAAGATATATCCACTTGGAATTAGTAATGACTATTAAGAATATCTAGAAGAACTCTAAACAATTATCTAGAAGACCTCTAAGATAGCTTAGAAATAGGCCTTGCGGGTATAATTATGAATATTCGATGGCCTGAGTTAAAACGTACGCACGGGATCTACAAACCAAACTTGAGGATCTCTCGTTTGGGGATACCACCCAACCCGACAGTGAGCATTCCGTTGTTCGGTTTCTGGTTGAGCTTAAGCGAAGGTAAGTTTTATCTTAAACTAAGCCTAGCTTAAGAATTGGATAAAAGTACCTTAGATTAGAATATAGTTTAATAATTTGTTAGAAATATCTTAAACTAGAATTCGTTTAAGGATTGATAAACATTAAAGAGACTGGCCTTAGACTAAGAATAATTTAAGAATATTGTTGAATATTGTTGAATATTGTATGATGAATGTTGAATACTAAATGATGGATATTGAATGTTGAATATTGAATGATGAAAATTGAATATTGATAATTGAACATCTAAACTAAACATTATGTGCATGATATCAAATGAATTGATTATGAATTGAGTTTCAATTTATACGTACAATCATGACCCTTAGATCATAACAAAGCTGAGATTAAATTGGAGTTAGATTTCTTCTCATTTTTTTCTGTTTGCACTTGAAATGAAAGGGGTATACCGAAGACAATGCACTTGTAACTTTTTACTCTAGAAATGAAAATCATATTTTTCCCTGAAAACAAAATATGTGAAGTTCAGCATTGGTTTGAATTTGGATTATTGTAATTATTTTAATGTTCTAGTTTATTGGGCCAAGTCCGTTGTAATTAGGCTTGATGTACTTGTATTTATACTTCGTCTTGATTAATGAGAAAGCAGTTTGGTTTGTATAGATTTCTACATGAACTAAGAACAATGGGAATTGTGGTAGGGATTTGTTCACAGGCTGAATAAGTGGAGATTTAGGAAGAGCAATGTCCTTGCATGGCAAATAAGGAATTTCGCCATGTCACAAACACAAATCAGTTGGGGGGATGAAAAATAAATCTCTCCCTCCTCTCAAGGCTAGCCATCTTTACATCATTTAAATTTTAAATCTCAGATCCTGACAAAGTAACTCATGTTATGTTATGCATCTTATTCTCAATAGATCCAAAGAATACAACATCGTATATCATGAAGTGGGATTACAAACCTCCAAACTACCGGGATGTAGGGCGACTGCCCAATGCTACAACAGGAATCCTCACAACATGCCCTCTGCTTCCTTTCAGTGTGACCTCTCCGAAACTGTATCGCCCGGTGATGGAGCGAGGTGTGAGAGTCACCGTGAACTTGCGCGAAGCACTGTGCCTTAGTGTCATTGCAGGAGGATCTGTTTCAATGGCAACTTCAGGTGACATTCTTGCACTGATTACATATGTTTCTTCTTCAGCTACATTGGTCACGGAGCGTGACACGGTTCGAGTACCCACGAGCTTTGAAATCGCGATTGAGGGCATATTCAGATTTGATGGGTGGCCAAGCGTGTAGTTGCACGCTGAGTGCGTGAAATTCTTTAGCTCGTTAAGATCGATTCCGGGTACTGTGCACAGGAATCCCAAATAATCTTCGTAACCTACAATTCAGTTTACACAGATGATAAGTTTTGAGGCACAATGACGACTGACATTCTGCAAAGTAATTCGAAAAACGTGAGCGCACTATTTAATTAAAGCCTGGAAAATGGAAAGGATAGTAAAGCCCAAGTAGAATAATGTTTACAATCACGATAAGTAACCCTATATCCTAGTATAAATATGCCTGATGTCTTGCCAATCCAAGTTGGACGTCAAGATTGAAATGGTGACAAGGACAAGACTACTTATTTACTCAGTATGATTTTTCATTCAGAGTACCTTCACACTCTGTCATATTAATAAAGCTTCGTCATAAAGGGGCGGAGGAAATGAATTGCAAATACGCAAAAAGAAACATACACTATGGGATATCATGCTACAGGGGCCAAGAAAGATCAGGTGCCCTGACCGAGATGTAATGTGTGCTGAGTATAATCTAAGATTTCAATATTGAATTCCAATCACTTAATTTTATTTAACATGTGCACATACAGGATTCAGTTGGTTAAGAGGGAAACTATGGGGTGGGGTGGGGGTGGGGGGGGGGGGAGTTACCTGCATCGAAAACAAGGCCAGGATCAAGGGCAGCTCTGGGATTGACATGGCCACTACCATAATCAAAAGGTGTTGCTTGAACCAGTGTCAACATTTCAGAAGAAGAATATTCTTGGGCTTGTAGCGGCCTCTCTGCTCGGTCAATAGTTGATGATGTTGTCATCAAAGCTGATTTGATAGCCGCAGGGCTCCAGTGAGGGTACTTCTGCTTCACAAGAGCAGCAATTCCTGCTATGTGAGGAGCAGCCATGCTGGTTCCAGATATCATAGCAAATCCTTCGCCTGATTCCAGCAAAAACTGTTTTACAGCTTCTTCATGGTGTTTGATGTTTTCTTTATTTACTAAATCTCTTGTATTTAAGTGACACTAGTATTAAGTAAAGACAAATTGATTCAACCTTAGACCCAGCTCTATCAAAGCCTTTGTTTTGAAGTTAGCAAAATTGAACTTATTTATTAGGGATTCATGTATAACAAGGTTACCAAGAGGCACCATACAATGAACAGTGGATTACCTAACTTAAATACAAGTTGAGTTTACCAGAGAAGCCAGTCAATGAAATACCATTACTAGGAGACTCCCCTTGAAAGAAAAGAGAAATGCATACACAAAAGGCCTACATTTTTTTCCTTGCTAACTAGCGTTTTATGTTTCCCATCCCATGGAATCTACATTTTTTCCATCCCTGCAGTTTACATTGTTTCACTTGTTCTCTCCTTGTCAAACTCCGTTAAAAAAAATATTACATGGCTCATTCGACTTCCAACTAACCTTTCTACATCAACATCTATATACTTATTCAGGGACTATAACTAGAGGCTAAGTAAGGGCTAAGTGAAACTGAACATTCCCACTTTCAATTTACGCCTCTTTGGTTTTCTGGAAAACAAGATAACAAGTTTTTTCTAAAATACAATGGCCTGAATAAACAAAAGTGCACACTTGTTACTTTTCACAAATAGAGGTTGGTATACACTAATAATACTCCCATAGAACTAAGGAGGTAACACAGTAACTACTTTTATTTTTTCTGAAATGTGCGTTAATGAAATAGGGCGTTTAAAAAGTAAAACCTCTAGACTAGAGTTGGTCCTTCATTTTGAACACCTGCATGGGCATCAAACTTTTACCAATTTCCAGTAGGGTTGTTGAAAATCCTTTAAACGGTTTTACCTTTGATTTGGAAGGAGATTAAGAAAAGTGAAATGGTGTGGTTGAAATTGACGCAAAGGAGGGAGAAATCCTAGGGGCCACAATTTTTTTTCCAAAATGGAAAGTGGAACCTTTTTATGGGACAGATGGAGGACTGTTTACCTCAATTGAATGCGAGTATCATTAGTTCATACCAACCTCTCTTTGTGAAAAGTAACAAATGTGCATTTTGACTGATGTACTGTGAATTTTTGCTTTTGAACTAGAGTTGACCGGAAGTTAGAGAGGGCTAAAAACAAAGTTAAACATTTTCTTTAACGTAAATTGCAGGGAAGAAAAAAATAGAGTGACATAAAACAAACAAACAAGATATTTGCCGTATGAAAAACTTTTTAAGCCTACACTGGAAGTTCCTTAAATATCACCACCACCACCACCACCAACAACAACAAACCTAGTATAATCCCAACTCTGTTGGTACCAGGAGTCAAAGATGTATCTTAAAGTATATAATGCTGCTAAGGCAAGAAAACCATAAGGAATGTAAACAATACTCCCTTTGTTTCATCATACAGTTCCACATTCCTTTTTAGGGTGTTCCCTTATAATTGTTCTTATATACATTTCGGAAAGGGCCCACTTAAATAAAATATTGTCTTCAATTTACTTTTTATTCTCTCTCTTCTCTATACTCTGCCCAACATCACTACACTTAAGCTCTATCTCCACCACCCATTACTTCTCTTAAACTACGTGCTTGTGCAAGAATGAACACTATAAGGGAATGTAGGTAGCACTATATATTTAACCGTTTTGTTTGTTATATTTAAAACGTGATGTTTCACCACAAAAGTGATTGTGGCCTCATATAAGTTATCCTCAACCAATGATGTCACAGAAACTTTAAAAAAGTTAGTTTACCAATATAATTTGCTTCGTCTGTTCCATTAGGAGCCCATGCTGCCCAAATTAGAGAACCAGGAGCCAGAATATCTGGTTTGAGTATATCAGCATCTTGGAAGCTAAAATCTTTGATATTTGGTCCTCTAGCAGAGAACAATGCCACTTGTGGTGCAGCTTTTTGAAGTATAGGCTTCAAACCATCCCCAATGCGTCCTATTCCTTTAAAGCTCTTAACACGCCCCGTCCAATCTCTTGAAGTGGACAAATTATAATACTTTATAAGCTCCTAAAAGTATAAATTCACAAACAATATTAAGGAACAAAATGGAACAAAGCCGGGACACTAAATAAAAATACTTAATGAGAAATGCAAATGATGAAGTGCATGTCGAAGAACTAAAGTACTAAACATTAGTAGCCCCTGATTCAATGTATATGTGAAACATAAAAATACTTAGTAAGAAATGCAACAGACGAAGTGCATGTCAAAGGACTAAACATAATTAGGCTAGTAGCCCTTCATTCATTGTTAGCATATCCAAGAACTAACCAAGAGCTTATAAACCCACCATATTTTCTTTAAAGTACTGATGTGGGACTATAACACTCTTCCTCGAGTGGCCAACCGGGTCATTTTGAATCTAACAGGTTGAAGACTTGCAATTGGACTCCCATCCCCTGAAACGAATATTTGAAAATGCAATAGGAAGACTTAAAGGACCACACTATGTATGGACTTCTAGACAACAATAGGGTCAAATGAGCCACATGCCGTTGGGTATGAATTTCATACAAATAACTAGGGTAAAGATCGACTCACGGGCCACTAGAAATGAACTTCTATACGGGCACCTAGACAAACGAGGTGAGCCCAAACCCGCTCTTTGATTTTGATACCATGATATAATTTAAGATGGAGTGGAGTCACTAACTCAATCATAAGACACTTGGATTGTACCACATTAAAAGATTAAATTCAATCAATAATTTAGTTCAACTCATGAGCATATAAGCCCACTATATTCTCTACAAAGTTTTGATGTGTAACTCTAAGAGTATGTTCTCTCGAACTTATTACTTATTCTTATTAGAATCAGATCACATCAGACCAAATCCATTCAGATAATATTTGACTATGCCAGATCAGAATAATTTATACTTCATATTAAAATAATAATAATAATGATACTAATAATAATAATAATAAAATTAACCTACACAAAAACTTAACATTCATCAAATGGTAAATATTTCTTTATAATATAAAATACATTTTTAAGAACAAACTCCGTTATTACTAAAAAAGTATATCAAAATTTAGAGAAATTCTTTTTGTCATCTCTTGTTTGTAGAATTTTTTATGTATTCTGTAAATGTGTAATTTATACTTCTTATTTCTATACCAATTTGTAAATAATTGTTTTAAAAAGAGATGAGATTTTGTAAGTTATTCGAAGTGAGATGATAATTTTGGGATGGAGAGTACACATTTAAGTTCTAATTTTCCTTGGTACGTTTATACCGATTTTTTTTCTTTGCTTTTATTCCAACATATCTAGCCTACCAAGGTTTACAACATCACTTCGAATGATAATAATAATAATGGTAATAACAACGATAACGACATTGATAATGAAAATTTTAATGATAATGATGATAATAATAATAATCATAATAATCATAATAATAGGTATAATATAATAATAACAATAATAATAAAAACAATAACAATACAACTTTAAATTCAATCACATAGATCAATCATCCGATCCATTCAGATTACATCAGACCTTAATGGAATCAGACCAAATCAGATCCGACGAAGAGAACATGCTCTAGCACACTCTTTCTCATGTGACAATCGGGTCATTTTGAAACTAACTTGTTGAGGACTTGCAATTGGACTCAGCCCCTTGAAAAAAATATTTGAAAAAGCAGCGGCAAGAGCTAAAGGACCACGAAATGCTAGGTATGGCCTTCGAGACAAACAATCATGTCAAATGAGCTATAAGCCGCTGGGTATGAATTCCATTAAGACAACAAGGCTAAATATCAAATCACGGGTTGCTATAATAGTCTCCTTGACAAACGATGTGAGCCAAAATCTAGTCTTTAATAGCATGATAGAATTTAGAAGAGGTGGGGTCACTAGACTGGGTCATAAGACCCTTGACATGAACTACATTAAAAGATTGAATCCAATCTATTATCTAGTTCAACTCAAGAGCTTACAAAACCCAAAATTTTTCTTTAATGTTCCGAAGTGGGACTCTAACAAGAATTTTTAATATATCCGTGTGTGTGTGTGAATATAGGGTTGGTTGTTTCTCTCTATCTATCTATCCATATATCTCTCTCTCTATCTATATTTCTATCTCACTCTCTCTCTCTCCCTCTCTCAGTCCCTCCCCCATTCTCATTTGTATGAGTTTGCTTACACAACACAAACATTAAGCAACCTACTTCAAGCTATTTGATAGAAGAGGACACAAGATGATGCCTCGCACTTCTATGGTAAAACTCAGGCTTTCAACCTTGGGGACAAGGTTATTTTGATGAAGGCAGCAGTAATGGAAATCATGAATAATTAACCCCAGAAATTAGGGAATGAATCGGGATCTCATTCGCATCGAATTATAATCATATGAGCATAAATCTAGTAATCTTATAAGGCCTTGATTGACAAATAATATACGTAGTATTACTTATCACCATTGTTTTATGCCTGAAGGCCATACATAAGTTATTGAGAAGAATAGTTCTCCTTGAAAGTTATATTGAAGAGGGTTCCAGTGGATGCTTTGTTTGTGCCGGTTTATTTTGTTTTCATTCCATAATCAATTATACCACTCTTATTTCTTAGTATATGGCCTTTCTACTCCTTACTACCTATTACTAAATTACAACAAACATAATGTCCCTGGAAGGCTCCAAAGTTTTCAATTTTAGAAACTACAATGGAACACATGGGGACTAAGATGCATACCATTGAATCCTTCTGATTAGTTATGACAATCCCAGGAACTCTGACAGGAACAGGATCATATTTGGTTCCCGGCGAAGAACTCTCAACAGCAAGAACAAATCCAGCGGCACCAAGACTTCTCGCTGTTTCGGAGACAGCTTTTATTGACGATGTTCCAACAACAAAATTGAATGAATAGCCACAAAGAAGAATGTTTCCCTGCACCAAGTTTTTGTTCAAAAGTTCGGGCTTCTGGCAGTCTGAAGGAATATATTTGTCAACCGAAGAGTCCAAAACAACATCATTAGCAGCAACCATAGTGAACGTTCGATTCGGATGTGTAGAAGCTGCATTATCCCGTAAAATGTGTGAAAATCATGAGAATATATGCAAAACAAATTTCAGAACCTTGATAATAATCACTTAGATGCATCCAGGGAAAGATGTTCAGATAACTTATTCATTTTAAATGACACTTTAAATTTGGAATTAAAGTGTTGATGTATGGTTTTTACATCCTCAAAAACAGATGAAAAGATGATGTTATGATGCTGAAAATTTTGTAAAAAATAAAGAAGGAAAATAACAGACACACAAAAGAGAAAGAATTGTGAATTTGCTTGATATTCTCTAATCACCAAAACTCCGTTGGAGAATAATACTTTTTTTCATTTCTTCATTTTTTCCCAAAAAATCTCCTCGTATGGAAGAGGCTTACAAGACTTTCCAAACTGCATAGTACATACTAGGTAAATAAAATACAAGAATGAATAACTAATTAATAGCCTAACTATTTCAAAACTACAAACTAGGTAACAAAATAGATTATAATACAAACAATAAGGGTGGGAAGGAGCTTAAGCAATGGGTTAGATAATGGGTGTGAACTTACCACCATAACAACACCAGCAACAACAACCCAGTAGAATGCCACTAAAGTAGGGTCGGAGGAGGATGTGTGTACACAAACCATACCCTTACTTGAAAGTAGAGAGGCTGTGCAAACTTACCACCATGCCCCTATTAAATTACTCCCCCCATGATAATTTTTTTGCTTTGACTATCATGGAGTTTAAGAAAAAAATGAAATTCGGGGTTGACATTTAAGTAGAGGAGAGAAATAGTGTGAACCACTTAATACTTAATTTAAAAGGAATGAGAAATTTTTTTGGTACAAACAAGAGCGGAAAGAGAAGTTTATTTTGGAACAGAAGGAGTACTATTCACCTTACACTGTGTGGACGTTGATGGTAAGATCACACTCAGTACCTAACTCATTTCTCCTACTTCTATCATTACTCAACTGATAGCTAATAGCTAAGGTATATATGTACATTACGAATTCACTAATGAAATTATTCTTGTTATTATTATTATTATTACTATTATTATTATTATTATTATTAAAATGTTATCTTTCTGTTGCTACACGTTTTTGTTGCTGCTACAAGAACATATCATCTGAACCGACATGAGCAACAATGAGGGGAGCTCTCCTAAGCCACACATTAGAACTTCAACTCCATTACCCTAATGTATACCAGTATATAAAGCAATTGAACTTACGTGACAACCCAATGCCAGATAATATTTTCCCATTGCCAAGTGTCAAATGATTCTTATATCTCCTATCATCAACTGCAGCAGCTACAGATGCTATCCATGGGCTATAAGACAACAATGTTTTGGGGAAAGGACCTCCATTACCGGCTGCTTGAGCAACAAATACTCCAGCTTTGACTGCTGAAAGAAGTGTAGCATCAAAAGGGTTTAGAAATGTGGTTCTTGTAGTTGTTGGAGGACTGTTTGGCCCCACCGACAAATTGAGAATGTCAACCCCATCATGAACTGCCTGCAAATAGATGACTCATTTTTCAGTCATGAGAAAACACAATGTAAAATAATTCTTATAAATTAGCAGGTAACAACTACGTTCAACAATTCCATTGGGAAATAGCTCAATCCTTAGAGTTATGTTCGTCTATGTCATGCATTAATAATTCATCAGCTCACTATGATTTGATATAGAGTATTTCATAGATACCTTCCAGACTGTTAAAATAAGTTCACTTGATTAACTGTCTTCCCTTATGAAGAGTATTATATATTGGTTCGCATGTGTGTGTGTGTGCAGTGGGGTAGGGGTGGGGAGACCAGGACTCTCAAGTCTCAACAGATTGATAATTCCCGAGTATGAGCACTTTGAATTGTAAATCTGTAATCACTTGGTAATTCTGAGGACCCGTTTGGTAAGTGAAGCATGGTTGATATGATATGAGATCTGAAATTTGGAAGAAACGATATAGATTCTGAAATGAAAGTGCTTGGAGAGATCTAAAATATGATATGGTTGTTACTTGTTAGTGACAAGTGGGTGGGGGGGGGGGGTTGGTTGTGGGGTGGCCGGCTGGCGGCAGGGGTGGCCAATGTCAGTGAGTGGTGCCCGGTGGGCAGTGGGTAGCCACCAACGGTGGGTTGTCAGCGGCGGTGGTCGGCTTTTGAGGGAGATATCAACCCCCAAATTGGTATCTCCTATAATTGGGAAATATGAAAACACCCCATTTGGGAGGCTTGTGATAGCGAGAGATATCAAATCCGAACCATGAATCCATGATTAGGCTTCACCAAACACCCATAAAAGGGTCATGATATCAGAGCTCATATCTCTTGTGCTCAACAAACGGGCTCTACAGGTTTATTTGACACAGAGAAACATACTCTTCAACCCTAGATTTTCACCGATTTTCCAAATGATGTTAGGCGGGTGGCATACTATGGCTGAGCACCTAGGCTAGGGTTGGATCAGATGGGATTCAGAAGAGAAAATTCGGAAATAATACGTATATGGTCAAGTGAAGCCAGCGCATACGAGGGAGGGAACTATGAGGGTCTTTATAGGAATTTTTTCAAAACATTAATTTTCACCACCAATTCGTCCATTGCCAATAGACCGAAAAGAGTCATTTTGGACAATGGTTTAGCTTCGAATTAAAATGGACCAAATCAAAATGGCACATTAAACTTCCACTGCTTAATTTCTATGATGTTTTGGCCAATAAAGGCATCAATGGTCTACCAGAAATAGCCTCTAGGGGTAAGGTGATGTACTTCTTCACTTTGAGACCCCAACGGAATTGGGATTATGCTGGGTATGTTGTATATTTTCACCACCAAATATAATTTTTAGCTAGTAAATAACAATGGACTTAGGATTTAGGAACTACGTAAGATATGGGATTGCAATGAAAAGAATTAGAGAAGGAACTTTTAGTAGCCATGGGAACTAGAGTGAAAAGAGGACACTTCATTGGGGTGGGGGAAGCTGAAGTTGCATTTGAAATATTCACAAAAGAATCATAGCTTAAATGTATTGAAACTAATGTGAGGCTACATTGCTTAATAAGCATGACGATGTAGCTGTGTACGTATTACACTACCAACTGTAAATACTCAAGCAAATCGGTGGTTTTTGTGTGATGCTATAATACACACCATGGGTGTCTGCTCTTATCATACCAGCATACCTGTTCAATAGCAGCAACCACATCTGCAACAAATCCTCCAAACAGCCTGTACAGTGCCTTGTACACAGCAATCCTGAAAGCCAGTAGCAATTGTAAAGAAAATGTTGTAACATTATGCTTAAAAGAGTGTTGCATCATGTTTTCATAGCTGTAGGAAGCTTCACCTTGCACGGGGAGCCATTCCACTTGCTTTTCCAAATTCAAATCCATGCATTCTGACAGGAATTCCATTGTTTCCAGCTGCAATGGCTGCCGTGTGACTAGTAAAATCGATGAAACAATCCACATTATAGTATGAATAGTATTAGAGGCATATTCCAGATATACTAGAACCCTCAAATGAATTTCAATTCTCAAACACAAATACCTAGAATCTGAAATTTCCTAGAAGCATAATAGAACACCTGCAATTCATAAATCCGTGGATAGAAATAGCATAGTGGATGCTTTTTGGGTTTTGCACAATAGCATCCTTTGATATTAGACGATCAAATTTATATCCCACAATGCAGTAAAAAAATTGTGCAGTAAGTAGGTAGAACTCAATATCAAGCTCAAGTCATTGTGTATGCTCTCTGATATCTTTAGGGACACAGTCACATGAATTACTCTCTTTTAAGTCACTCCAGGAAGGATCGGGATCCAGTGAACTGGAGTTACCCTACTAACTTTCCAAATGGAATCATAGAGAAATATAGATTCCTACAAGTTAGAGTGTAGAAGATCTGTGAGAAAATTGGGAGGGATAGGCATGTTGTGCAGCATTTAGGACATAAGCAAGTACGTGAAAGACGTGATAGACTTTGCGAATAGTGTAGAAAAACTTTCAGACTAAAGTTATTTCGACGGTATTCCAGAATACTTCAATCCGATGAGACATATGCTTCAAGATCGAGTATGTGGAGTTTTGTATCTCAAACGTGCCAATGGGCTCTTCTATTTATAGAGCAAAAGCTTTTGGCATGAACCAACATGACTGTTCTGGTGTCATTCTAATGCTACCTTGTAGTATTCGAATGGTAAAAGTGTTTCCGAATTCAGTCTGTTTTGGAAGTCCTTAAACATTCTAATGCTACCTTGTAGCATTCAAATGCTAAGGCATCAAGTCCTCAGAGTTGATTCTAGAAGTCCATAAACATTTGAATGCTAAACATATTTGTAAAGATCGCTCGAAGTTGGGGTAGTATTCTAATACTAATGTCTTAGTATTCGAATACTAGCCACATTTTTGGCTTTTTGCAAAAGTTGCTGGGAGTTACGCCTACAATTACAATACTAATATATAGTATTTGAATGTTTAGTTTTCCACCCTCATTTTGGATTCTGTATATGAAAATCTGAAAGAATTTCATAAAGCAAAACTTGGACCCATGCCACAGGCTCTTCCACCGAGCCCGCTAAGAACTTCGTAATATCGTTGAATAAGCATGTACTCCACACCTTTGAACTCGTTAACAATACAACAACAACAAAGCCTAATCCCATTGGGTGGGGTCGGCTACATGGATCAAACAAAAACGATGTCATGGCATCCTATCATGTGTCATATCTGTTGTGAGATCATTCACACGAAGGTCTCTGAGCAAGTCTTCTTAGGTCTACTTCTTCTTCTAGCCACATGTCTATTCACCATTTGGTCAACCATTCTCACCGGATGCTCTATTGGTCTTCTCTTCACATGTCCAAACCACCTAAAATAAGTTTCTACCATCTTTTATGCAATAGGTGTCACTCCAACTTTAGCTCTCATAAATTCATTCTTTATTTTATCCATACACATATTACTGCTCATCCAACAAATCATCTTCATTTTCACCACACTAACATTGTGTTCATGTTCACCCTTTGCTGCCCAACACTCTGTTCCATACAATATATAGTTGGTCTAATTCCTGGTAAATTATTTCCTTTAGTTTTTAAGGTATTTTTTGTCACATATAAAGACCGAAGCACTTCACCATTTTGACCAATTGGCTTCAACCTTGTGGTTAATATCATCCTCTTTTTCTCCATTGTCTTGAACTCATTAACAATGTTTTTAAAATTCTTTCCTAACCTTAAGTAAATTCAATTAGCCAAAAAAGTCAATGACACTAAAATCACGAACAAGATATAGGCCAAAAAAACTCCGAGGAAGGAAACAAATAGACTTAGGGCCTGTTTTTTTGGGTTGGAAAGGTTCAATTCCAAGTTTTTCTAACTCCTTCCGATTTATTCCAACTCCTAGTTTTTTCCAACTGTTTTCAGTTCCTTCTAACAACTTAAAAAAGTATTTACATATAACGAATATAGAATAACATCATACATCCAAATTTATAACATACCACCTCAA
The DNA here is from genome assembly GCA_003260385.1 of Cuscuta australis. Classification (NCBI taxonomy): domain Eukaryota; kingdom Viridiplantae; phylum Streptophyta; class Magnoliopsida; order Solanales; family Convolvulaceae; genus Cuscuta; species Cuscuta australis. The sequence continues at coordinate 887,970 of NQVE01000017.1, forward strand.
ACATGGTCAAAGAATAAAGATGAAATGCTTTTTATCCAAAATTAGTTTTCTTGCAAAATTAGTTTTCTTGCATATTTAATTGGGTGATTTTTTAATACTTTAATTTTTCCAACATTTTTCAATTCCTTCTAATTCTTTCTAACTCCTTCCGGTTTCTGCCAACTCCTAGATTTTCCTAACTTCTTCCAATTTCTTCCAAATCCAACTTTAGTATTCCAATCGAAAAGAACATGCCCTTATTTGCTAGCCATTCATGAACAATAGCAAATTTGTTTCTTCTGTTTCTTTATTTTGTATGAACAAATAAGTTCGGTTATGAGTCATTTTCCAAACATTTTCTTGATTGGTTTTCTATGTATATATCTCACTCATGCTACCCATTTTATAATAAGAATGTAGTGAATGAAATGCAATTTCTTTGTCTGACACAGTGTATTTCAAAACTAGCTAGTGATTTGCTACCACATTTCCTAATTTCATCTCTTTGTTTGGCAACTTAGAGTGTGCTTTAAGAGTCTACATTTATACCTCAGTTGTTATTGTTGAAGTATAAAGTGAATAAAAGCCCTAATGTAATTTTTTAAAGTGTGTCGTATAGTCGTATACTCGTATCTCATATAAATCAACTTGGATTATCCCTTAAAACCCATAAAAATATATTCTTTCATAATCTGTATTTCTCGTTTGATTAGATCCCTTCCCTCATTTTAAATAGGACGCCTATCTAAAGAAACCACACAAAACCAATTGCTTGCTTGCTAGACCATTCATGAGCTCCAAATCGCTCCTTTGTCAAGGAAGCAACTCAACCAAAAGCTCAAGCTTTATACAATCCAATTTAAGGTATACCATCCATTGGTCGATCTTTTGAATCTATTGGTTTACTAAACTTCTCAGTTATTAAAGCCTAAGTTGCGTTGTTTAACTTTCGGCATGCCAAAAGGTATTCGAAATTCCCGAACCTTATATCCACTCGTCTGCATGACCAAAAATTAGCACACTAGTATATCTGAGTTTCTAAAATAGTGAAAATAATTTTGACAAGACACTTAAAGCATGGTAAACCGTACCTTCCATGTCCATCACCGTCAAGAGGAGAATCAAAATCGATTTCAGGATTAAATGCACCGGCAGCTTTAGCAGCTTCTGCAAAATGTTGAGCTCCAATGATTTTCCCATTACAGTAGTAGTTCTTCCTTGTCTTCGGATCCTTTTCACAATGTCCTCGAAATTTTGGAAGAAGTCCATAGGGTTCAGCAATGTGGTTTGCAAAGCAAGGATGGTGTGGAAAAATTCCAGAGTCCACGAAGCCTATAACAATATCCTCTCCAGCCCTATCAAAGCCACCTCCAGTTGGCCACACTCCAGTGGGAAGCCCCAGGAATTGAGGGGTATGGGTTGTAAGCCTTTTCACCTTCCAATCCTTTTCAACTGATTTCACACCAGGAGCTTGTCTAAGGATTTCTGCCTAATAAAATGTTAAGGGTGTAAGAAAGAGATTAAAGAAGGTCATCGACATAAATCACATTTAAAAAATAGTACTCCATCTGTCCCCACTTAATATACCACTTTGACCAGGCACAATTATAAGGAGATGATTGAAAAGTGAAAAGTGAAGTGTGTGGTTGGAATTTGTTTAGAAGAAAGAATTATTTTGAACCACTTATTCTTTTCCTTAAGTGGGAGATTATTTTGGGACACATGAAAAAGGAAAGTGTGAACTTTATTTAGGGAAGGAGGGAGTATGTGTTTTCTTTCACCCCAGAAACATTCAAGATAGTATCAGTAGAAATTAATGTATTGTCACCTGCTCAGGTGTAATATGAACTGCAAAGCCATTTATGAGATGGCGGTAACTATATAGTTTCTTGTAAGTTCCTTGGTCAAACAGCAACCCTAGAAGCATATCATGTTTCTTTTCCAGATGTTTTGCATAAGATGAAACAGAATCACTGTAAATGAGGCATAACAGAAAGCAGACAGGGTAACAACATCAATTAAGGATTAAGATAGAAATAAAATCCATTGTGTAAAGAAGTTCAGTAATGAGCATTTCTTAGATGTACATGTGCAAAACTTTTTACTGATAAGTTATACGACTAAATCATTTTTACTGAGTTCCTTTTAGTTGGAAATCAACAATTGAATTAAACTCTCTCCTTAAAGGTGGCCAATGACCAGTGGTTTTATCACACCTGGAACACTTTGAATTCCTTGGGAGCTATGCAGTTCAGTTTCAAATGCTTCTTCTTTCTTGGTTGATGTTTAAGTAATTGAACAGTGATGGTGGAACAATGAGAAATACAACAGAAACAACAAAAAACCCAACAAAATCCGACAAAATGGGGTCTGAGGATGTAAGCAGACCTGCTTCCCCTAGTAGAGAAGTTATTTCCAAGAGAGGCCCCAACTCAAAGCACAACTCAAAACAAAAAAGAACCCGGAAAGAACAAAACAACAAGTGAAGAGAAAAAGAAAGGGAAAAGGAAAAGATAAATACATAAAAACGAACCAAGCACACACCTAACAATGAGAAATACATATGTTCATAATACAACTGCTGAAATTAACTACAAAATAAGTAGAAATGATATTAGGGTACCTGGCTACATTAAGTTTCTCATCTTCCTCCAAAGCTGTAGCATCGAAACCATTGATTCCACCTTTATAACTTATCACAGGTTCCCCTTCAACTGTCACGATGTAAATTTCAGCGTTCCCAAAATTCAGCACACCCAATAAAACATATGCAATGAGAAGTCCAAAAGCCATTGTTGAGGCACACACTTTGACGTCAACAGTTACATCTCTGATTCATCCACAACCCAGCAACAGTATGGAGGCACAAACAAAAATTGATTAGATCACATAAAATGGCCCTAATAGTATGAACAGGGAACATCACTAAGTGAGGTACTTTGTGCCTCAAAGCTAATTCCTAGATCGAAAGGCGAATATTTATGCTTCAAACTACAAATAAATTACACCACCCAAGAAACTGAAAAGTACTTCCACTTAGCTAAATGAAAGAATTTATCACACAAAAACACCGAACTGGTAGAAAGATATATTACATTTAGGAGTCAACACTAAAATAATGATACTTGTAACCAATCACAAACATCCGAACTATACAGATCCAGTAGCTCAAACAGCACCTCTGTTCTGAACGTGAAAATATGCTTACTTGGCTAGCTGTAGTAGACTTGAAACTGGTTTTGAACATATAGCGATCAAGTAAGTAGCTCAAGCAAAGAATCAAAAGCTATAAATATAGAATATATAGATAATGAAGTAGAAACAAAACAAAAAAAATAGGCTAAGATCTTTACTCACAATGATCTGCAGAATTATGGAAGGAATCAAATCATGGAAAGCTACTCCTTATTTTGTAATTTCTCTATCTCTCATTCTTCCTCTTTACTACTGCTGTTGAATACTGAGTCACATGAGTGGACGAAGTCCCGAACAATCAATGATGAAGACTGGCAGAGGCAAAATAAAAATGACTAATGTACTGTACCGCTTCTTTTTATTTTACTCATCAGCAATACACCACCCCTTTTTCCATCACATATTTTTATTTGATTTTTATTTAATTATTTTTTTTAATTTTTTTTGTCTTTTTTAGTGGACAAGGAGGGGGTGAAGACGGAATAATTTGCAAATCTAGGCTATCTTGTTATGAGTTCAAAATATAGACTTTGATATTGAAAGGATTAGACTTTGATATTGAAAGGATTAGAAAAAGAAATTGGAAGACTTTGGCCCAGATTGAAATCAGAATTAGATGTTAGCATTAGCATTTTGAAAAAATTATTATTTTTATAACTAACCTGCACCATAAATACTTTATCTAAAATGTTAACGCTAATTGAAAACGTTGTTCTCAAACAGGCCTTTTCGAAAAGTCGAAAAGAGTTAAAAAACGGAAAGAGTTTGAAGAAATTGGAAATAACAAAATTGAGCTGGAAATAATTAGAAAAAATAATAATGAATAATCCTATGTTTACCTTATTTTTCAAAAGTAATGTCACTCTTTACTGTGATGCATAATAATCGTATCTTTAATTAAATGTGCAAATTTTGGACTACTATTAAGCTACTAACGGTATGTTTTGCGCAATAAAATAAAAGTTAGAAATATTGTTAATACATTCTTTTTTTATTTTTTACTCTTTTTGAAACTTTTCCTAAAATTTTTAAATTGACATTGTACCTCCATCATTTCTTTTTGTTTTAGAAAAAAAAATAAATTTTCTTAAAAAAAGAGATATAAGAATAACAAAGATGCGAAACACAACTAAAATCATAAAAAGAATGAATTAAAAAGGTAATCTATAAAAAATAACCTCATACTGGTAAGAAATCAAAATATATGAAATGGTAGGTTAAAACGTTTTACACATTATACAGAATATTAATATATTACTTCCTCCTGCTAATAAAATATGAAAATAAAAATAAATACGGAGTAATATATAATAAAAAAATAAAAAATTTATTTTCTCATTAAAATCTTAAGGAAATAAAAATACATTTTTTCTATTAATAAATAGTTAAAATAATTATGTTGAAGTAAGAAAGTAATTTATTAATTAGTTTTAGTTCTTATCAGTTTGACATTGGTTTTTATTGAATATCCTTTTTTCATTAATTTTGTAGAATTTTAGTTTTTTTCTCATTTTTTATTTTTTTATCTATTTCTTTAGCTATGACTAATTTTTTAAAAAATAAAAAGAAATGATGGATGTAGAAAATTATTTTAAAAAATTTAAGAGAAAATTTCAAAAAAAAATTAAAAACAAAATATAAAAAATAGCCTCAACTTTCATTTTGTTGCAAAACAGACCATTTGTGTTAACCAACCATTAGCAGCTTAGCGGCGACCAAAAACTCTTAAATTACAGTAAAGTTTAGATTATTATGCATTACATTTATAGATGAGATTATTTTTGAAATACCTAGTAAAGTTGAGATTATTCTCAATTATTTCTCCAAACTAATTTTACTCATTTTTTCCATTTTTTAAAACTTTTTAAAATCATTAGCTTTGATAGAGTCGATAGAGCAAAACATACATCTTATCACTAAAATAAGAGAGACATGTTTTTATCTCCAAAGTATGGTGCACTCATTTGCTCCATACATCATAAAGTCATTCAAGCTCTATTTATTTGCGTATTATATATTAACTTCTAGCATTTTCTAACTTTTTTTTAGTTTCTTCCAATTTCTTTTAGTTTTTTTCGACTCCTAGTTTTTCTAACTCGTACTAGTTTTTTAATTTCTAGTTTCTTCCAACTTTTTAAAGTTTCAGTTAAAAAGTATCCCACATCGGAAAAGTGTGAGGAAAATCATGGGTATTGTAACGCTCCAAAACATGCTTTAAAAGTTATTTTATAATAAAAGTAGTTTAGAAGCAATATTTTGACCCAACAAAGAATTATTTCTATGTTTGGCCAAAACGAAGGAAATTTTGGAGTCAATGATTTTTGTTAAGATTAACTTTTATGGATAGGTCTCGAAGAGATGAATCCAACGGTATATTTTATGAATAAATCTGATGTACAGATTTTCAGTTATGACATTTTAAATATGTAATTTGCATAAAAATGAGAAGTGGTCAAAGATGTGAACTTTTGCAAAATGATTTATTGAAATAAATATTTAAATTGAATAATATTGATTGAATATGAGAGGAATTTTAATTATATATCAATTAATTCAATTTTGACTCTGTCAAAGTCAACACCCAAAAATATGTTGTCAGAAAAATTATTTCAAATAAATATAAAATTGTATCGTTGAATAGAGTCTGATTGTCTGATCGTAATGGTGCAAACGGAATTCAATTCGAAGAAAGTTAGACCAAAAAGTGTACCGTGACGGGAATCAAAATTGGTCCCAATCAGGAAACCGAGCCTCCTCCTCCACTATGGGCGAACGTGATATTTCCTACGCAGCACACACTCAAGATTTGTGTCTTCCTTCTCTTCTTCCCTATAAGAGAAGAATTCAATCTTCTCATTTCTCCACCAAATTGAATAAACTTAGTGTTATAACGTTATTAAAAACAAGGAGAGCATTCTGCAATAGTTAATTGTTGTCAAGGTCGCCGGAGCTAGTCACAAACTTCGCTAGAAGTTTCTCCAGAAAATTCTCAAAACCCTTATTAAGTTTCGAGGTAAGCCCGCAGATATATCTAGTGACTATAATGTTTGTATAGATCGTTTCTACGTTCATAAACGGTTGTTTGGTTGAGTTTTGTGTTTGACATGTTTGAGGAACCAAGAATCATAAACCTTTAATTTGTTGTTAAAACTTCGAATTGATGCCTCTAAAATGATCTACGAACTTTGGAAAACATTTCTATATAGTTTAATTGAAGTTTGGTAACCTAAAATGAAGTTCGAGGAAAACGGCCGAAGGAAGAAGAAGATGAATAGTAGTTTCTGTGTTGGGTATAACAGGTACCCTGGTACCGTGTCTAGGTACCATTACCAGGTACCGTAAGAAGAAGAAAATTTTTAGAATGGTACGGTCGACCGTTACGAACATTTTTCCGTCCGAAAATGCTATTTTTGAAGCTATAAAATCCTATTTTTTATGTCAATTGATTATGATCAATATAAAGATGATATTTCACAATAAAAAATGATGTTTTGGAGAAATAAAATCTTGCGTGATGCATGACGGTAAGCTAGGGTGTTAAGACCCAAAGCTAGGCCGCTATTTGTTATTGAATATTATGATGATTATTACTAATTGATGGTTATAATGATGAGTATTGATTGATGATTATGATGATTAAACCTTGATGAATATTTTGATTAAAATGATAATTATGAATGATTAAATCATAATAAATACTCCCTCCGTCCACAAATAAACTTTACATTACGCGTTACGATGTTTGACTGAAGTTATTTTCAAATTATTTTATATGAAAAATGGTGTAGAATTGAAAAATAAAAATTACATATTAAAAAACTATATCAAAAGATCTACAAAACTAGAGGTGACATGACTATATTATTTTATCAAATGGGTGACGAAAATAGGCCAACAAAGTGAATAAAGTTTGACCCTGTGAATAGTGAACGTAAAATTTATTTATGGACGGAGGGAGTACATTGATAATTGTGAAAATAATATGTATTGTGAAGGTTATCTAGAAAACTCTAAGATATACCCCTATTAATTTTGATTTGAAGGGTATCTAGAAGAACTATAAGATATACCCAAATGACCATTTTAGTTAAGTGATATTGATTTCAATGTTATCTAGAATAACTCTAAGATATACCATAGTGATGTTCATTTTGAAGGGTATCTAGAAGAACTCTAAGATATACCCATTTAAGTTAGGCCTTGCGGGTATGATGCCTTGTGGCCAGGGTTAAAATGTATGTACGGGATCCAAGAACCAAACTTGAGTACCTGCTTGTTTGGAGGTACCACCCAACCCAACAGTGAACACTACGTTGTCGGTTTCTAGTTGACCTTAAGCGAAGGTAAGTTTAAGATCTTAAAAAACCTTTTTAAGATCTTCTTCTTTTTCTTTCCGCTCTTGTTCTTCTTCTCGCTCTTCGTATGCTTCTTCTTCGTGATGTTCTTCTTCCTCTTCGCTTCGCACTTCTTCGTTTAACTCCAGTTGATGTGGAATTCTAACGGCTCAGTGGCGAAGTAATAGTTCGAGGTTGTTCGTACCAGGAAGAATGTTTTCACTGCGAGAACGAGTGTCCATACAACTAAAAAACTAAAACAAGAAATTCTTTATTTTTATTTATTTTTCTATTTTTTTTGGTTTTTTTATTAAAGGTTTGAAAATCATTTCTAGACTGGTGCGGATCACTCTCTCACCCAGAAGTCTAAGAATGACTTATCTAGAACTATCGAGCTAAGAGCTGGATGTCTTAAGATCGGAACTCTCAAGCGGATAAGTGGGAAAAGACTTAGAAAGATTTATCTAGGTCATGAATGAAGAAATTCTACCCGTTGGTAAGGAAAAATCAATTTCTTGATTTTCAACAGCTATTGAGACTAACATCTTGAAATAAGTTATTCTGTTGATGAGACTAACATCTTGAAATAGATATTTATCTGAATGTCCATAGTCGAGTATTAACGAGAGTGGGATATCGTTAATGCATGTGAGACTAGTGTGTGTTGGATGTTTGACTTAGTCTCATAGTCAATGATGGTGTGTTCGCATCCGCACATGGGCAGATATTATCTGGAGATAATAGGATGCCTGACTGACCTATCCTAAAGATGTTGCTTGAACTTTTAGCTCATGCTCTAAGCATCTTTAGCGCGACCACGGGTGTAACTGACGAAGCTGCTAGGTATAGCGGTAAGTCAATAAAATTAACCGAGACTAACTCGGGTCGTTTCACAAGGATTGGCCAAAGGAAGTATTTGTTAATTATCTTAAAATTTTACTTCAAACAATTAATTTAGAGCAATCAAGTTCAAAGCAATAACAGTAATATGATTAATCCAAACAATAATTTAGAAACGGGTATGAATCGAACAAGTATATGGGCTAAGATAATAATTTTAGATTAAATTAACTTCTTAATCTAATTGATCTTATATCATTAACTTATCCATTTTTCAGGCCTCATTAATGTGTCTAAATATGGTTGGCTAGATTATTTTTCTTAACTCATAGACAAGCTAGATAAATAATCTCCAAAGATTAATTAATAAATTGGCCAGATCTATTAATTAGTGAATCTCATTTTAGACCATTGAATCAAATTAATCAAGTTACTAACTTAATTTTAACTATTAATCATTAGCCCATACCCTTAATTCAATTCATACCTAAGTATAAATTTAGCCACTAAAAGCCATTAGTTCACAATTCAAACTAAGTATAAAAGATAATTTTATTAATAAAAGAAAAGTTTACAAGAAAGCTTACAGATCTTGAAGAACTGAATACAAGGCTCACAAATCTTCAAATCAACACTCTAAGCTTTTCTTGAAGGACTCTCAAACTCAAATAAGGTGAAAAGTGGAATTCTTGGAATGATGGGGAAGGAAATGGCCGAATGGGGTATTTATACCCGAGCAGTCATCACAGGCGGGCTGACAGGCGGCCGCGTGTCAGCCCGCCACCGCCAACAAGGGAAGCTTCTGGATCGCCGATGTTTCGAGAATCAACGACAGACGGTCACGGAGGCAGGCGCCTACTAGCCCGCCGGAGCCAATTTTCCCCGCCTGCGCGTGTGTTCGCCGCCAAAACCAGCTTTCGCCGTTTGCTGATGCTTGGCAGGCGATCTGGTAGGCGGCCGCCTGCCTGGTCGCCTGTCGACACTCCAACTTCCAATTCCATTCCAGGATGAAAATATTACTAATTGCTTGTTGAAATCAAACAATTTTTATTTTTCTTGGCCCATTCAATTTTACTACTCAAAAATATAGTTATATGACTTTTAATCGAAAAATTATTTCTTATTAAGATGAAAAATTATAAAAAAATATGTTAAATGCGAGGATAAAATTATATATAAAACGACTTTATCAGTAACTATCCTTCGACTTGAAGTATTACGTTTTCTGCATATGTGAACCCGCATACTTTGATGCATCAACCTAAGCCATATGAAATAAGGATGGTATACAGACTTTGTTTTGGGTATGCCACAGCGCGTATTCAGAAACGTAGATTACGTACATAGGATTTGTCACTACTCTTTTAAAGAGATTAATGTCTTATGGGGCCCACTGATAAGTCATGACTGAGGTAACTGCATGGCCATGCTGAGATGTTTTTATGACGTCTGTTCCTATTAGTCAGACTTGATAAATCAGTGAATGACTTAATGGATACAAGTTGGATTTTATTAATCCCTTGCATTAAGTTTAGACATTGAGACAAAGGGATACAATTACACGGAGTCTGAGTCGCGGAAAGGTTTTGACGGTGCAAACGTCTTAACTTATAATCTGGGGGCAATAATGTGTTGCTAGATACCGCTTATTGCTTATAGTATTGGTGCAGAACCAATACTGTGGCCAGCTTTATAAGTGCCTATACGGGTCACACACTTTGGACAATTTAAGGAGTAAGATTAAACAATGGGATAATAAGTAATTTGTATATTTGTAAAATAGTAAAATAAAATATTTTGGAGTATAATATATATTATATATACGGTTTATATATATATTTAATATATATATATATATATGATAACACCGAAATATAAATATATTATATGTTGAATATTTTATTTTGGTTTGTCATTTTAATTATGAAAATAATTATTTTGACATAAACTATTTAAAGTATATTTGTATACTTGTTTAAAATGATATTGGTATTTTTATTTGATATAAAATTAATTTTACATTAATTTTTGATGTCAAATAAAATATACTTTGAACATTTAAGTGGAGAAGAATTTTGAAAATACTTCCCATATCATCTTGTTCGGCCATAAGGATTTAAAGGATCAAAATTAGTCTTTGATTAATAGTTCAATTTTTAACTTTAGCTTAATGACAAAAGTTTGATTAATCACTTTGTATTGTTTTGTTTTCTTTTTGATCCACGGCACAATTGAGATAGAAGGGTGTGAAGATTATCAATTTGTGTATCATAATATTCGGCCATAGGTTTTCTAGTGAGAGAAAAATATTAGTTTGGTTCTATTTATATCGTTTTGTGTATATAAAATATCTATAATACTTTCTAAATATTATTAGAAATATTTTCTATAGAAATATACAAGATTATTATTATCCCAATTTTAATCTTTATATTTTATACTACTATAATCTTTACTAGCATAAAGATTGTGGTAGATTCCGGCGTTGTTTGAGTTTCAAAGTTGGAGACCGGACGCTTGAACGGTTATGTTTGCACTTTCAACGCTCTTCCTACGACCTCTTCGTTTTTACCGCTTACGGAGAAAGGTACAAATTTTTTACTACTATAAGTTTTAGTACGTGATTCTGGGCAAGATAATCATTTAGGATGTTAAAAATTTTATATTCCGCTGCCTATCCTTGCATGGTTACCTTTCAGTGGTATCAGAGCCAACGTACAAAACTATAGTTTTACGTTTGACTTTTAAAATTTTAAAAGTCAAAGTTTTAACTTGGTAATGATTAAAATTCAAAAAATGGTATAAAATGATTTTATTTAGTCTTGGAATAAGTATTGGACTTAAATAAATCATTGAAAATGAATTTTAACTTTATTTATTTTATTTCTACCCGTAATATATATACATACATATATTTTGATTTTTCAAAATATATATTTATATATATTGTAGAAATAGTAAATATAATTTTATTTGGACATAAAACATCATTTTATGATTGATAAAATTATATTGTAATTTTTTAATGTATTATTTCCTATTTTGAATTTGTTGTATTTATTTAGGTGAAAACCGAAAATAAATATGGGAAAATTCAAAATGAACTTTATTAAACTTGGAAATATTATTTCTAAGTTGAATAAGGTTGTTGATAAATATAGTGTACAAAATAATATTAGTTAGTAATTAAATAAATATATATTTATATATGTACTCGGTTTTATTACCGAACTATTATATATATTTATATATTTGTATTTTAATTACATAAATGAATAATATATATTTTGGAAAGTTATTTCTCTGTAAGAAAAAGAATGTTTTTTAAAATATTAAATTTTTATAATTTAATATTTTCGAAATCAATTTAAATGGCTTTTTATAACTTATTGAGATTTAACTAATATATTTTGGAAATAATGATTTATAAATTTTGGAAATTTTATTTCCAGGTTTTTAAATGTTGAAAATAATTACTGGAAATTGAAATTTAATTTTCATAATTTTTGCAAAATTGTTTCAAAATTTTAATGGCCTTTTTTTAATATAATTTTGCAAAAAGGGCTTTTTTGTCATTTGAAATATTCTGGAATTTTTTTATGCTTTCCGAATATCCAGATTATATAAAAGGATTTTATAAAATTTTATTAGATTTATTTGGACATCTAATTTAATTTTATGAGTTTTAGAAAATATTTACTCCATTAGTATTTTTTCTAGAACTGTCCGGGGTGAGCGCGGTTCACCCGGTGTATGTATATCTCTATTGCCTGTGTGGATGTATGATATGCATGGTGGATGATTGTAGCTATAGTTTATTTGATTACAATACGGCCTGCGTGTCGTGCCTTATCTTTTAAACTCTTGTTGTAAATCTATTTCTCTCTCTTACCTCAACCAAGGATTCTTTTCTCACGTGGTGGTTAGAAGATAAAAAGATTTGATGACTGTTTGGAGAAATCTAAAAGAATGGAGATAGCCCGAAGTTCAAGTGCCCGGAAGCCAATGGGAGCTATCGTTTTATTTTTCTTTTAGGGGCCACAATCATTACACGTTTATTTACTGCATTTTGTGAATGCATGTTGAATGTATGTTGAACGCTAGTAATGGACATGTGTGCGGCCATGTCGATAGGTGAGATCGAAATTATAAATCCCTCACGAATATTAAGTCTGTTGCCTTCTGACGCCCGGCACCTATCCGGCTAATGTGCACTGTCATGTACTCAGCCTCAGCAGAGCATAGTACGATGTATATTAAGCTGGTTATGGGAACCGCCATAGCGTGGTCGCTGTCATACGTTGGGTTAGACTTAACTGAGTCTCGGTCAAATGGATGGACGACTCAGAGGCATTAAATGGGGGTCATCAATGACAAGTCGGATGATTTTACTCACTCATCCAGCCAGGAGTTGGATCTTTATGATTTAATTGGAACTCTGTTCCTAACCAAAGTACTCTGCTTGTAAGACGTGCATCAGCCAATTACAAGTATGGTGAAAAGGTGTCCTGCTCCGGTTGTAATAATATTGTTCGCCCAACACTAGACCAAGAACTGAGAGCCCGGCTCATCAGTTGGAACTATGTTCCTACCTAAATAGTTGTCTTGTGGAGTAACGCTCAAGTGGAACGCAAGATAATGAAATATGGATCTTGGCCCACTAGAGGTTTCGCCGGAAATCTCCGAATCAATATCGAGGGTTATTGATTTGTTAAAAATAGTGGGAGATAATTAATTAAAGGCCTAATTAATTTTTAAACATGATAGATAACCTAGTTTGCAAAATTTTCTGTAGGTGGCAAACAACAACAACCCTTTCAACCTGCGTTACATCCTGGAAAACAACAAGTTATCCGGGAGTAACTTTCTTGACTGGGAGATGAACCTCCGAATCGTTCTTAACTATTAGAGGAAACTCTACATCCTCGAAACGGATCCTCCCAAGACCCCTAATGCTAATGCTCGTGCGTCCGAAGTCACTTCCTTCAAGAAGTATGAGGACGACGCGCGAGATGTAAAGCGTATCATTATGGCCAGTATGACCGCGGAGCTCCAAAGGCTCCACGCGGACATGGAAGTGCGTCCTATGATACAATGCTTAAGAGACCTTTACCAAGGTTAGCCCCAAAACTCAGGAATTTACGTTATCGAAGTCAATATGTCTGATATCACCTCTTGGGTGATGGATACTGGATGTAGTTCTTTTATTAGTTGGTTAACTTTTTACTTTGTATCTCTTAACTAGCGAGAAAATATTCGTTAAGTATTTACTTAATAATTGATCCTGGTTCTAGAGATCAATTACCAATATTAAAGAATTTGACTTAATTAAACTCTACATTTCTCAGAGAATGTAATTTTCAAAGATTGATTAATAATCTTTCAATCTATTAATTTTACCCAAAAATTACCATCACCCTACCACGAATCACAATCCTAATAAATTTAGCTACTCATGGTTAGAGATCTAATCAAGCATTCATAATAAGAAAACATAATTCAATTGATAAATAAAAGTAGGAAACTTACTTTGACAGGATCTGAGTAATAGGAGGACCGGGCTACAAATTGCTCTGAGAAAACTCCAAAAAGTAATTCTAAACTAATATATTGGTAGAAACTTCAAAGTATTTGAGAAGGAATAAAAGTGTTGAGGTTTGGAGAAGGGGAGGATCGTCCAATTTTGGAAAAAAGCCGCAGTTTATATAGGGTCGGACGCGAAGCGTCCAAGTCAAAGTGTCTAGATCTGGACGCCATAGCTGTCCCGCCCATTCAGCATTTATCACGTGTTAGTCTTGGAACGCAATCCACTCCAAGCGTCCAAGTCGAAGTGTCCAACCCGCAAAGCGTCCAAGGGTTGGACGCTTCAGATTCGTTTCTTTTGGGCTTTCGCGGCTTGGTTCAAATTTGGGCCTGGTTCTGTTTCCAAATGTCCCCAAACACTATTTCCGTCTCTCTCGAGATGCTCTTGATAATAATTTTCATCTTAAAGTTTCTTTTTCTCATAAATATGAAAAAAATTGAAAATCTAAACTGATTTATTTTAGAACCAATTATTATTCCCTTTAGAACAAATCAACAGATATTGTTCGAATTAAAATGTAATTATGTACTGATTTATTACTACTTTTGTGCAACAAAGCTTAAAATATGTTGAATAAAATAAGAACAAAATGGACTTATCAGGGACCATCAGCATGGTGGCCACTTCAGTGGTGGCTTGCACTCGGATGGAAGAAGTGGTATTTTGCTGACTGGTTGACATGTTTTGTAAGTGGTGTTTCGTGGGTGAGAATAAAAAAGAACTCAAACCGGTCCCACGGTCGGCGCCAAAAATGATGGTGTAAATTACCACCCAGGCAAACTACTCCAGACCGAGTCTATGATGGTTTGCTGAGTTTAGAAACTAAAGTGGCACAGAAAACAAAAGTTGATCGGTAGGACTATAGGTGGAAACACCTGTAGTCCAAATGTTATTAATTTAAGTATATAGAATAGTAGGAGGTAGTATTACACAGTGCTCTTAAGAGATAAAGTTCAGATCCCTTCTATTAAGGTTGAGGGTTACAAGGCCATTTATAGTAGAGCCTAGGGGACAGGACAAGGAATGCCCACGTTGTTGGACGATGCAAGGTGACTTCTCTTGTCACATAGCATTTGTCCTACTCATTTGTCGGCTTGTGCTGATGGCACCTCTCTTGGCGCGTAGTGTTTGGACGACAATATCTAGATATTCTCCGTGATCTTCAGTCGCTACCGTCCAACCATGCTTGGATTATTCTTGCCGACACATGTACACCCAAACTGGACACCCAATACAAGTTCCAAAAACTTTCCCAGGTAGTTTCTTGAAGGAGCGTCTGATCACTCAAGGATCCCCATGTAGTTTCATGCTAGTTGACCGGGTGCCCAATAGTCACCCGGGTGGTCTTGGTTGAAATCCACCCGGGTAAGGTAAAGATCCACCCAAACAACCCTGCTGCATGGTACCTGGACTTTTCCCGGGTGGTCTTGGTTGAAACCCACCCGGGCAGGATACTGTTAGCCTTAGTTTGCTAAGTCTCATGTTTTGATGTTAACAAACAATATAAGAGCTAACGTTTGTTTAAGTGTTTCAGGTACGACAAGAATCCATTAAGATTCGGTTCTCAAGAATGAAGTCGAAACACTAAACTAGCGTAGAATATGGGTAGAAACCGATGTAAGGATATGACTTTATATATCTATATTCACAAGCTCAAAAGCACTCATAAAATATGTTTAAAACCTTATTATAATCATTTTTCATACATCCAAAAGAATTTAAACAAAATAGGAAATGATTTAGACAAAAATATAAAAAATCATCAAAACAATCAAAAGGTACCCTATACCGTAAGAGGTACCGTAAGGGGTACCGAGAGCCATCTAAGAAGGTACCCCCTACCATGGGGACCCCCTATCGTAAGGGCTACAGTGAGTCAAACTGAGAACGTACCCCATACCGTAACCCATATGTAGGTACCGATCGTAAAAATGGAGATCAGCTCCTTTTGCACTATGGCGGTACCCCCTACTGTGACCACACACAGGTACCGACCGTTATGGTAGAGAAATAGCCTAAACACTATTATAATGGTACCCTATATCGTTTCAACGGTACCCCCTACCGTTACCGTTGGAGAAAAAATTCAAAATCTGGATTTCAAATTTAATCACATTTAATTAGTCAAAATCATTCCAAATTTGTATCCAACGGCTAAATGACTTTTCCCACTATAAATACAAGATTAATTCTTCATATTTTAACAAGAAAAAAGCTCCAAACATCCTCCCTTTATACTCTAAGTGTGTTCATTCTTTTATTTATTATTTTCAATATTTTGGCTATTTCAAGAGCCTTAAATTCCTAATTTTTATACACACACTTGTTAGAATAAGTGACCAACGCTAGAGGGGGGTGAATAGCGTTTGATCGTAGAAATCGCAGGAATAAAAAATTAAGAACGTGAAAAGTAAAGAGTGTAGAAAGCGTACAGGGAGCACACCAAGATTTATACTGGTTCACCACAACGTGTGGCTAATCCAGTCTCCCGAGAGACTCTCTCGAGCTACACTACTTCCGTTAAGCTTACGGGTGCTTCACAAACTGTTACAACCTGAGAACTTGAGTCCCACGAGCCTGAACAACACTTGCTCAGAGATACCGCACTCCAAGACTTCAACCCGAAGGAAAATACCTTTCCTTCGTACAACCAAGGGAAACAAGCTTCCCTTAACGTGTATACAACACTAAGACACTCAAGAACAAGACTCTCCTTAAGAGTGGATATTGAGTAAAATATATAGGCTCAAGAACAACTCAAACTTCACACAAGTTGGCTCTAGAAAGCTATGGAAAATAATGTGGTTTGGATGCAATGATAATATGAATATTGTGAAGTGAATTGATATGTAAAGCAGACCCAAACACCCCTTTTTATAGTGCCAAAATAGGCTCCAACGGACCAATACATTAAAGGGGTGATTGGCTTGATTTATGGGATTGAATAAATTTGGGATCTGCAGGATATTGGCTTCCCATCGATGTTTAGACTCACCCATCGCTGGTAAGCCAAATTTCCTTCAGTTTTGAAGCCAACGGTCACCTACCCATCGATGGGTAAATGCTTCCCATCGCTGGGTGGGAGGTTGACTTTCAAACAAGGAAAGAATCAGCCTTAAATGACTCACAACGGTCATGCCTAACCATCCATGGGTATGCCCTCCCATCGCTGGGTTCCCATCGATGGGTAAAGGTTCCCATCGCTGAGTAAGGGCATTCTGCCTTGCGAAAATGTTGGACCAAGGCTTAAACAACGATGGGTAGAACTTCCTATCGCTGTTTGGCATAGTTCTAGAAATCAGTTGGGCTGAAGGATGCTTACCCATCGCTGGGTAGAATGATTCTGGAATCCCGGGATCACTTACCCATGCATGGGTGATATCTACCATCGCTGGGTAGATGGCTAGCCCAGAACCATGGCTTAACTCACCGGCACTAAAACCCGAACGAAAAATGCAAAGTTCTCCAAAGTAAAAACTAAGTATATAAAACACTTATTTAATGTATTGTGATGTCAAAACAAGCTTTTTAATTTGAAAACCACGTCGTTAAGGTAAAAACCACGGTTGACCAAGTCAACGCCGTACACGGGTGGTTTTTACCAAAAGGTGGTTTTCATGATGTTTTGATTGGAGAACCATTTAAATTCATTCAAAAACAATTCCTACACAAAAAAGACTTGAAAACCACTTCATTTAAGTAAAAACCACGGCTAGCCAAGTTTATGTTGGAACACACTTTGCACGTTAAACTAAAGTCGTGTTCATTTCTGACAGGTTTTGATAATTGCCAAACCGCCGTGGATATGAAGAGTTTCGTTGAATAACTCAAGGCGTGAAGAATGGCTTGGAACAAGACCTAAAAGACTCAAGGACAGATCAAGAATTGAAGACTTAGTCGAGTCGGTCTTTTGTGATCAAAACCGATAATCAATTCAAGTCTCGGTTCTCAAAGAGTCAAAATTATTTTACAAAATCATAAAATGTTTTTATGCATCAAAATAAACATTTTAGATAAATCTCCTTATTGTTAAAATTCCTGGTCCTTGCTCAGAACCAAAACCACCTAAGTCGGCGTTCGGCTTTCGTCGTTCGGTTTTCGGCGTTCGGTTTTTTTGGCGCCCGAACCAACTCCGTGGTTTTCAATATTTTAAACCCTGTTTTTATCTCTGAGCATATTTTAAAGGTTCCCGAATAATTATTTTATAAAAACCACTTTTGTATCTTGGTCAATCGGTCTAACACGTGAAAAACGGTCAAAACCGTACGCACGTGATTTACGACCTTGAGGACTTGGTTTTTACCAAACAAGTCTTGTTTTCACTATTTTATACCATATACAATGTTTTTCATACTTGTTTTTTACTTTTGGGAACACTTCGTTTTTGGACCTCGGTTTTTCAAAACGGGTTTCAGCTGGCTAGACTTTAGCTGGGTGATAATCGATTATCACCTTAGTGACAATCGACTATCAGCCACTGCAGCTTTGAACTTCCAAGTTCTGAAGCACGCAATAATCGATTATCAGCTTTGCAATAATCGATTATCAGCCTTGCAGCCAAAACCCAGAATCTTCAGAGAGGACCAATAATCGATTATCACTTGTTGACAATCGATTATCTGGGTTACCGTTGTCCTCCAACGGATAGAATTTTAAATTTTTGGACAGGGAATCTTTGGATAATCGATTATCATGGTTTGACAATCGACTATCAGCCTGTGTCCCTGAAAAATTTGTCTTCATCCTGTTGGAAATTCTAGCAACGGTTTTATCCCATTTTGGGCTATAAAATGGCACCCAAATTCTCTCATTTTACACACAATTCTTCAACATTTCAATACTCCTTCATTGCATAATCATTCCTATTTTTCTTAGCTATTTGAGAGCCAATTCTTGAAGAAATTGTCGTGTTCTTGAGCGTTTACTAGTTCACTCATATCTACTCTTTGTGAGAGTTTCATTTCTGAGTGTTTAAGTGTTTTCATACACTTTAAGGGAGTTTGTTCCCTTGTTGTAAACTCGAAGGAAGTTTCTTGTTCCTTCGTGAGAAGTCTTGGAGTGCGGTATCTCCGAGCAAAGGTGTTGAGGCTCGTGTGACTCTGGTTCTCAAGTTGTATCGGTTTGTTAAGCACCCTTGAGCTTAACGGAGTTAGTGTAGCTCGAGAGAGTCTCTCGGGGGGCTGGATTAGCCACACGTTGTGGTGAACCAGGATAAAATCCGGTGTGCTCCTTCTTTACGCTCTTTACTTTAACGCTCTCGTTTTAATTTCCTGCGATTTTGTTTTAAACGCTATTCACCCCCCCTCTAGCGTTGGGCCTTTATTCTAACAATTGGTATCGGAGCCTTACTCTCTGTAAGACTTAACCGTTTGAGAGAAACGATCAATGGCTTCTACTCAAAGTTCATACGCAGGTTTAGGTGAAGGGCAATCCACCACAAGGCCTCCATTGTTTGACGGAACGAACTACACCTATTGGAAGGAGCGGATGAGGATTTACATCCAATCCACCAATTTTCTCCTTTGGAGAATTATCAAGAATGGTGAAGACGTGCCAATTAAGAAGGTCGGGGAAACCAACGTTCCTAAGACCGAGAACGAGTATGATGCACAAGACATCAAGAAAGTGGAAAACAATGCCAAGGCCATCAATATCATCTATTGTGCCGTAAACCCGGATGACTACCGGAAGATATCTTGTTGCACCACCGCGAAGGAAATGTGGGATAAACTAGAAATCACATACGAAGGTACGGATCAAGTCCGAGAAGCTAAAATTGATTTTCTAACCCATGAATATGAATTGTTTCGTATGAAGGAGAATGAGAAAATCGATGAGATGTTTGAACGATTCTCCAAAATCGTCAACGATCTCCATGCTCTCAAAAAGACGTACATGGACAAGGAGCTTGTGAGAAAAATCCTGCGAAGTCTCACACCGGAGTGGCGGTCCAAAGCCGATGCCATCCAAGAGTCCATTGGTGTCACCAACGTCACCATTGACGGGCTTAGAGGTAACCTCAAAACCTATGAGTCTACCATTTTATTCCCCTCTTTAGGTGAACAAAAGAAGAAGGGAATTGCACTCAAGGCTTCCTCAAGCCAAGAACCCGCCATGGAGGAATCAAGCGATGAAGACAACGAGTTCGGGCTAGTCATCAAGAAATTCCACAAGTTCTTGCGCAAGGAGTATGAACGAAAGGGTAAAAAGCATGGAGGACCACCCAAGTGCTATGGATGTGGAGAAGTTGGGCATATCAAGCCAAAATGCCCAAATGCCAAAAACGAGAAGGAGAAGAAACCATTCAAGAAGCACCGAGCTTACATCTCGTGGGGAGGTGATTCCGGCGACGAATCATCGGAAGGTGAAGAAAATGAAAGCGCCAACCTTTGCCTCATGGCACACGAGGAACCACCGGAAGAGGTATGTACCACTTCTAAAGATTCTCATACTTTAGATGATGCAAGAAGCTTTTAATGAACTCTATGATGAATATGTTAATGCTTCTAAAATTAACAAGGATTTAAAGAAACAACTCACTTCCATGGAGAAGGAGGTTGATAAATTATCAAAAGATAATGAAAAACTTAAAGAAGAAAATAAGTTTTTCGTAAAAAGAAGCGCCGACAAACCGGAGAGTTCAAAATGTAGTTCTTGCACATCACTTAAAGAACAAGTTGCAAAACTTGAAGGAACCTTAAAGAAGTTTGGTGTTTCTCATAAAAATCTCAATGATGTTCTTGATAATTTGCAACTTGCTAAACATGGCCTAGGTTTTGAAAGTGGAACTAATAATAAAGAAAAAGTTGAGCAACCACCTAAACAACCTAAGGCTCAACCTAGGAAAACTAAAATGAACAATAATAGACAACCTACATCAACTAGGAACACTAGACCACCTAGAAAGAACATTAGGATAAACAGTAGCCAAGTTAGAGAACCTAGAAACCATTTTCCAAATATGCATAAACAAAATTTTTCTCAAACTAGGGTCAATCAATATAGAAAACCTAGTAACTATTATCAACCTAGGAGAATGCATAATCCAAATGTTATTTGTCATTATTGCAATAGGGTAGGACATATAGCCCCGGTTTGCTTCACTAGGCATAGGCATTGCACTCAAAACCAATCACACTACCAACGTGCACCTAACGCCCAAGGACCCAAAAGGAATTGGGTACCTAAATCTTTTTAAATTAATTTGTAGGTGTGCTTGAAGGCATCAAGTGTACTTTGGTACCTTGATAGCGGATGCTCCAAGCACATGACCGGAGATGCATCCAAGTTTTTGCAAATCAAACCAACTAAAGGAGGAAACGTTGTCTTTGGCGATAATAGCAAAGGCAAGATAATCGGCATTGGTTCAGTTGGTAAAAACGAAACCTCCTCCATTGATAATGTTTTGTTGGTTAAGGGTCTTAAACACAATCTCTTGAGCATAAGTCAATTGTGTGACAAGGGAAATCGTGTGACCTTCGATTCTAAATCATGTACGGTTGAACGTCTTAGTGACAATAAGACGATTCTTCGTGGTGATAGAATTGATAATATTTACATGGTTAACTTAGATGAATCTCCCTCCGACTTTGCCAAATGTCTCATGAGTAAGGAGGACGATATGTGGCTATGGCATCGTAGAGTAGCTCATGTCAACATGAACCTTTTGAATAAATTGGTTTCACAAGACTTAGTAGTTGGTCTTCCGAAACTCAAGTTTGAGAAGGACACCATTTGTGATTCATGTCAAAAGGGCAAACAAGTAAGGGCCTCTTTTAAATCGAAAAATGTTGTGTCTACAACAAGGCCCCTACAACTTTTGCACATGGATTTCTTTGGACCATCAAGAACAAAAAGTTTTGGGGGAAACTATTTCGCCTTTGTGATCGCTGATGACTACTCTCGATTCACATGGACATTATTTCTAACTCATAAAAGTGAGGCATTTCATGTTTTCAAAACTTTTCTCAAAAAGGTTCAAAATGAAAAAGGCTTAACCACCGTAGCCATACGAAGCGATCATGGTGGAGAGTTCGAACGAGATCTCTTTACCGAGTTTTATGACGAACTAGGCATCGAGCATAACTTCTCCGCTCCACGTACACCATAAAAAAATGGAGTGGTGGAACGTAAAAATCATTGTCTCGAGGAGATGGCTAGAACTATGCTTGATGAGGCAAAAATTCCTAAGTATTTTTGGGCGGATGCCGTGAGTACCGCGAGCTACGTATTAAACCGAGCCGTCATTAGACCGATACTCATGAAAACCCCATATGAATTATACAAAGGAAGAAAGCCAAACCTCTCCCATCTTCGAGTCTTTGGTTGCAAATGCTTTGTTCACAATAACGGAAAAGATAATTTGGGTAAATTTGATGCAAAGTCGGATGAAGGAATTTTTCTTGGTTATTCATTGCGTAGTAAGGCTTATAGAGTCTTCAACAAATGCACCTTAACCATTGAGGAATCTCCTCATGTTGTCTTTGCCGAAAATGATGCTCGCTCGGCGAGAAAGGTCTCTTGTGATGATCTTGTAGATTCATTGGAGAATGTACATCTCAACGACAATGACGAAGGAGAAAACTCAAAGGAAAGCCAAGATGTAGAAGGAGAGCCACCCGAAAACGAGGAACAACCTCAAGAGGAGGAAACGCCAATGCCAAGGGCATGGAGGACTTTAAAGAACCATCCTCTTGACAAGGTAATCGGTGACATCAAACGAAAGGTAAGTACTCGTAGCTCTCTTAGGGACACCGTAGGTTACATGGCTTTTGTTTCTCAAATTGAACCTACAACCATTTCGGAAGCAATTGATGATGAACATTGGACCTTGGCAATGCAAGAGGAGCTTAACCAATTCAAACGAAATGACGTTTGGGAATTGGTGCCAAGACCCGATGATCACACCATAATTGGTACAAAATGAGTGTTCTGTAACAAACTCGACGAAAATGGAATAATCACTAGAAACAAAGCTAGGCTCGTAGCTAAAGGCTACAATCAAGAAGAAGGCATTGATTTTGAAGAAACTTATGCACCGGTAGCACGTTTAGAAGCTATTCGCTTATTACTCGCTTTTGCTTCATCTATGGATTTTAAACTATACCAAATGGATGTTAAGAGTGCCTTCCTCAATGGATTTATTCAAGAGGAAGTGTATGTTGATCAACCCCCGGGCTTTGACGATTTTGAGCACCCGGAGTATGTCTATAAACTAAAGAAAGCACTCTACGGTCTTAAACAAGCACCTCGTGCTTGGTATGAACGTTTGAGTAAATTTCTTTTGGACAACGGGTTCAAAAGGGGAAGGTCGACACTACACTTTTTATCAAGAGTAAAAACGATAACATCCTCTTGGTGCAAGTTTACGTAGATGACATTATATTCGGCGCTACTAACGAATCTTTGTGCAAGGAATTTTCAAACCTAATGACAAATGAATTTGAGATGTCCATGATGGGGGAACTAAATTTCTTCTTGGGCTTACAAGTCAAACAAATGAGGGAAGGAACCTTCATTTGTCAATCAAAGTATTGCAAGGAGCTCCTAAAGAGATTTGAAATGGATGGTTCCAAAGCAATGGCTACACCAATGAGCACCTCCGAGCATTTGGAAAAAGATGAAAAGGGTAAGGAAGTAAACGTAAAGAAGTATCGAGGTATGATCGGATCCCTTCTTTATCTCACCGCTAGTAGACCCGATATCATGTTTAGCGTTTGTTTATGCGCAAGGTATCAATCTTGTCCAAAAGAATCGCATTTAACGGCGGTGAAACGGATAATGAAGTATCTTGTTGGCACAATGAACGTTGGACTATGGTACCCCAAGGGTCTCCGTGTCATCTTTTTGGCTATTCCGACTCGGACTTTGCCGGTTGTAGATTAGACCGTAAGAGTACGAGTGGGACTTGTCACTTGCTTGGTAGTTCTTTAGTCTCATGGTTTAGCAAGAAGCAAGTCAGTGTTGCGTTATCCACAACCGAAGCGGAATATGTTGCCGCCGGTAGTTGTTGTGCTCAAATCCTTTGGATGAAGCAACAACTTGTGGACTATGGCCTTAGTATCGATCACGTCCCTCTTCGATGTGATAATACTAGTGCTATAAGCTTGACGAAGAATCCGGTTCTTCACTCAAGGACGAAACATATTGACATTAGGCATCATTTCATTAGAGATCATGTTCTCAAAGGTGATGTCGAAATTGAGTTCGTTGAAACACACAACCAATTAGCCGACATTTTCACAAAACCTTTAGAGAAAGAGTCGTTCTTCTGCATTCGTAGTGAACTCGGAATCCTTGACTCCACGATGATCTAAATTGTGCATTAGTTATTATTCTTTTTGGTCCCTACTAACTTAAATGTCGGAGACGTTTTTAATTCTTTTTTGCAGGGCCCTTTTTTTTTTTTTTAAGGTGTCAAAGGCAGGGGAACATGTAAATCGATTTTTACTTCAGACCTGGTGTAAATCGATTTACAGGCTTGTGATAATCGACTATCACAGCCTGCAGAAGTTTAGAGCACGGAAGCTAAAGGAGTAAATAATCGATTATCAATATTAAGATAATCGATTATCTGAGCCTGCAGAAGTTTAAGGCAACTCAGGCGCAAACTCCAACAATCGATTTACCAAACATGGCAATCGACTATTGAAGATTGCAGGACAATCAGCGGAGAATCTGAGGCATCTGATAATCGATTGACAGGTCATGATAATCGATTATCAACGGAGATTTTTCAAAAATCTGACCGTTGCAGAGACGTTGGAGAGCAGTTAATGCCTTGTTTGACCATCCCAACGAATCTCTACACCTCCTCCACTATATATTGGTGATATCTACTCCATTTTTACTCATTCCAATCATCTCTTCTCCATATATTCATCATAATTCATCATTCTTGCTCCTATTCTTCATTTCTTTCAAAAATTTCTGCAACCTCTCTTGTTGCAATGGCAGGCGGTCAAAGAAAGCGTTCCCGCACCGGCAAGAACGTTGCCTCCTCCTCGGCTCCTCCACCACCGGCGCACAAGTACCTTGACGGGTCGTTTCTTTGGTTCAACGACCGCGAAGAGGCTACAAGGTTCTCGGAGAAGTTTGAGCATCGGGAAATTCTCCCTCCCCGATTCTCCACCGCCCGCTTCATTCATGACTCCATTCCACGCGAAGCACGGGTTATCCTTGAACGTGGAAACTTCCTCGATCTCCTCTACATCAAGAAGGTCAATTATCAACCTTTTCTTGTTCGAGCGTTGATTTCAAACGTCAACGGGGTGGACATTTATTTGAATGAAGAGAACATTCAAATCCTCACCGGGCTTCGTCGGGACGGACAGGATCTCGGGCTCTACACCGGAGAAGAGGGGGCGCGGTTCAATGAGACCGCTCTCTTGGAGGAAGTGGGCATCCGTCACTTCGTACCCACTCCCCAACTGCGGCGCCCTACGATTTCTTCCATGAGTCCCGTGTATCGTTTCATCTTCTATGTGTTGACACGGATCCTCAAGCCCAGGAAGTTCAACCACACCAATCTCTCCCAAGAAGACACGAAGACGATCCATGCGATGATTCACAACGCCAATCTCAATTGGTGTAAGTTTGTGATGACTCACATGTTCACGGCCACCTCCGACAATCGGCCGCTCCCCTATGCCCTCCTTGTCATGGCAATTCTTGAAGAATACAACATCAAAACCGATGTTGGGCCAAAGGTAAAGGGGACAAAGCACTGGGAGATTGATGAGTCTTCTTTCCACTCGGGCACCGACGAGACTCCGTTTCGACAGCCTCGTCCACGCCGCCAACCGAGAGCCACTGCCTCAGCCGCCACCACATCGACCAATTCTTCTCTCGCTGAGCAAATGGCAGCCTTAACTGCCACTCTCTCTCGGATTGACACCAACGTCTCCAAAACGGCGCACAACGTCAATACCTTGAGCCGTGAACTTCACGGGTATTTTGACTTTTTCAATTACCCGTACGCTCAAATGGTCCCGTACGTTCCTCCACCGAATTTCGGATGTGAACAAAGTGGGACTCAAAACGTTGGAAGAGAAGACGAGGTGGACGATGATGAAGAAGAAGAAGAAGACGAAGAAGAAGAAGAAGAAGAAGATGATGATGATGATGATGATGATGATGAGGTTGATGATGATGATGGCGATGGTGATGAAGAAGAAGAAGAAGAAGAAGACATTGACGAAGAACAACTTCTCAATGATCTTTCCCCGGATTTCTAGAGCTCTAGCTCTACTTTCTTCTCTTCCTTATTTTATAATCTTTTAATATGCTTTCGCTATGTACTCCACTTTTTCCCTTAATTAATTAATAAAAATCTTTATGATTTTTGTTGTTAACAATCTTTTTGTTAATGTCAAAAGGGGGAAGATAAGGGCTATGCATATTTTCAGGGGGAATTTTATTAAAGGGGGAATTTTGTTTCAAAACGATCAAAACCCTATGCATATCCCCATCTTGTTTGTCATTATCAAAAATGGGGAAATTGTTGGAACACACTTTGCACGTTAAACTAAAGTCGTGTTCATTTCTGACAGGTTTTGATAATTGCCAAACCGCCGTGGATATGAAGAGTTTCGTTGAATAACTCAAGGCGTGAAGAATGGCTTGGAACAAGACCTAAAAGACTCAAGGACAGATCAAGAATTGAAGACTTAGTCGAGTCGGTCTTTTGTGATCAAAACCGATAATCAATTCAAGTCTCGGTTCTCAAAGAGTCAAAATTATTTTACAAAATCATAAAATGTTTTTATGCATCAAAATAAACATTTTAGATAAATCTCCTTATTGTTAAAATTCCTGGTCCTTGCTCAGAACCAAAACCACCTAAGTCGGCGTTCGGCTTTCGTCGTTCGGTTTTCGGCGTTCGGTTTTTTTGGCGCCCGAACCAACTCCGTGGTTTTCAATATTTTAAACCCTGTTTTTATCTCTGAGCATATTTTAAAGGTTCCCGAATAATTATTTTATAAAAACCACTTTTGTATCTTGGTCAATCGGTCTAACACGTGAAAAACGGTCAAAACCGTACGCACGTGATTTACGACCTTGAGGACTTGGTTTTTACCAAACAAGTCTTGTTTTCACTATTTTATACCATATACAATGTTTTTCATACTTGTTTTTTACTTTTGGGAACACTTCGTTTTTGGACCTCGGTTTTTCAAAACGGGTTTCAGCTGGCTAGACTTTAGCTGGGTGATAATCGATTATCACCTTAGTGACAATCGACTATCAGCCACTGCAGCTTTGAACTTCCAAGTTCTGAAGCACGCAATATCCCCCTTTTTTATAAAGGCAAACAAGACGGGGTTATGCATAGGAGGATTGATTTGAGACTTAAAAAATGTTCCCCCTTAATAAATGCAATTTAGAAATAGTTCCCCCTCAATCTATGCATAACCGTTATATCTTCCCCCTTTTGACATTAACAAAAACAATTAAAAGTAAACTTTTATTCATTTAAAAGGGAAATGCAGAATACAAAGGATAAAAATACAATCATATTTAATAAGGAGAAAATAAAGAGGATGTCGTGGCATCGGTGTTGGCCTTCTTCTTTGAAGCCTCGGTTTTGGTCCTTGACTTTCCTCTAGCCATTGTTGAAGCGTTTAGAAAGTGAGTAGAGGCTTAAAGTATGCAAGAAGACTGTGAGTTGTGTGTTAAAAATGATCAAGGATGGTTAATATTTATAGGAAAAGAGAATTTGGGCCCTTGGTGTTAAAAAAATATGGCTGTTAGGCATTGAATGAGATGCCCAGCGGCTATGATTTTTGAACTACAACAGGCTTCCCAGCGATGGTAAGGTTCTCCCATCGATGGGAAGACAGGTACTGGAAAGGGAGGAAAAAAGTGAAGGCAGCCTTCCCAGCGATGGTAAGGTTCTCCTATCCATGGGAAGACAGCTACTGGAAATCTGATAAAAAAAATTTTAAAAAAAGTGTCAAACACCCAGCGATGGGAAGAAGTTCCCATCGATGGGAAGAGGGCTGCTGGTTAGAAAATACTTCCTTCCCAGCGATGGGATAAACCACCCATCGCTGGTTCCCCTGAGTTCCTCACTTTGATACGTACCTGCAAAAAAAAACAACACTTTGGTACCCAAAGTATGTCTATGGGTCCTTGGGGGTTAGTTAACCTTTATTGCCTACACACACCCAAAATTCGTTTCCTAACGCGCGCACACACACACACGATTAGATGATCGTTTAGTAGTTACCTTGGCCAGCCCATGATCTCGTGGTTGGCGGGTTCTAGTCTACCTGAATGGAGTGCCGATATCTCGGTGTGGTCTGTGTTGGTTCCAGTAACGGAATGTGGATTTTTTTCTTTTCGTCAAAGTAGAAGAAATAGTAAGGTTTCTTTTGTGCATTATCCTGTGCAGATTGGTTATGATACGAATATCCTTTTCCAAAGGATTTCTTTTTGTTTGCATCAAATATGTTGTGTGTTTCATTATAGGTGAAGTGCCTATGTCTGGTAAAACACGCGGGAGCTATATGTCCTACCCTATTGCAATAATGGCATACTACGTTTGGGTTGAACATATGTCTAGGTTGATAATAAGTAGGGGGCCTAACCAGGTTTGTCTTATTTTGAGAAAAAGATGGTTTATGCATGTTTTCAAAAGGATCATTTCTAGGTGTTCTCATATTTTCTCTTCTATTTTGAGAAAAATTATTTTTATGCACCAAATCATTTTGATAATTTTTCTTAGGTTGTCTACCATGAACGTTTTCATTCCTAGGTTTTTGTCTAGGTTGTCTAGTGTTCTTAGATTGACTAGGTTTTCTATTAACTTGATTTTTAGCTTTTTTACGTTGAGCCTTAGGAGGTTGTTTAGGTGTTTGCTCAACGTTTTTTCTATCCTTAGCTTCGTTTTTATTAAAACATATTCCTTCTTTAGAAAAGTGCATAGTGTCAAGGACTAAATTAAGCTCTTTGTGCGGAGTATTAAATTTCTTAACTGTACTCTCAAGTTTTGTGACTTGTTCTTTCAAAGATATGCAAGTGTCACAATGTTTCGTAGAGCTCTCGGGTTTGTCGGCGCTTCTTTTACCATAAAACTTATTTTCCTCTTTTAGTTTTTTGTTTTCCTTTTAAAGTTTTTCAAGGTCAGTTTCAAGATTAGAAAAACGTTTCTTTAAAGCTTTGTTGGTTTTAGAAGCTCTAACAAACTTGTTATAAAGCTCTTGGAGAGCTTCTTGCTTTTCTTCAAGAGAATAAGAAACAGTAAAAGAATTACATACCTTTTGGTTTTCGCCGTTGTCAGACTCTTCTTCTTCTTGAGCTATGAGACAAAGGTTTGCTTCTTCGTCTTCCTCTTGCTCGCTTGACTCATCGCCAGAGTCGCCACCCCAATAGAAGTATGCTCTTTGCTTTTTGAAGTGACGAGCATTCCTTCCGCTTCTTGGGCATTTGTTCTTGATGTGCCCGGCTTCACCACATCCATAGCACACAGGGCCATCCTCAACCTTTTCTTTCTTCCTTAGAAGCTTGCAAAACTTTTTCATGACAAGCTTGACTTTATCATCGTCGCTTGAGTCATTCATTGTTGGTTCTTTGAAGGCTTTTAATGCTATGCCTTTCCTTTGGTCATTCAAAGACGGGTTAAGTATAGTAGATTCATACATTTTTAAGTTACCTCTTAAACCGTCGATGGTGACATTTGATGTGCCGATTGACTCATAGATGGCATCGGCCTTAGATCGCCATTCGGATGTCAAGCTCCGTAGGATCTTTCGCACAAGATCCCTGTCGGTGTAGGTCTTCTTCAATGCATGAAGATCGTTGACTATCTTGGAGAATCGGTCGAACATGTCGTCGATGTTTTCGTGCTCCTTCATTCTAAACATCTCATACTCTTGGGTGAGGAAGTCGATATTGGCTTCACGTACTTGGTTCGTTCCTTCGTACGTCACCTCAAGTTTATCCCACATCTCCTTGGCGGTTGAGCAGCAAGAGATTTTGTGCTAGTCATCAAGATTTACAGCACAATAAAACATGTTTATTGCCTTTGCATAATTCTCGACCTTTTTGATGTCCTCCGCATCAAATTCATCTTCGGTCTTGGGGATCAATTTGTCCTCGACTTTCTTCATCGGCACCTCTTCCCCGTTTTTGATAACCAACCATAATTGGAAGTTCGTCGAACGAATATAGATTCTCATTCATTCTTTCCAATATGTATAATTGGTTCCATCAAAAAGAGGTGGCCGTGTGGTTGATTGCCCTTCACCTATTCCTACATACAAATTTCTAGAAGAAGAACCCATGACCGCTTTTACTCTCAAACGGTTAAGTTTGGACGCGAGTTAGGCTCTGATACCAATTGTTAGAATAAGTGACCAACGCTAGAGGGGGGTGAATAGCGTTTGATCGTAGAAATCGCAGGAATAAAAAATTAAGAACGTGAAAAGTAAAGAGTGTAGAAAGCGTACAGGGAGCACACCAAGATTTATACTGGTTCACCACAACGTGTGGCTAATCCAGTCTCCCGAGAGACTCTCTCGAGCTACACTACTTCCGTTAAGCTTACGGGTGCTTCACAAACTGTTACAACCTGAGAACTTGAGTCCCACGAGCCTGAACAACACTTGCTCAGAGATACCGCACTCCAAGACTTCAACCCGAAGGAAAATAC
Organism: Cuscuta australis; assembly: GCA_003260385.1. NCBI lineage: Eukaryota > Viridiplantae > Streptophyta > Magnoliopsida > Solanales > Convolvulaceae > Cuscuta > Cuscuta australis. Next base: position 918,556 of record NQVE01000017.1, read on the forward strand.
CTTTCCTTCGTACAACCAAGGGAAACAAGCTTCCCTTAACGTGTATACAACACTAAGACACTCAAGAACAAGACTCTCCTTAAGAGTGGATATTGAGTAAAATATATAGGCTCAAGAACAACTCAAACTTCACACAAGTTGGCTCTAGAAAGCTATGGAAAATAATGTGGTTTGGATGCAATGATAATATGAATATTGTGAAGTGAATTGATGTGTAAAGCAGACCCAAACACCCCTTTTTATAGTGCCAAAATAGGCTCCAACGGACCAATACATTAAAGGGGTGATTGGCTTGATTTATGGGATTGAATAAATTTGGGATCTGCAGGATATTGGCTTCCCATCGATGTTTAGACTCACCCATCGCTGGTAAGCCAAATTTCCTTCAGTTTTGAAGCCAACGGTCACCTACCCATCGATGGGTAAATGCTTCCCATCGATGGGTGGGAGGTTGACTTTCAAACAAGGAAAGAATCAGCCTTAAATGACTCACAACGGTCATGCCTAACCAGCCATGGGTATGCCCTCCCATCGCTGGGTTCCCATCGATGGGTAAAGGTTCCCATCGCTGAGTAAGGGCATTCTGCCTTGCGAAAATGTTGGACCAAGGCTTAAACAACGATGGGTAGAACTTCCTATCGCTGTTTGGCATAGTTCTAGAAATCAGTTGGGCTGAAGGATGCCTACCCATCGCTGGGTAGAATGATTCTGGAATCCCGGGATCACTTACCCATGCATGGGTGATATCTACCATTGCTGGGTAGATGGCTAGCCCAGAACCATGGCTTAACTGACCGGCACTAAAACCCGACCGAAAAATGCAAAGTTCTCCAAAGTAAAAACTAAGTATATAAAACACTTATTTAATGTATTGTGATGTCAAAACAAGCTTTTTAAGTTGAAAACCACGTCGTTAAGGTAAAAACCACGGTTGACCAAGTCAACGCCGTACACGGGTGGTTTTTACCAAAAGGTGGTTTTCATGATGTTTTGATTGGAGAACCATTTAAATTCATTCAAAAACAATTCCTACACAAAAAAGACTTGAAAACCACTTCATTTAAGTAAAAACCACGGCTAGCCAAGTTTATGCCGTTTCGCATGGTTTTTATCAAACGACAACAAACGAAAGATGGTTTTTGAAGTGTTTTTGATGGAAACCTATTTAAATGTTCCCAGAAGTAAAAACCAATCATAAACAGTTGAAAACCACTTGGTTAGTTCGGACGCCAAAAACCAACGCCGAAAACCGATTGCCGAACGCCGGATGGCTTGGTTTTTGGTTTGGGCGAACACCAAGTGTTTTTAATGTTTTAAACATGTTTTAAAAACATTTTTATGATGTGAAATGCAATGAAAATAATTTTATCCTAAAGAGCCAAGGTGTAAAGATTGGGTCGGTCTTGATCACAATTGTGACCGACTCAACGACACTAAGACTACGGTCTTCGTTCTTGGTCTTCTTTTGGCCCTTGTTCTCTCTCTTCTCATCTTTGGTTCTCGCCTTGTATATTCAATGACTTGTCTCGTTCACGGTGGTTTAGCATTATCAGAACGTGTCATAACAACGAACACGGCTTTAGTACGAAAACGTGATAAACCCGTGTTTCAACAACACTTTGAGCTTGTGTTTCTAGTTATATACTCTCCTATCCATAAGTTTATATTGTATTTTTGAGAGAGTATAATCTCCTTCTACACCGGCTAAGTTTTGTTCTTCATTTTCATATTTAAGCCGTTGTGTAGAACCCTTGTTTGTGTTCTTCAAACACATCTTTATACGGTCGAGAATAGCCGTTAAATTCTCACGTTGTAACGGTCGAGAATAGCCATATAAATCCTTGGGTAGAAGGTTCAAGGATAGCCTTGTAAATCCTTGTGGGGAACGGTCGAAGATAGCCGTGAAATCTTCATTGTAAACGGTTCGAGATAGCCGTTGTAAAATCTCGGAGTGAATCCTATTGGCAAGGGGTGTTTGCCAAAACTAGTGCGGTGCTTTGACGGAGTTTAAGAGACCGGGACTTAGTGGATTTGGAAATCCTTGAGGAGGAGCCTCAAGGTAATGGAGTAGCGGTTTCCCGAACTAGAATAAAATCTGTGTGTCTATTACTTTATGCTTATATTTCTACGTTTTATTTATTGCTTCCGCATTTGCCAACACCATTTTTATTAAACTTTGAAAAGATTTTAAACGCCTTATTCACCCCACCTCTAAGGCGTGGGCACAACGACTAACAGATACAGATCCACCCAAACAACCCTGCAACATAGTACTTGTACCTTTCCTGGGTGGTTTTGAATGGGCCTGACCCAGGTCATGGCCTGGGTGGATTACACCTGATGGTGTAAAACTGGTCAAATACTAAGTAAGAATAAGTGAAAGGGCTATAGGTGGGAACACATGTAACCCGATTTGTTATTAATGATATTGGGACTGTTTACAAAATACAAGCCGTGTGGATTAATTAAAGCTTGCCTAACAAATGACGCTTTTAACCCTATTTATAATAATGAAGAAGCACGTCAAGCACGTCTTCATTCTTCCGGCCGGTCAATCTCCAACCAGTCAGTATGCATGCCTTTGTTAGACGAAGCCATGTTCTCGATTCCGAATCTTCTCAAGCCTAACCGGTTAGACTACCCGGGTTGACCAAGTCATAGGGCATCAGACTCAGGTACCTCTCAGTCGGTTGCAAACCTACCGGGTGGTAACAATGGGTTAATATCCATCAAGGAGTCCTCCGATTCCCGGCTCTGTGGAGCGGGAAGCAAATAAGGGAGTAATTTTTGAATTTCAAGTCCCCGAGGCGGTTTTGGCGGGAAAATGTCTTCTGGAAACTGGTACCAAATATATTTGATTTTTTTGAATATTGAAATCCTTGGTGTTGAAGGCGGGAGAATTTTTATGGAAATCCGGTACGGCGCCGTCGAGTTGTCGCGTCATTTTGCCTTCCTGAGAAGTTATGATTACAAATCATTTCGCCTGCCACGTGTTGCTCCCTCATTGGTTCAGTTGGGCGGCACCTTCCCTATATAAGGCGAGGTTCCACACTGAATTTCTTCACTTGCAATTCGCTATCCAAAAAACTGCCCGGTTGCTACTACTATCTCTTGAGTCCTCCGAGTCTTCCTAGTCTCAAGTAAGTGTTCTTTCCCCCTTTACATTTCTTTGCGTCATGTCTGAGAATGAGGACAGTTAGAACCCTTCCGTCCATTCTTACGATTCTGATGCCCGGTCTCAGGCCTCTAGTTCCCATTCCTCATGTTCTTTCTCTGAGCACAGCCAGCGCCCGGCTACTCCTCAATAGGAGAAGCCGGTCGACGCCACCACTTCTGCCCATTCTACTTCCGCGGCACAAGTGGTTACAGTAGCCCGACCATTGGATGATGGATTTATTCTGCTGGATGACCGGTTGCTCCTGGAGCTCCAGGCAGTCATGCAAAAAACTCAAGTCCACGAGCTGCGTAACCTTGTGTCGGAAGGTTACCAATTGTCTTACCGGGCTACATGGAAGAATATCATTTCCCTCCACACCGGTACGACAATAGGGATCCACTGCCATTCTATTATGGACTTGGGAGAATTCTCCATTCACCCGTTTAAAGTCCTCTTCTTCGAGACATACGAGATCATGCCCGGGAAGCCACGCTCCGAGCCGGGGACAACTCTACCCGCGGTCCCTATAATGTTGGGAAGTGGAGTGTCTACCCGGGGCCAATGACCGACCCAGAGCCCTCCATCGTCCGGGGAGATGTGATCCCTGATGCGATTCTCTCCACCGTGTTCAGGACTCCACTGCCCAGGCTTCTACTGCTGCCGGTTCCCTTCGGCGGTGGAAGAAGAAGGAAAAAGGTCCCTTCCCTTTTCTTTTCCGTCAATATTTTTTATTTTGACTTGTCATTGTTCTCTACTAACGAGTTTCTTTTTTTTGTTGCAGTGGTGAAGTTCAACTCCAAATTCGTCATCCCCAACATCGATGATGTTGAGGGGACCACCACCGTCCAACCCTTACCCACCAGCCAGCAACCCCCTAGGATGAGCAACCGGCTCAGTCCCAGCAGGGGACCAATGTCCCTCTTCACTCCGGGGATATCTATATTGATATTGAGACTCTAGAGTTCGACAATATGCTCGGGAGACCAGGCACACTTCAGAGGCTGGGCAGGGTGGCCAACAGCTGGAGGCGACCGGCCAAGAGGAAGCTGCCGAGGAGGCCCTGCAGAGGAAGAGGCGGAGGATGAAGTCCGTCGACCAGTCTGCACTGTCCTCCAATGCCGGCAAAGGGCAAAGCGAGCCCCAGGCTATGGTGCCCTTGGCCCGGTCGGACGAAGAACTTTTCGAAGCTTTTTGCGCCGCCCTGAATTATGTAAGCCCCCATCATTCTAATATTTTTCCAAATTATTCCTGCAATGTTTCATCTCCTAAAGCAGGTCGGCCGGATTAGCCAGCTTGGTTGGAGGGCATGATGGTTGCTTGCCGAATGGAGGCCCAAGTTGCCTGGTTGAAGGCAGAGAAGGCTGAGGAGAAGCTCATGGAGCAGTACGCATCCTTCCAGTCTCTTTATGCTAAGCACTATGGGCTGCTGAAGGAATCAAAGGAGACCGATACCCAAGCCCAAGAGAAGATCTCCGATCTGGAGGAGAAAGCCGCCCAATCCACCGATGAGATCGCCCAGCTGAGGGCGGAACTTGAGAAGGAGCGTGCCGCCCGGGATTCGCATGTTGCTGCCTGGGCGCTTCCTGATCGGGAGACCGTGGCTTCCAGGGGCTCTATAAGCACAATGTGTCCCAAGGCATCATAGACGAGATCGAGACCTTCGGGTTCGAGAGCGGCCAATATCAGGAGCGCTGGGGGCTATAGGGGATCCTCAATAGGCGGATCAAGGACTTTGATCCCAAGGCCTTCTCACTTCCCGAGCTACATAATGAAGAACCGGTCCCTCCCTTCGAAGGGATCTGAGTTGATTTGTAGTTTTTTTGTTTGTTTAACATGTAATGTTTTGCCCTCGGACACTTGTATAAACTTTTAAATATTAATGAAGTTTCATTTTCTATGTTGTGTGCTGAGTGCCTATTTAATTATATGTTTGCATCTTGTGAATGCACCCGGGTACTTTGTTTTGGAAAGTTTTTTCAACTTTGTGTTTACTGCCGGGTAGATGACTTAGAAATAGCCCGGCTGAATCCACCCGGTGTAACGTATTCAGCCATGTCTTTTTGAAAGATTGACCAAGCGCCCGGGAAGAGATGAACCCGGCGATCTCTTACCAGGCAGTTAATGTGTCAAGCGAGAATAGTTTTCCGTACTTTTTCAAAAAGGATGGTTTCTTGCCCAAGAACAAACGGACCCAGCTCATCTGCCACACCGGCTTTCTGTCTGAGTGGAAGATAAGGATGTGTTTTCCTCAGTTGACCTAACCAAGCTGGGATGCTCTCCTTTTTGTTACGCCATTCGAGACCGTGTCGATACGGATTAATAGTTTGACCATACCGGCTGGTTTCTTTTTTTGGATGTCCAATCTGATTGGACATCTGACCAGTCAGATAGGTCAACAACCATTTCCTGACCGGCGTTTAGAATAGTCTTTTCTATAAAAGAACAAGTTTTATTTCTTGACTAGGGAACAAATTACAATTCCTATCTATAAAATTTTTGCAAGTGATGAGAGTTCCAGTGCCGGTCGACCTGTCCGCCCTCCATGGTTTCAAGTTGATAAGTGCCCGAGCGAATAATTTCCCTAATGCGATATGGCCCTTCCCAGTTGCGCACAAGCTTGCATCTCTCGTTTGGCTTGCTTGCGTCCCTTCTTCACAAGAATTCATCATGCACTTGGAAATAACGCGGACCAACCTAGTTATCATGATACCTCTTCACGGATTCTTGGTACCCGGTCATTCTGATGGCAGGCATCGTTCTCCTTTCTTACACTAAGTTCAACTCGGCCAAGTGGTCAGCCTCGTTCTGACTGTGTTGATACACAACTTCTCTAAATGTTGGGAATTCTGCCTCGATCGGTAGCCGGGCCTCACATCCGTAGGTGAGCACAAATGGCGTTTCTCCAGTAGCGCTTCTGGAGGTCAGCTAGTGCACCCAAATTGTGTGAGGCAATGCTTCCAGCCACTTGCGCCCTTCTTCGCCTAGCCTTTTCTTCATGCCATTCACTATCGTCCGGTTAGCCACTTGGCCTTTTCCTTGGGGATATGCCACCAAAGCCTTGTTATGCTTTATCCCAAAACTGCCCAAGTAGGCTGTGAACCGGGGATTGCGAAACTGTTGACCATTGTCCGTCACAATCATCTTTGGCGCCCCAAACCGGGTGATAATATTCTTCAAGACGAATTTCTCACACTGTTGGTCGGTTATAGTGGCCATTGCCTCTGCTTCCACCCACTTAGTGAAATAATCTATGGCTATCATAACGAACTTCTTACCACCTTGCGTAACCGAGAACGCTTTGATGATATCCATTCCAAACCAGGCGAAAGGTATGACATTTGAAGTCAGCTGCTAATGTAGCCGGTCGGCCTAGGTCTAGCATGTCCTACACCTTTGCACATGCCTTTCGAAATCTCGCATGATGGTTGGCCAGTAATAGCTGAGCAAAATTATTCTTTGGGCCAGAGTCCGGGACATCTGGTGGAAAGCGCAAATACCCTCGTGAACCTCGACGATCACCCGCTCAACCTCTGGGTTGGTGAGGCAGCGCATCAAAGGTCCTCCAAAAGCGCGCTTGTACAAGTGACCGTCCAGAACTTGAAACTGAGGGGCTCGCAGAACTACTTTCCTGGCCCGTTCTTCATCGTACGAATTCTGACCGGTCATCATATATTCCATAAGATGAGTCCTCCAGCATTTGTTCGCTTCGATCACCCGGTCTGGTGAGTTCTGGCCCTCTTGGACCTCTGCTATTGCTAGCCGATCAACGCTTGGCTGATCCAAAATCTCAATTTTCGCCAACTTTGATACATGCTCCGGGCAAGATTGCATCAATTTGGAGAGCATATCAGCGTCAATATTTTCTGACTGGGGAATCCGAGTCAGACGGAACTCCTCCATTTCTCTCAAAAGAGCTCGAATTAGATCGCTATACCCGGCAAGTCATTCCTCTTTAACCTCCATCTCTCCATTAATCTACCCAATGACAATGTTTGAATCTGCCTGGATCTTCATCCTCTTGATACCGAGCGCCCGGGCCAACCTGAGCCTGCTGGCAAGGGCCTCGTACTCTGCCTCGCTGCTTGTGAGCTTGAAGTTGAATACAAATGCACGGTATATCTTGAATCCTTCAGGAGTAGTGAAAACTATCCCGGCTCCACAACCTTTTGGTCCGGAAGCTCCGTCCACGGCTATGTCCCACCACGGTTTGACTGTATGGGATGGTCCCGCTTCAAGCTCCAAACCGGTCAGTTCAACAAGGAAGTCTGTTAGGGCTTGACCCTTGATCGCAGTTCAAGGTTTGAATTTGATCTTGAACTAGGTGAGCATCATCGCCCACTTGATCATCCTTCCTGAAGAGGTGGAGCTGCGGGGGACCGGTCCCAATGGTTGGTCGGTCAGTACTTTTACTGCATGGGCTTGGAAGTACGCGGTCAGTTTTTTGGCCATAATAAAAAGTGCATAGGCTGTTTTTTCAATGACAGTATACCGGCTTTCTGCCCCGTTTAGTGCTTTGCTCACATAGTAAATAGGCCTCTGGCCAACTTCATTCCTTATCAAAATAAAACTTACAGCATTTTGGGATATGCACAGATACAAATAAAAAGTTTCACTCGGTTTGGGCTTAGACACAACTATGTCAGAAACTAAGTACTCTTTTAGCTGCTGAAAGGCTTCTTCGCACTCCCTGTCCCATTCAAACATGATGGCCTTCTTCAAGACTTTGAAGAAGGGTAAGGATCTCTCAATTGACCGCGACGGGAAATGGCTTAGAGCTGCCAGCCGTCCGGTCAGCCGTTGAACATCTTTTAAGGAACTGGGTGACCTCATCTCCTTTGTCGCCTTGATCTTCTCCGGGTTGGGCTCTATTCCTCGCTTCGTGACCATGAACCCCAAGAACTTGCTAGTCTTCACAGCAAAGACGCTCTTCTTGGGGTTTAGGCGCAGGTTGTATTTGGCCATGATCTCAAAGCAATGCCTCATGTCCACTAGGTGGTTGGCTGCTCTCGAGCTCTTGATCAACATGTCATCTACATACGCCTCCATGGACTTGCCGAGTAATGGTTTGAACAACCGGTTTACCATCTGCTGGTAAGTGGCGCCCGAGTTCTTAAGTCCAAAGGCCATCACCCGGTAGCAATATGTCCCTTCGGGAGTAAGGAAAGAAGTCTTTTCTTCATCCTCCTTTGCCATGAAGATCTGATGATAGCCCTGGTAGGCATCCATAAAGCTCAGCAACTCGCACCTGGCCGTTTCATCAACCATTTGATCCGGACTGGGCAAGGGGTACGAATCCATGGGGCATGCTTTGTTAAGATCAGTGTAATCTACGCACATCTGCCAGGTGTCGCCCTTGGGAGCCAAGACGACATTTGCCAACTAGGGCGGGTATTCAACTTCTCTGATGTGACCGACCGCCAGCAAATCCTTCACTTCCTTTTTAACAAACTCCATTCGGACGTTTGCTAAGTGCCTCATCTTTTGTTTTACAAGCCGACTACCTTCCATTACAGCCAACTAGTGGCATATAACAGAACGGTCTATGCCTGGCATATCTGCTACACTCCAAGCGAATATGTTGGCATACTCCCGGAGGACTGATATGATTTCTTCTCGAAGTCCTTCCAGTAAGTCCCGACCAATCCGAACCATTTTTTTTGGGAATGCCTCCCGGAGAAATATCTCCTCTATTTCCTCACCCGACTCCAATCTTGACCAGTCTTCGCCCTTCTCTATCTCTTGGGAGACCATAGTGACCCTCTCGAATGCCTTCGTCATCTTTTTCACTACTTCAAGATAGCAAGACCAGACCTTCTTCTGATCTCCTCTGACCTGTCCTATACCTTACGGGGTATAGAATTTCATGCATAAGTGCGCCATGGAGATGATTCCACGGACTTTGTTGATTCCCGGGCGCCCCAAGATAGCATTGTGAACACATTTTATGTTCACCGCCATAAATCTCATTTGCTTTTGCATGACCGTGTCCCCCGTGCCCAACTCAGCCGTTAGAAGGATCGTTCCTTCAGCTTCTATGGAAACTCCGGTGAACCCGGATAGGGGAGTTTTTAATGGCTCAAGCCATGTGCGACACAACTTGAGTTTTTCAAAGGCCTCCAGGTACATGACATTGACACTGCTGCCAGTGTCAACCAGTACCCGGGAAACATCAACCCCTCCCATGTCCATTGTGATTACCAAAGGATCATTGTGATCTTCCCCTGTGCTGGGAAGATCTCGGTCAGTGAAAGTGATCGGCTCCCGCCTGGTTTGCTTCCGCCGAGGGTCAAGGGCAACTGAACCGACATAGAGTTCACGCCCCCACTTCTTCCTTTGAGAAGCAGAATCTCCTCTCTCTGGCCCGCCGTAGATCATTTCCACATGTTCCTTCCCAGCCGCCTGCTTCTTTTTATTCTGGCCGGCCGGTTGTCCTTCAGGTCGTATCCACTGGTTCTTCTTTTGTTGGGCCTGGGAAGGGTATTCCTGGCCCAGTTCTCTGGGCTCAATCATCTGCTTGATCACCCCTTTAACACTCTTGCACTCGGCTGTGTTATGGGTGTCCGTTTTGTGGAAAGAGCAGTATTTTTCCATCCACTACTTCTCCCCGGTCGGTTTCTTCTCCATCTTCTCTGCCTTCACTTCTCATCCCTGTCCACTCGCCTCTGCAACTTCTCCAATCGGGCTTCTACCCAATCCACATGGTCCCTGGGCTGCTCGACGTGCGTTCGAACCGTGTGCCTAGGGTGACATTCTGCTTTCTCTTCCTCGCGGGGCGCCCGGCTGTGCTGGGGCTCATCTTGAGGACAAGGTTCGATCCGCCTGGTTCGACCAGGTCGTCCACTGCCTCCTCCTATTCAGTCAAATGCGCTTACCTGGATGGTCTCCACTCCCAACTGCTCCTTGGTCGGTCAGTTCTGATTCCTACCTTCATGTCCCAACCTTTGGAACACTGAATGCCTTGATCCCTCGAGCTGGATTGCCTTTCCCTTCAATTTTTTTCTCGGCTCTAGGTTCATCCTAGTCCTCATCCTTGTTGTGGACTGAACGTATGTCCCCATCAGGCGTGACTTGAGTGTGGGATCTTCGTGATTGACTCCTTCTAGACCGGGACGGGCCAGCTTTATCCATCTCCCCGACGAGATTCGTCGGAATGACCGACCGGATAACGCTGGTTGGTTGGAATGGTGATGGATGCCCTGTTATATTTGGGAAAGGTGAACTTTGGGGCAGGGCTTGTAGATACATCCTTAGGATAAAGGGGGGTATTACTCCCGGCCATTGAAACATGGACATGAACTGTCCAAAGCTTTGAAGCGCCTGGGAGTACATTGGGTCCATGGGCCCGGGGAAGTTTGGGGGAAAACCAGGGATGTAGGTTACTGGTGTAGTGAATGGGATAGGTGTTGGGGTGGTAATTATGGGAGCAGGGATTGGTGTAATGGGTGAGGGTAGAGTATTTCCCCCCGGGAGCAGTGTAACACTCTCAGCCGGGGTGGAGATATGAGAAATGACTGTTTCCTAGTTATTTGTCATGGCTTTTTTGTAAAGAGGTCCCATGGGTGGCGCCAATTTTATGGTGTAAAACCGTGCAAATACTAAGTAAGAATAAGTGAAAGGGCTGTAGGTGGGAACACCTGTAAGCCGATTTGTTATTAATGATATTGGGACTGTTTGCAAAGTACAAGCCATGTGGATTAATGAAGAAGCACGTCAAGCACGTCTCCATTCTTCCGGCCAGTCAATCTCCAACCGGTCACTATGCATGCATTTGTCAAACGAAGCCATGTTTTGGATTCTGAATCTTCTCATGCCTGACCGATCAGACTTCCTGGGTTGACCAGGTCATAGGGCGTTAGACTCAGGTACCTCTCGGTCGGTTACGAACCTACCAGGTGGTATCAATGGGTTAATACCCATCAACACCATCAGCAGTGAAATGTGAAATTAATTTTGATAAGTCAGGTATAATTGATACTCCCTCCGTCCCAAAAAGAATGGGACGGTTTGACTTTTTGGGAAATTAAGGGAGGGATATTTTGGTATTGAGTTTCCAAAAATACCCTTGATGTGATGGGTAAAAGTAGGATGTGATGGGTAGATTATTAGAAAAATGCTATGATGTGATAGGTAGGGTATGAAAAAGTAAGAGGTAAAAGTAGTTTTTTAATAGAAATGTAACGGACTTTATGGGATGCAGTTTTTTCTAAACGAAACAAACTTTTTGAGACGGAGTGAGTATTATTGTTGATAAAAATTTTTTATTAATATTAGAATTTACTCCGGCTAGGCGAGTGCGCGGGCGTGAACATAAAGCTTAAGCCCGGCCTTCAACTATGCGGGCCGGGCTATCCAAAGCTCGAGTCTAGTCCTTACCTTAAAATATCAAGCCTAAACTCGTTATTTTGTGGACATAATTTTGTGAGCGGGCCATAATCGGATCTAATACGGGAGTATCTAATTTACATATGTTTCTTAAAATAAGGACCATATACACTAGGGGACAAGATTCCTTCCTTGAGCCGAGCTGCAGGTAGCAGAGGTGGAGTGGAGCCGGCGAAAAGTGTATTCTCTACTCGATAAGTAATTTTTTTTTCTGTAGTCGGTACATAATTTTAATTACCCCTACTTTATTCTATTAAAACAATTATTCAAAATAGAAGCAAATCTTGGTTTTTATCCTCAAAATTAAAGTGATATAGTTTTATTTCTAAAATAAAATTATTGTGTTGTGACAATATATAACACGTTGGATGTTCCTATTCATTATCTGATAAATAAAATATTCTGGTCACATTAGGTTTTGTAGAAACTTTGATTAGCTTTTTACTATGAAATTTTTATTTTTTATTAATGTATTAATTTGTAAATAAAATATTTTCAAATATTGTGAGATTTTTTATCTCATAATTTCCAAAGATCAGTGGATGTACTTATTTTCATGTACATTCAAATGAGCATTGTGTAACGCATAATGTGTAAAACAAGTAAAAGTGAGCTTCTTTTGCAATTTTATTTCGATCACTTTTATTTTCATATAGATTAAACGTGGTATTGGCAACAAAAAAACCATGAAATGGGCACAACTATGATTCCTAAAAAAAACCAATGAAATGGGCATTGTGCAATTTTAAAATGTATGTGCTCTGTGTATGTGAAGAAATAAATGCGTGAAATGATATTGTATGTATAACTTACAAATATGAATATATAAGATTTTATTATAAATATTATAAATTCAGATGTATAGTATTAAAAAAATCAAAGTAAAATAGTTTTACTCTGTATTTTATTAGGAAAATGAAAAAAGTTCAAAAATTATTATATATTCCTTAGAATAGTTCAAGGAATGGGAAAGTTTTAAGAAATGAATTTTAAATAAGTGGAAATAAACTTTACTCCCCACCCATATATGTTCTTTGCTGCTAGCTAGCATCTCTCTCTCTCTCATCTCTCTCTCTCTCTCTCTCTCTGGTACGGTGATGAATATGGGAAGAAGTAGAAGAACTTTTTCTTCTTCTTCTTCTTCTTCTTCTTCTTCGGCGTGTTTGTGTGTGCTTGCCCTTTTGGTCATTTTGTCATCAGGTTGTGGTAAGTTACTGCATTTATATATATGCTTCCCCCATCACTTTCTCAATTCAAAATCATTATATTTGCAATATACTCCCGGCCCTCACTATGTGAGTGATGCATATCTCTTGAACAAATAATAAGCATATATACATTCTAGAATGAGAATGGGTAATTTTTTCCGCGATTAATTTGGTGTAAGATTGTGACATCAATTCAATTGGTCTAGTTCTTGGTCCTAAGATCAACATATGAAAACTGAATCTTTTCAGATTTTTCAGAAATTGACAGGCAGATTTTTTTCTTTTTGTAAAATGTCAAACTTTTTAATGATACCAATGCATAAAATGAACATGAAACTTAAGACCTGCGTAAGAATTTGCCAGGGCTCCTATTGAACTCATCATATCCCAAAATTGACAATTCTACGTATCGGACCGTCTCTAAGGCACCCTGATCCCTCCAGATTGCATCATCCAAAATTTGGCACTTGATTCGACCCAAAATTTGGTCAAAAATTTAAGGGATTTATTTTTCTTAAATTTGGAGTGTAAAAATAGTTTTTAGTTATCGGAAGATAAATTCTTGAAATTGTCATCATCGTACCGTTTGGTACGACTGTACGAGTCATAATTGTGGGATTTGTGGGCATCTCACGGATCCGTAACATTGCATAATACTCCCTCCATAGGAGTTGGTCCAGTTTGGCTTTTCACTTATTTTCTTTATTTTCACTCTTCCTTCCAAAATACTATTATATAGTCATTTCACATCTTCTTTTATAAAATTTTTTAAGAAAAATTATCTAAATAATTTTACATTTTCGTGATCTTTCAAAAATAATCTCACTTTTCACCGTCACCGGAAATAATCCCACCTTTTTGCATTGGCGGATCCAATAAGAGATGAATGGGGGCACTTGCTCCCAATGAATTTTTAACTTTTTAAAAGAGTATCTTAATTTTTTTAAAAAATATTGTTATGCCCCATTGTAAAAAATTAAATGCCCCACCAAAAAAAATGAAATGTTCCCAATAAAAAATTGAGTTGAAAATCAAATATGTATTGTTAAAAAATGATTGTAAAATATTTAAAATAACAAAAACATAAGATGAAAATAAAAATTATTAAGAGAAATAATTTTCTAGGTGTATTTTTAAAATTTTTCATTAATTATTTGAATATTTTTAGATGTTTTTTTCTGGATCCGCCAGTCTCGCCCCCAGTCTCTTCAATTCCTGGATCCACCACTGCCTTTTTGTATGCGTGCGAGTTTTGGGTCGTTGTTAAAAAATTAGTGGTCACTTAAAGTAATTTTTGAAAAATACATGTGTTTCGCAAACAAATGAAAGGTGAGATTATTTTAGGTAACTTCTCTTTTTATCTTTTTTATAATTTCTAACTTTAAATTTCAATGTATTTTTTAAATTTTTTGGGAAAAATAATACAAATTTTAAGTGTTTTTAGAGTGAAACTAGTTGTTTTCAATAATCTATAATATGGTAATAATTAAAAAAAATAAATTACAAAACACAAAATTTGTAAACCGTTAGACAAATCTCTAACAAGAGTATACTATTATATTTCTAAAATATTAATTTTAAATTTAAAATTAAAAAAAGTAAAAAGTAAATTTACCTGAAGTAATCCCACCTTTAATTTATTTGCGAAAAGCAAACATTTCTTAAAAGTGGCCATTAGTTTTTTAACGGCGGCCCAAAACTCGCACACATGCGAAAATGTGGGATTATTTTCGGTAACAGTGAAAAGTGAGATTATTTTTGAAGAGCGCAAAAAGGTGGGATTATATTATTTGAGATGATTTTTCCAACTTTTTATATAGTTTTTAGATATATAAATTTTATGTTTGAATTTTACACTTATAATTGAATAAAATAAATTAAAAATAATTTCAGTCAAATATTATAAAACTAAAAGGGAAGAATATTTTAGATGGCAGGGGTATTTGTTTATAAATGGATGAAGTGGTTAATGGTTAAAATGTTCAAGAGAAGAAAGATATGTGATGGAAAAGAATGTGTCTTTTTGTATCTTTTAAATAAAATTTAATTTTCGATCCGTCCTTGAGTATTTGTTAAGTTTAATTTTTCCAATCAAACTGAAAAAATTCCAATCATCAGTTACATTGAATTTATGTTACATATTACAAAATAATAAATTAAATTAAATTTTTAAAACTTCTCTTCAAGATAAATCTAATGAAACTATTTTCATATTAATATACAATACACTTTTAGATACTTCTTTGGTGCATCTTGGGTGTATATCATTTTTGCGAACCTTCTCACATAAAACTTTTTTTCTATTTTTTATTAAAAAATAATAAATGCTTATTTAAGTAGTAAAAATACTTATTTTACTCATATGTATGTTCATGGTAGACCTTAGGTCCACATAAGAATTTGCCTACACTTTGTTAATTGGTGGTGATAGCCACACGCCTTAAAACACTAAATACACCGGTCAACTAAATACACCTTGGATAAATTATTATTCAAAAAAGTTATATAACTTTATTATGTAAAAAACATTTTGAAACAATGTTTGAAACTATTCCTCATTTATTTCATTTTATTACTTTTCAAATAAAATAATATATATTTTAGTTTTAATTTTAATTATAAAACATTGGAACCTCTTATTTTAATTTTTCAATAATCAAAATAACTTTCATTGTTGATACGATCATTGATTTTGTATAAAATCTCTATTTTCTAAGTATTACTCCATATATCAATATCTATTTCTCCATTTTTTAATCTACATACTTATTTTATTATTTTAAAAATATAGTTATATAAATTTTACTTAAAAATTTTATACAGAGTATACTCTTTAAAATTATTCACCATTATTCTCTTTTATTTATTTTCAAGAGCAAAAATCTATATAAATGTTATTAAATGTGAATTATTATTAAAACTATAACTTTTATTTTAAAATATACCATATTTAATAATTAATATATACTCCATATTTAGTAGAATAAAATTTAATTATCATTAAACTATTATTGTATTATGATTCAAACTAGAACTTTTATCAAAATCTTAAAATTGAAAAATGTTGTATATGAGCTCATGGATTAAAAATATTTTTTTTTGAATAAGTATTAAAAATGATTTTGAAACTAATGGAGTGAATTTAAGCCATATTCTTTTGGGTTAGAATTTTAGAGTTGGATGTTGGAAGAAACTGGAATGAGTTGGAAAAACTGGAAGGAGTTGAAAAATATTGGAAGAATTTAAGTATTGAAAAGATACTCAATTAAATGATCATCTAAATAAATATGCTAGAAAGTTTTAATTTTGGATAAAAAAGAATCCATCAGTGTCCATATTTGACGTGATATGTTACAAATTTAGATTTGTAATATCATTTTATATTAATCTTATACAAATACTTTTTTAAGTCGTTATTGGAAGAAACTGGAAGGAGTTAAAAAAAGTTGGAAGTTAATTTTTCCAACTCAAAAGAATATGACCTTAGTGTCTGGAGTGAAGTTAGTGTTTGGGTGGGGTGTGACAATCACCACCCTTTTTTAATTAATGATTAATGTTTCTTTCGTTTGACTTACAAAAATAAATTGCACGAATACCCTTCTACAAAGATAATAACATACTTTTGTACAACGCACGAAGTAATTTTTATTTATGTGACAATGAAAATATATTGAAAACAAAAATGATATGAAAAAAGTAGATCAATCTTTTACTTATGACAACCCTCATAAGTCATAAGGCAAATGTAAAATTTTCTACCAACAACATTTTGCTAATTAATGATACCAACTACTTTCTCCTTACAAAATTATTCCATTTTTTTCACAAAGTTTAAACAAAATAAATTTATGTTGATTTGATATATGCAGAAGAGACGAAAGTAATGTCAATACTTTAATACTTTTCTTTAAAATGAAGAGAGTACACCAAATTGGTGTACACTAAGATCATATTTTTTGTATTGGAATTTTGGAGTTGAATGTTGAAAAAAAATAAAAATAATTGGAAGAAATTGGAAGGAGTTCGAGAAATCTAAAAGGTGTTGGAAAATATTAAAAGAATTAAAGTGTTAAAACTTTACTCAATTAAACGATCACGCACATAAATATGTAAAAAAATTCTAATTTTGAATAAAAAGAATGGAAGGAGTTGGGAAAAATTCAAAGAAGTTAGAAAAGGTTGAAATGAATTTTTCCAACCTATTGAGCAAGTCTTAAATACACAATAAATCAACTAGTTTATCTAACTGTGTGTATGCCAAATTAGTGTACATAAAATATATAAGGGTATGCTTGGTATAAACTACATTGGTGTACACCACTTGTACACCATTGTGTAACAAACACACAAAGATAACATTTGTTTGTGTACACACCATGGTGTACAAGTTGTGTACGCTAATATAGTATACAACTAACATTTTCGAATGTGTATACGCAAGACATTGAAATTTGTAAAAGAATATACAGGTATTACATTTTAAGATAATAACCAAAGTTTGCATTATCTCATTTAAAGAATAGAAAAATATATAGATGTCACATTTTTTGTAATATCTGTCCAAAATATTTTTTTTCATATTTTGAAACTTTTTATACTTCGTAATAAGCAACCACTAACAGGCTATTTGGGTAATATTGGAAATATACAAAAGTGTACTTCATTTGTACAATACTAGTCTTTTTACCATACATTCCTATCTATTTCTCGTTGTTCTTGTTCACATAAAAAAATATGTGGTGGAAAGACTGCGTACAAATAGTAAGTTTTGTGGTCATTGAAACCATTGTATTTCTTAGAGCATAAAACTATAGCACTCAATACAATACAAATTTGATTGTGAAAATATTTTGGGTTAGACTGGACACTTGTCATATAAATTTTGTAACTCAATGTCACATCAGTTTTTTTATTGGATTCTAATCTAGGGGTGTGGATCCAAAGCAAGTTGAAAACCGAAGCCTTTCTGCATCAACTTCTCTTGCACACCAAATGCCGAACGCGGTGGGAAGTGGGGTGGTCTTGTCGGCGCCGAGTGCCGGTGGCAGTGTGGCACGCCAAGGCCGCCTCACCATTCACCCCCTTAACAAGAAAAAGAGTGACTTTACTTTTTGTTTTGTTTTGTTTTTTGTAGATGCAAGAGAACCTTACGGCGCCTCTTTTCATTCACAAGTCGCATCATCAGTGAAGACGTTGAAGCGGTTCGATGTATATCTACCGTTGGATTCTTCTCCCAATCCAAGTTCTCAACCTTACGATGTGAGTTCCCCTTTGAATTTACCCCCATATGAGTCCCTTGCTCCCATTCCATCGCCCGATGAGAACAACCCTACCTATTGCGTCTATCCTCCGCCGTCAGCTACTCTTCCCAGCCCCGGCGGCGGGTATATTCCGTCGCCGTCGTTCCCGACGCCGCGCAGCCCGCCTCAAATCGTCCCGAGCCCAGCCGAACCTGTTCATAGCCCGCCTCAAATCGTCCCGGGCCCATCCGAACCAGTTCATAGCCCGCCTCCGATTGTCCCGAGCCCATCCGAACCAGTCCAAAGCCCGCCTCCAATTGTCCCGAGCCCGTCCGAACCAGTCCAAAGCCCGCCTCAAACCGTCCCGAGCCCAACCGTGCCAGTTCAAAGGCCGCCAATGATTGTGCCGAGCCCGAACGAACCAGGTGTAAGCCCACCTCAATTCGTCCCTAGTCCAACAAGGCCATTTGTAAGCCCGCCATACATCAACCCGAGCCCAACTGAGCCTGTTCCAAGCCCACCGCGGGCAGGGGGGCCATTCCTGCCACCAGTGGTGTACCCCCCTCCGACGGCGCCGCCGCCACCGTCAACGACGCCTCCGACGGCGCTGTGGTGCGTGGCTAAGCCGGCGGTTCCGGAACCAATAATACAGGAGGCAATGAACTACGCGTGTGCATCGGGGGCGGATTGCGACCAGATTCAGCCGAACGGGGTGTGCTTCCAGCCGGATACTCTCTTCGCCCACGCCTCATACGCCTTTAATAGCTATTGGCAGAGAACGAAGCAGGCCGGTGGCACTTGCGAGTTCGGAAGCACCGCCATGCTTGTTACCGTCGATCCAAGTCAGTGCTTCATCTACCTTCATTTCTTTTTTCAAATTACTCACTCCCTCCTAAAATTAATTTCCCAGTTTTAAACTTTGACCCTATATTACTGAAAAAATATAATGAATTTTCATATAAATTTATTATCAATAGATTCATTTTGAAACATAGTTTTGAAATATGTTATTTTTGTAATATATATATTCATATAAAAATAGATATATTAATGATCAAAGTGTCGCATTGAAGATCGTGAAAAGTCAAATGAGAAGTTAATTTTAGGACAGAGGGAGTATTTTAATTTCAATTTTAGTTTTGTTCTTACTTTTTCCCCAAGCTAAAATTTAGGAAATCTGTTTGCAAAAAAAAGGAAATCTACTACATAATTCTTTTTTAAAAAAAGTACTCTCTTCAGTCCTCAAAACATTTCATGTTTGCTTTTTTTAGTCAAATAGTCATACTCTTTGGCCACAAATTAGACATAAATAAATAAATATATGATATTCAAAAGTGATATATCAAAACTTTATTTTGAGATTATCCTAGTTATATTAAATTTATATTATAATTTGTGGTTTGACAAAAAATTTATGTCAAAACATAACATTTGAGTGACACTTTTAAATATTTTAAAAAATCCAAATGCATTATTGAAAGAAAGTAAAAGACAGTGTCATTTTTGATAGAAACGAATAGTTTAGTGATTTGGCCATGATTTCATATGATCAATATGGACTGTCAATTCAAAGCACAAATAAAAGTGTATTTTATTTAATTCATTCTACAAAGTCCATAAGGCACTCGTATGGAGTATATTTGTGCTGTATATATATTTTGGCCAACGTATCAATATCATCACATAATTAATATAATTCTACAAAAGCCATATAAGGATTTGATATTTTCACCGTGATAACACTGTACGAATTGGTATTATCTCTCGAAATACTAATGAATTGGACATTTATTTTGAGCAACGTTTTTTTTTTAATACTCGGGTACGTAAATGTTATTTTCAAATGAAGTCCATATGTTAATCTGTTATTGCATCCAATATCTTTAATAACACTGTGGTGCATGTATTTGTATCCCTCTACAGGTTATGATGGCTGTCATTTCACATATATGTAACTTACATTACTACTTGGTTTGGTATATATATATATATATATATATATATATATATATATATATATATATATATATATATATATATATATATATATATATATATATATATATATATATATAATATATATATATATATATATATATATATATATATATATATATATATATATTATATATATATATATATATATATATATATATATATATATATATATATATATATATATATATATATATATATATATATATATATGTGAATGCTATATATAGTAGCTTGCTTGCTTGCTTATACTGGCTGGGAATTAATGGATCGCGATCGAGCACGCATAAATCCCATCGTCAATATCAGTCTTAATGGATACGATCGAGCACGTAACGAAGTTCATGTGAAGATCGATCGTGCGACTACATTTTCTGTAGCAAAATTCTTTAGGTACGTACATACCGAGAACAAACAACACTTCTTTGAATATAATGCTTCCAAGTCGTCGTGGGATATACCTTTAGATGATGTTAAAAATAGTACTATTATTATTGGTGTACATTAAGAATTACTCTTTTGTGTTACATTTTGTACTTGGTATATATATATAACACTTCACTGGTCTTTATTTTTTTTTTACTGCAGAGTATTTATTTATTTGTTTTTCCTTATAGCATTGAAGATTAGTTTTCTGAATCTCTACATACAAGTGCTTGCTCTTTTTATATATACACACTGACAATTATTTTTATTATCATCAAATTGTGTCGTGCGTTAGATCTCAGGTGCTCGAAAACAAACAAAAATTTCTATTCTACACTAGCTTGTAGGTATAAGAATATTATGCTGGAGTTAGTAATTTCATTCTAGTTAGTGCATTTAATTTTATTCTTATTAGTGTGCTGTGATTATGCACATTGACCCATCTTTGGGAACCATATACTTTTTTTTTAAATCTCGTAGTCATATATTTCAACTTTAAAGTAAATTCCATAATCTCTGAAGATGATAGAAATTTATGTAAAGAAAATTGATAATGATGTTGAAAGCATAGTTGTGCTTGACCTTGTTTGTCTAAGAACCTATCCCCGAGCACATTAAATGTGCTAGATTTAATGTAACCAGTGCAGGGGGGTCGTTCTCTCCACATTGGCAACGTAATTGGTACATTGCTAGCTAGGACATAGTTGTTTCTTAAGTTCCATCGTGAACTTCGCCCAAGCAAGTGTCTAAGGTGGATGTGCCCTTGTTTATATTATCCCCTTGTTTCCTCTTCCATCATTCCACCGCCAATAACTCCGAGGTAGAGACGTGGCATGGCACAACCTTCAAGTGCGTCTTTTGCGACGAGTGATCTGTAATATGGCTCCATACTCCATTTGAAACATCTTGTTCTTTTGCCATTTATTGCCCCTTTGAAAGGCTTGTGCCACGAAACATCTATCTTAGTCCTTACCTCGAACAACATCGTGGCCGGTCCACATAACATGACCCACGCCCTTGTATGGACTTCATTGTCCAAATTTATTCGAGACCCTCTCAAGCTCTTCCTGGACCACAGATGATTTAGTCCTATGAGACTCTTCCATGGCTTTTATGCTGCTAGCAGACAATTGAGACCTTGTTCTTAGTAGTTGACATGATGATATTCTTCTAGAACCTCCTCTATGAACACTTTTTGAACAGTTCCACATATCTCCAAATTGTAAACCTCTACAAATTTCGGGCAATTTAAAGCAAGACATTACAATTAGCGTGGGATACACATTCTCCAATGAGCACAAGGGAGTGGATCATGTACTCCCCCACACTTTTGTATTCCATTTTGATGAATGAAGTGACTTGTTTTAAATAAATAAAAAAATAGAGAAATATGACTCAATAGTGTATTGACCATGGCGAGAAGATAGCTCACAACATGGTCGAATTGACCAAGTCTATTTCTTCTTCCACATAGCCAAGACCATTAGAAAGTCTAACACTATTTTGGTTCAAGCAATTTGAAAGAAAAAATAAAAATGAAAGAAAATCACTTTCTTTTATTTTTCTTTCGAATTCCGTGAACCAAAAGGAAATTCAGTTAGATTTTGTTTGGCCATGCTTTTAAACTGAAAACAAAAACAAAACTGTTCCCAACAATCGACCAGCATTACTGAATTGCAGCAAACCCGTAGATAAATTCATGGTACATAATACAGACTAAAACATAGACATTCACAAATCCGTCGAAAAGCACATTTATTAATCTTGACCAACAATCGTCTCGGGTTTCACAGCCGATTTGTATGTCTGCTAAGATGCAACACAGTTTGCGTCTATCTTTCTTCACTCACAACATTATATATATGATCCTACAAATCATTCAAATGAGCAAAAAATATATAGAAAGATTGCAATGTTGTTGCCAGCAGTATTCACAACTTCACAAATTTGCATCTCCTACCACACACCAATGGAGTTGAGCTCTCGAATTTTTCGTCGAAAAGATGAATGACATAAATAACAGAGTTTCAATGGTAAAAATAACACAAAATGCCAATGCCCCCCCCCCCCCCCCAACCCAATACAAAGGACTATTAGCAGCTATTTACTTTCCTGGACCTTGAATATTTTATTCGGAGTCCTTCACAAGTAGCCATTGCTAGGTTTTGAGCACTCAAGCTTTCCATAACCGTTTGGCACTTTACAATGGTGGTGGTACATGAGAAGTGCAGAAGGGGTCGAATTGGATCGACCAAAGAATTAGTTTAAGAAACACCAATCCACATTCAAATCGATGTATAATTGGGGAAAATGAGCATCAAGTTATCAAGAGCTTCTGGTAGAAATTTCCTCCCAAAGAGGTAACACGGTCGTTGATTTCCATTCCAAAAACAGGGCATAGTTTGAACTTCCCTCTGCAATTCAAAGCAAGAGGGGGGAGAATAAGTTGCACTCGAATATTACGGAGTACATTACAACCATAACAATCTAACAAATTAATCATTAACTCCATACCATAAAGAGAATCACGTTTTTCTCAATGTCCAATTTTCAGAATTTAGTAATTAATGCAAATTCATCAAATTTAGCTATTTTCAAAACTTACATGTTTTAACTAAATTCAACACTCAACTTGATGGGGATACATTTTTGAAAAATAACATTACAAATAATGAAAATTAGCTTCTTTTATAAAATTTAGATTTTTTTTTTGCGACAAAAAATAAGTTTTAAGTCGTGACTCTATTCATGGGACGGAGTTTCATATACAAAAAAGAAAAAAACAATACCCTTGAATCACTTGTAACATGCACACTCTCAGTAATAGACTGCAAAACAGGAAAAACTATTAAGAGCATGTCGTGCCTAGTCACGATAGAAAGCCAGAAATGTCATATCAAATTAGAAAAGGGAACTAATATGTGGCATTAAAATAGAATAAGGATTAAAAATCATAAAGTCAATCGTTGTGTCAGTAAAATGATGGATCCTGGTAGAGATATCAAAACACAAGATTATCAATTAGACATTTGAACAAAGAATTTACCCCTAAGAAAATCAATATTTCAATAAATGTGTGCAATGCATGAAGGAGAAAAGTTCAAAATTAAATGAGCATGCCTACATAGTACGAAAAGGTAGAGGTAAGTAGGCCATACTGTAATGTTTTTCATGAGCTTGTAGGTGATATCACGGGCAGTGTATGATTTGGGGTGCCACTTTCTCTCGGACCAATCAACATGTGTAACTGACCAATTTGCAATTCCAGAGGGATCAAGCATCTGAACTTGAAACAGAAATAATTCACATCATCTATAACTTGTTGAATACAGAAAACCCTAGAATAGTCATAAAAATGTATATCCATATTGTCATGCAAATATAACACACGATGACACGATTTCTTGTCAATAAAACCATTGAATTTTTAAAGGAGTAAAAGAAAGAAGTCACATACATAGAAAAAGGTAGGTAAATAGTGTTCATCAGAATAGCAGTTACGTCCTCCTTCCATGTTTGGCTGTTATGCAAGACATGAAAATGTATCAGTGGGTAAACAACACATGACCACCTCATTTACGCATTGAGCACATGGAAAAGACATCTAGAAAGAATACTAGATACAATTAAAATTGCTAATTTTTTAAATGCCTACAAAAGGTTGTACCTTCACATTAACATATGTGGCTTGGAAAAAGATTTACAGTTTTAAAATATACTCAAATCCAAATTATACATCGACTCTTGCCAGAATAACTAGCAGATACAAGTGATAAGAAAAAAAAATGAATATTTGCATTGGTCAATTTACCCATTACAGTTCCATTCATTGAATTCAAGGGCTGACATCAACACTTTCAGCTTAACTTTGTGCCTTCATATATTTGAGGTTGGAATGCATACACACAAGAATGCAAGAAAAAATGGGTTGAAGTTGGAAATTTTGTCGCCCAATACATTTGAAAAGTAAAAATGTTTAAAAGTTATAAATTATAATAATACTCTGTTAGAATTTTAAAAAATGAGCAACTCGTGAAGGATGGGAGGCTGATTCTGATAGACCCACAGCAAAATTATCAAAAAATTTGAGACAAGTTGCATACGAGAAACACAACAAGTGGGGACCACACCCAAGTTGACATAAGGAAGAACATCTGTGCCTACCCTAAAAAATACTAAATGTGTGAGGTAGAGAATATCATAAACCTCCGAGAAAGATACGGTAACAAAAACTTAAAAGTCATCAGAGATAAAAGCATGTTTGACACCATCTCTATCCCAAAAAAAGCTTGTTTTGAATACATTTTGCATTGGGGATGCCCTTAAAATTTCTGCATCTTCCATCTTTCTTCGTTCTTCTTTGGTTCTCCCCATCCTATTTCTTCATCTTCCATCCTTCTTCGTTATTCTCCCCTTCAACACTTCTTCTTTCTATCACCACCGACCACCCGCCATCTTCTTCCTTTTGCCATCGCCGGCACCAGCTTTCTGTCTTCTCCTGCA
Source organism: Cuscuta australis (assembly GCA_003260385.1). Classification (NCBI taxonomy): domain Eukaryota; kingdom Viridiplantae; phylum Streptophyta; class Magnoliopsida; order Solanales; family Convolvulaceae; genus Cuscuta; species Cuscuta australis. The sequence goes on from NQVE01000017.1 coordinate 943,467, forward strand.
GCCACCTTCTTCCTTCCGCCGCCATGTGGTTTCGACTCCAGATCTAGGCCTTATCTACTGGAAACGGTCGTGATGTAGCACATCAGTGATGAAGGCAAGATCTACTAGAGGCAATGCAGGCAGCTGCCAGTGTTGGAGATGAAGGCAACAGTGTGAAGAGACGTTCAGTGTCGGTGATGAAGGTAGTGGTGTGAAGCTGCCGTCCGGCATTGGTGATGAAGGCAGCGTTGGTGACCTAACATGCGGCCGTGCAAGGGCGGGGAACGAGAATAGTGTAGGCGTATTTAAAAAGAGTCAACACCATTTTCAACTCTCCCAAATAGGCGTGCCGGGTCACCTTGGGAAGAACATTCCAGGACAGAGGGAGTGCTTTTTATTAATTCAGATCATTCAGCGTCAATGTTGGTCTTCACTTTGCAGCGCGCCTTCAACATCTCCTTTTTCAGAGGTTCCACACATTTTCTTCTTCATGACTAAGGTCTTCTTCCCCACTCCCCCGTCTCTCCAGTGTTTACTAACACAGTAACACCTCGGCTCTTCAGCCTTCAGCGTGGAAGGCACGGAGATCGCAAAGGTCAGCCCACAGCCGCCACTTACAAGTCACAAACACTACTCCAGTAGCCAAAGCACCACACGACGGCTAAGTTTCATTTTTGAAATCTATAATTTCTAGTTTCTACACAGCAGATCTACAAATATATCACTGAATAGTTTTATTATGTAGCTTCACGGTTGTTTCAGACTTAAGAGTTGATTTTGATTAGTATTGACTGTTGACAATTACAAATCTCAAATTTTATTAGTTTCACACTTGTTTGATTTTTTTAGGTGGTTTCAGTGACATTTAAAGAACTGAAATTCTAGCATTTTTACAATAATAAAATAGGAAATATATAACGTAAATAGCAAAATCATATATAGATGTAAATCTAACGTAAAAGAAAAACCTTGCAGTAATCGTGGAACTTTGTATAATAAAGACTATCAGCCACAACTATAACAGCATGCTGTCGCTTCATTGTAAACCACTGCAAAATTCAATTGAAAATTTTAAGAGTATATCACACATAATAAAAATCTGGATAATAAGCTGGTGATTCAAATTGAACAGATGGGATTGGTAAGAAAATCTGCTCATGTTAACAATTTTAAGAAGCGGCATGGAGCCTATTACGCAAACTTCCATGAGCTCCCCTTGTTACAAAACCGATAGGAATTAAAGTAGTATGAGTACCTGTGCACCCTTTCGAAAGTCTTTCTTTTCAACTTCAGGTAGCATATGCTCTGAATAACGACCAGTTCCATGTGGGCCAGGATCCTCAAAGCTGAACAAAGAAGAGGCGCAACGCAAAGAAATTAAAAGTGCCTATACTCCATGGAAAACAATATACTCAATACCATATAAACGGTGCTACATCAAGAGACTACTGTTTAACTGAACATAAGAGTATACGATAAAACTGCCACATCTATTCTGATCACATAAACACAATTCCAGCTTACCAGTCTATGAAACTAACATTTGTGTACATCAAATAGTTGTACACATAGTCAAAATTTCGCAAGGGTATACAACTGCAATTCAAGAAAACTTCTGTTAAAAATGCAAAAAAAATAAAAGAATTCTTAAATTGAGGCAACAAGGTAATGTAGACTATCACAACCCACCTATCAGAGAGAAGTACAAATTGCTGATTGTCCGGAGAGCATTAGCCAAAAGTCGTCTCTCTGCATCAACCATTGAAATTTTCCCCCAAACTACCTGTAGTATATGATCCAACAAACTTTAAGTGACATAAAGCCATCGCTAAAGACTATACTCCATCCATCCCAAAATGAAGTTTAAAGTATAACTTCATAGAGTTAAAAAAGTGTTGAAAAATAAAAAGTAAAGGGTTGAAATTTATTTAGAAGAAAGAAATGATGATAGCCTAATAATCTAATATTGCTTAACTTAATTGCAAAATGGGAAAGTGTAAATTTTATTTTGGGACGGATGGAGTACTAACCAAGAAAAGTATAATAAAACTACACTTTGGTTCCCTTGACATTGGTTATCAATGTCATGGGATGAAAATGGGAATGTTCTGTACCCGGTTCGTAAAATTGATGGTTCCTAGCCCCTTAACCCCTTCTGCCCCTCCCCCCTTCCATTGCCAATTGTAGCTAATCAGCAATGGAAGGCGGGGGTAGGGATAAGAACCATCAATTTTATGAACTGCACACCGTACGAGCCCGATGTCATCCTATGACATGATAATTAACGCCAAGGGAACCATGCCCATAAAACTATAGGATGGCAGCTAGAAATGTACCATTTGAATAGCTAATTGATATGTTCTTTATTACCCTTCAATTAAAGTGGAATCCTAAAACTAGTTCTAATATATACTCAGCTACTCACTCTGTCTCAATAACCTTCCCACGTGCATTCTTCATTCATTTCACTTATTACCCATTTCCTTTTAACAAAAGCAATATGTGGTTCTCTTTCTTTTAAATTTCCATCATCTCCGATGAAGCCAAACATTCACTTTTTTTGGCTTTGGGGTGTAATGGAATAAAGCAAAATGCATCTCTAAACTGTATGCGCTTCTTTAATTAATGAAGTAGTAGCTAGTCAATCAATGCAACTTTCGACGCTGAGCCGGTGGTCTCTTTGGAAACAACCTCTCTACTTTTGAGTAGGGGTAAGGTCTCCATACACACACCCTCCCCAGACCCCACTCTTGTGGGATTCAACTGGATTGTTGTTGTTGTTGTTCTTTCTTTTAAATAGATCTCAACCACAGCTATATAGACTTACATATATAAATGCACATGCACACAAACATATATTTAAAAATAAGTGTATGCATATATGCATGTACATGTGTATGCATATTAATAGTTATTTTGGAATATACAATTTAAGTGCTAGAACACACTTCAAAAACAATGTTTTTATTTGAATGACACTTACCTTTTCACTACGGATCTCCCGATTATAAAAATAACGGCTAAAATGCACGGGCCTATCCTTGGAAGCATGAACATAAATAGAGAATTTTCCTTCATGACCCTAAATATAAATTGAAAAAGATTGACACATTAATACAACAGAATGCACTCAATTGGTCAAACAGCTAATGCAAAGAGAACAACTCATGCCACAAAATTCTCCACATGAAGCCTAAAAGAACTTTGTTAAGTAATGTTTGGGACCTAGCATTAGATTTCAGTTCTTGCATTTCGATTGCAAAATTTGAATTCTTGAATTTCAAATGACAAGAGGAGGCATACATATTTGTAATTGAGAGTTGTAATGAATTAGAGGAATTTCTCTCAAATCCATATCCAAATTTTAAGATTCTCAAACATGAAATTTGAGCCAAATCCAAACTGGAAAATCTAAATTCAAGTTCCCAAACATGCAAATAGTCTATTTAAGATTATATTTAACTTCAAACTTAGAAAAATATTGTGCAAGTACGCTTCTCAATTCCTGGCATTATTATAGAATCAAAGCAAGAATATAGATGAAAGTATAAATGCAGAATCTTATGTTAAATGACATCTCTTTAAACAAAACCTTTAAATGATCAAATAGTCATAAATTTGAATTTCAAAAGGATCCAAAATAATAACCTTAGAATGTAATACAATTAACATTTAGGGCAAAGCTTTCTTTAGAAACTACACCAACGAGTCGGTTAAATTGTCATACGAAATCTGGTTTACTTTCAAGCCCAAAATCAAAACTGAAAAACATTATATACTCCCTCCGTCCCACTGTCTTTGTCCACTTACCTTTTGGCACACCATCCAATGCATTTCTTTAATCCATTTTATCTTGTAATTTGTATATTAAAAAATTATAAAAATTATATATTAATAATCTATATGTTAAGACGAATCAAACAAGATCACACATGACTATTTTTAGGCTTACACATTGAGAGAATTTGATGAGTCAAAGTGATTAGATGAACAGTTCCAAAAGTCAAAACTGGACAAAGACAATGGGACGGAGGTAGTAGTAAAAGAAATGCCAAATTTTGGACTCAACTATTCTATTCAAATCATAATACACAAGAAACATGATAAAAGAGGACTAAAAGACAAACCTGAAAGAATTTATCCCAGAGCTTCTCAAATGGTAACGCACCTGGGGTTAAAAATAGGAATGCAATCTTTGGGTTATTTGATATAACCAAGGGTGTATTCAGAATATCACTAATGACAACACGAGATGATATCTCTTTATCTGTTAATTCTCTGGCAGGAGTAGGAGGAATCCAATCGGAATTGCAACCATGAGTTGAGAATACATAACAAGCAGCAGAATTTCTAGGAGGGTATATATAAGCACAGATCAAGAACAAGCTAACCAATGAAACCAAAATGATGATCCATGTCGGTTTTCTTAAGTGAGCTCGCTGGCGAGGTGCAGGCAATATCTGCATATCTTTCATGCCTATACGCCAGGCCTGATTTGGTTTCATTTAATGAAAATGCATTAGCAACGAACTCCCAGTCAAGAATCAATGCCCCTCTAAAACTCTAGCAACCAGAAGCACGGAACTTATTTTTGCACATTCAATCACATGCAGGTCTACAATAAATTTGTTGAAGTATGCTAAAGCTGCAAAGAAGAAATAAAAGAAAATGGAGGAGTAAGTAGTTGTCACCTAAGGCATATGCCCTAACCTTAAAGTGAAGTATTGCAGTATGAAATAGCTCAAAGGAGCTCAGAGTTAAAGGTAATGCAATTTCACATCCAATAGATTTCATCAAGAATATTAGGCATTCGATAACAACTGCAAATGGTTATTTATTCATTAAATAAACAGCCTGAGACATAAAGAAACAGCATTTCAACAACAGGATAAGTTAAATTAAGCTTCCAAGTAAACCACTTCAATCTAGGATGCCAAATTTTAATTTCACTTGCCTAAAATCCTGAGTTCAACATCAAGCTGACAGATTTATAGGGGAATCTGGAAACATGGAAATTAGGCCATGAAAATGCTTTGAACGGAAAACTAAGTTTTGAGCAAAAATAAACAACAAAGGTAGATCAGAAGGCAAACAAAGAAAAGACAGAAGAAGAATACAAATCGATAAGAGGTGATATTTGAACAAGCTGGCCCAATCAATGCCAGGGCGAAAAGTCAAGGTCTCACTGAACCAAATCTACCATCACAGGACACATTGAAAACCCCTCATTCATATATACCGCAAACATTACGCACTGAACTACGGCATCCCCTGGACCCGACGGATATCACAAAACCCAGATAAATTTCGGGCTAGCACAATGAAGAAAAAATGACGGCAATACCTGAATAAGCATGAGGAGAAAGATCTTCTTAGAACGAACAGGGTGCTTGAGATCCTCGACCTGATAGATCCGAATCTCAGCGAATATGCATGTATGGAAGGTGCTTATTATACGTAGTATATATCTGTGAAAGTATTCGTATACTCTATATTGTATGGATGGATAAATAAAGAAGTTGATGCGGAGTACTTCGTATGAGTTTGAGATCTAGGGCATTAGTGCGTGTCATCCAGGAAGCGGAAGTGTGGAAACAAACAAAACACAGAGGAAGAGAGAGTGAGGGCAAATGCGGACTCTCTTTCATGGATTTGATCCCATGGCTGATTGCTAACCACTATGCAAGTTGTATTGCTTAATTTGAGTACTTTTCAGGTAAGGTGAGGTTTTGGTAAATTTTAGAACATCTCCATTTTGGAATGAGGTAGGAAGTTGGAAGGCCTTCTTCAAGTGGTCAATAGGGTTGAAAAGAGTATAATGAGGGGGTTAATTCCTAACAAAGACAAGTGTGGATGATTTATGTACATCAATTAGGGTGAATGATATGGATGTGGTAAAGCCATTTTGGTACCAAAATGGACTTATGTGGCATCTTACTATTTGGTACCAAAAGAATTTACCACCTCTTACTATTTGGTACAAAAAAAATTGAGTAAGTGAGTCTATTATATTGCAGATGATACCGCGTGCTCTTCTCTTTATTCTATGTTACTCTAATATTATTGATAATACTCAAAAAAAGTTGTTTTAAATTAATAATTATCACCTCCGTCCCGGGGTATTAGTCCAATTTTGACTTTTTAATCAACTATTTTTAATCTTTTACCTATAATTAAATAAAATATATATTGTGTGTTAATTAGATAAAATAATATTTTGAAAATATTTTATGTAATTTACATAATAAAATTATTTTTATATCAATATCTAATATTCCGTATCATTTTTATTTAATTTGGGGTCAAAGATTACAAATTTTGATCGAAAAAAGTCAAAAATAGACAAAAACTCCGGGACGGAGGGAGTACAACTTCTATATACAAAAAAATATAGTCCGCATTTCTATCACATCTATTTTTAAACCTCACTCTCTCAAAAATTTCATTTTTAAAATCTAATATTTAATTATCGAGTTATTTAAATATTTATAATTTATATTTTTTTAAGAGTAAATTCTATAATTGGTCCTTTATAATAGGGGGTTTTCCTATTTAGTCCTCTATTATCAAATATTACCCCAGTGGTCCTTCTTTTATGGATACCTTTCCACAAATAGTCCTTTTTTTGATCTTCTATCATGTTGGTGTTAATTTGAAGGCTAAAAGTGTAATTTCACAATGATAATATATCTTTTTTGTCATACACAATTCCAAAGGCTGTTCCGTTTGCGTCGTTTGTGAATTACAGTCGCTTTTTACGACAACGATAGTCTACAAATGTGATCTTTTGTCAGAATCCTAGCCCACAATCATAGTCATTATTTTTGTGTTATCCGCTTAACCAATATCAGAACACGTCACTACACATAATGTTGATGTCAAATTATACTTTTAGCCTTTAAATTAACACCAACACGGCAGTAGATCAAAAAAAGGACCATTTGTGGAAAGGTACCCTTAAAAAAAGGACTACGGGAGTAATATTTGATAATAAAGGACTAAATATGGAAACCCCCCTGTTATAAAGGACCAATTATGGAATTTACTCTTTTTTAATTACAATATTTTTAAAGAAATTAAATATTTAAAAATTATCAAAAGTTATATTACATCATGTTGTTTATTTAAATGTTGTTGTAGTAAGTTGGCAAATTATTGTATGTATACCTTCTCATTCTTTATTGCTCATTTGAAATCAGGACTTCATTTACCTCCTCTCTAGTATACTTTTCGGGCCAAGTCTTAGAGGTCTTTGGGAATGAAATGTCATCATCTTTTTGAAATGAATTACTCTGTATTATCTTTTTCTCTTCTTAAATTGGTGTGCTATAATTTATTAGAATAAAAAAAATGTTATAAAATTAATTTCAACCATGACCTCGTGGTTTGGCGTGGTTATATACTACTTCTATTCTTTTTTTTCTTTTATTTAAATTGTTATTAGAGTAAAGAAAACGTTATAAAATTAACTTTTTTAACAATCAAGAAGATAAAAAATAAAAAAAAAATAAACTAGAAAATGAAAAAATGTGAAATGAGATTGAATGCAAAAAATAGAAAATGCTACATTGATTTTTGTATCATGAAAATAAACTAATAAGAACCTCTTTTGGATAAAATGAAAATAATGAAGCGTATATTAGTTCTCTTTACTTGATTGATTTTTTATTTGAAATACAAAAAAATTGATTATTAAAACATTACAGAGTATAAAATAGTTTTAAAAAAGAACTTAAAAATATTTATGAAAAAAAAGAGAAGAAAAAAGAAAAATAATAAAGAAAAAAAGAGAGTATGCATTGGTACTCATCTCCAAAACCGTAGGAGGGAGTAGAGTTATTCATCCATGATTTAAAGGGTATTTTTGTCTAGAGGGACATTGGAATAGGAATACCAGAACCATGAGAGGCAACGGCATAAGTTTTGAAAACCATGAGGGTAACGGTGCACATGTAACACCCCAAACCGCGTAGCCCGAACTAACGAGTTAGCAAACCAGGTTACTACTTAATGGTATCCACATGACAAAATATTTTTAAATATTTAGATATATCATAAACATTCACTCATAATAATTCAGAAAATACTCATAAGTCAGTCGAAGTAAAGATAAATCCAAACGTTCACGAAAGCCTTAAATCCAACATAAACATCTTTAGAGATTAAATAAATGAATAATGCAACTTATTTAAATAAAATCAACCAGGTCATCCACGCCACGCCGCATCATTATCCACCAGGCTGCTCATCCAATCTTTGATACCTACATGCGTGCGGTCAAAGACAACAAAGACTATATATTTGGCTGAAAGCTTAGTGAGAAAATATCTAACGTTACAACTAATTCATAAGCTACTATGCATCAACATATAATCACACAATATTTCAAGAATCATCAAACATCATTATTCAATTTCCTGATTAATAATTCATTTATTTAGTTCAGATCTTGCATATTCACACTATACTTAACCTTCTTGACTATGATTTACTTTCTACAGATTAGAGACATGGACATCCAAGCACTGTTTGGAGCCACTCTAGAAACCTCATAAAACTTATTTGAGGGGGGTAAGAGCCCATCTCTAAGACTGCCAGACACGTCCCGGACTTCCCCACGTATATTTTTAACTTAAGACCTGTGAGTTATGCGAAGCTCGCCCCACTAGGCCTAAATCATAAAGAGTAACCTATTAGTGATTCCAATCTTCTCATCAATTCAATTTAGTACAGATCCGCCTGAGATATATACTAGGTGACCTATTTCATAATTTTAGTTCAACTTACAAATATCACCAATAAGTTTTATAACAAACATATTCAAATCCCAAATTAAATTCCAAGCATAGTTAATTACGACAAATCAATAATTGCAATCACGAATTCATCAACAATTGAGCGAGAACATATCAATCAATCCTAATATATGAATCAATTGTAGCGATAGATTTATGAAAACCACGACTCACCTCAAATATTAGGTGAATAAAACAAACCAACATTTGGCGACAAGAGGGTGGCAGCAATTAACAGCGAAGGTAGTAGCGGATTTTTCTGTTCCTTCTCTTTTCTTCTTGGTGCGGTAGTACTCCTTGATTTGTATAGACACTAGATTCTAACACGTGCAATATACGACGAGAATTTTATGCAACGATAAACAATATGAAACATGAAAACAACCCATAATTAGTGATACAACGATAAGTCACTAACTTTCAAATATATACTAAAATTTGACATAATGTACTTCGTAGTATATTGCATATATAACAATACATATTACATGATATTAGTTAAATAAAAATATAATTTTTGAACTTCTTTATAAACAACATTCCAAGTATAATCCAGAGGATTGTTTTCTTTGTCACAACTCAGCATATTCAATCTTTGTTGATTTGTGGCGCATGAAATAGCCACATAAAGTTGACCATGGCCGAAGACTAGTTTTTTAAACAGTAGATAAACATGCGACATAGATTGTCCCTAACTCTTGTTAATAATCATTGCATGGAAACTATTTCCGTTGAAACTTGAAAGGAATCCTCTTATCTAAAGGAGTTAATCAGAGCCTAGGGATTACAACTTCATGACCGACATTTTTTTTCCTGTCATTAGTTTCCCTTGGATCAAATGATTCCCTAAACTTGTCACAATTAGTCTTGTTCCATTACCCAAATCCATGGATGGATTGATATTTCTAAGTAACATTATTGGTGTACCAACCTTCAACGTAAGCTCGTGGTTAGGGACTCCAAAAGCCCAAATATTATTCAAACATTCGGGTGAATGTAAATCTGCTAGAACATCGACATTTTGAGTATGACTTAAAAATGCTATCAGAGCTTAGGTATGTTTTAAACTCCTCAATAACATTCATAGATGTCATGTAATCATTAATTGCATCAATAACATCTAATGTTGGTGCACGAATTGCTCTATGTTGTAAGTAGGTGGGATCATTGGTAATGTTGTTGAAGCCTAGGTATATTGAGTGCATAATTGCATCAATTGGATCATTAGAGTACCTTAATTAAAATTATATTATGTGAAATTGCTATTTTAGCACATCCATCATTTGGTCCACTAGCATTTCCATCACCAATATTCACAATTTAATATGCAAATTCCACCCAAGAATCCTTGTTGCTTTCATGCATCATAGATTGTAATCTCATATTCTTTGTCAAATGCAAAAATGTACAATGTTTCCATATGTATGAAGAATTAATCGTAGCATCAACAATGTCTTGTCTGGTTCCCTTCATAATTGCCGACAAGATGTGACGAAAATCCCCTCTAAACACAATTGTTTTCCTCCAAAAGGTTGGTTGCCATTTTGTTGATTAATCAGATGCATAATATCACGAAAACTTCTATTCATTGCTTCAAAGCAATGTTTGGGTCATTGGCGCTTCATCCTAGATAATAAGTTTACAAAGTATTATCAGTTCAACCAATGAGTTGGCTTGCTTAATACTGCAGGCGCTGCTCTCATTTGGATTTAACACGATAGAGTAATGCGAATGTGCAGTTCCACCTTCCGACAAAAGTAAGGAGGCAATACCGCTTGATACAACATTTACCACTATTTCTCTTTTTGATTGTAGAGATGCAGATAGAGTTTTCCAAACAAACATTTTTCCTTTGCCCCCATAATCATATAAGAAGAACACTTTCCCCTTTTCACTTTCAATAGAATTCATTATGGTCTTCTATGCTTAACGCTGCTCAGTATTTAACTTTTCCATCAATTCTTCATGTTCACAGTCTAAATATTGCGATCATAGTGCAATCCATCAAATATCATCATATTGCTAGTGTTGCAACTGTCATCCAGTTTGGGTATGGCATTTCAACATATTCTTTTAGACTCTTACTACGAACTCTAAACAATGTCTCAATCTCTACTAAGGCATAATTCTTTAATTGATCTTCACTCAACATTAGTTCTTGAAACTACATTATGTTGCACACTAGTCAATTTGAAAATTAGGAAAAATAATACTCTGTATATTGAAGAAAATACAATGCATTGTAAGGTTTACTTGGTGGTAAGAAGGTGTCTTTAGCGAAATAAAATATCATTAGTCATATAATCCCAACATTATTCCCATATATACCTTGGCATTGACTCGTTCATTAGCAAGGTAACAAACAAATTTCTCAATTCTCCAGTCTGATACCCAATGATTGGCTTCCTTAAATGCATCAAGATACTCCTTATCGTCATCTAACAATCCCAAAGCATAGCAAGTATCACGATATGTGTTGTGTACACAACCATTAACTTTCTTTATATCGTCATAGTTTATTGGTCTACAAACCACATTAAGCAAAATTCTCAAATATTATGCCTCACCTACTCCTGGAGGCACATATGTTAGCCTACCTATAGCACATCCTCTTTTTTATGGAACATACTCTTTTTTATCATCCTTCCAAATAAAATGCCCTGGAAATTCAACATACGCTAATCTTTTTTGTATGAGGGTACCATTCATTAACTTTCATCCAAGCTAAGAACTTAATCTCTCTTTGTAACACCTTAATCCGTCCAGGTCTGCAGCCCATTCGGACTAAAGTATTTAACTTGGTAATCGTTAAATTTAAAACTTTTCAAACACACTTTATTAATCCCAATAATATTTTTCATAACATATACAGTACGGAGTATTTAACAATATTGCGAAAGCGAATTTAATATTGACATATCATAAATTATTTCAAAACTTGTCACATCCATCCTGACAATCTCACCTCATCTGCCCCTAGGATCACATTAATCTTTCTGTTTACTTGCGTGTATCAAATAAAACACACTACACGCTCAGCGGTGAAGCTGAGTAAGCATATCTAAAACGTCGAACATCCACATAAATTGAATCTCAATTCATAATCAACCATTTGATATCATGCACACAATATATGGTTCAAACATTCAAAATATTTTCAATATTTTATTCCAAGTCATTTGATATTCAATATATATCAATAATGCTCTTAAAGTATTCTTAATCTAAGGCCACATCATTTTATATTCAGCTCTTAGCTATTCCTAGTCTAAGGCAGTAATTCTAACCAGGACCTTAAACTATAAATAGTTTAATGCAGAACACAAGAATCGATAATCCACCCTATGAGTCATGTGGATTACGTACCAACCGAATAATGATTTGTCAGGTGGGTGATATCCGGTCTGGATCCCGTACGTACGTTTTAACCCGAAATATGAATTGGTCAAGTAGGTATATCTTAGAGTTCTTCTAGATATCCTTGATAATCATCATCAATATACAAGTGGGTATATCTTAGAGTTGTTCTAGATATCCTTAACAATACGATTCATTAATTCATTATTTTCACTTTAACAATTCATGATCATCATTCAAAACGTTCATCATCATTAATTCATTATAATCAATAATCAAACAATCGTCATAATGCATAATAACAAATAGCGGCCTAGTCTCGAGTGTTAACACCCGAACTTACCGTCATGCATCACATAATGTTTATATGTCACAAACATCATTTTTATTGTACAAAATTATATTTATATTGTGCATAATTAATTGGTATCAAAAATAGGATTTTAGAGCATATTTTTAGGAACATTTTCATCTGGAATTGAGGAAAATAATTTAAAATAATCAATTAATTTATAAAAATTTATTTATATAATTTTATATATTCCATTAATTCATAATAATTGATTTTTACAATTTAAATAATCAATTAATTCATTATAATCGATTTTTACAATTTAAATAATCAATAAATTCATTATAATCGATTTTTCCACTATAAATAATCGATTAATTAATAAAAAATCGATTTTTACAATTTAAATAATCCATTAATTTACAATAATCGATTTTTACAATTTAAATAATCCATTAATTCATAATAATCGATTTTTACAATTTAAATAATCAATTAATTCATAATAATCGATTTTTACAATTTAAATAATCCATTAATTCATAATAATTGATTTTTACAATATAAATAATCGATTAAATGGTACTGACTTCGAACCACTAATCTGAATAAAATTCTAATCAATTTTTAGTAAGTAAATAATCGATTTTCGACCACTGTTCATCGTCTTCTTCCTCGAGTCAGTTTTAACATTATCATTTTTTTAATCACCAGACTTCAATTTAATTATATAAAAATGTTCTCCAATGTTCACAGATCATTTTAGAGTCATTAATTCGTAATTTTAACAACAATTTCATGATTTATGATTCTTGGTTTTTCAAACATGTCAAACACAAAACTCAGCCAAACGACCGTTTATGAACGTAGAAACGATCTATATGAACATTCTAGTCACTAGATATATCTACGGGCTTAGCTCGAACTGTAATGGAGGTTTTGAAGATTTTCCAGCGAAACTTTCGGCGACTCTATCTCACTGCTCCGGCAACCTCACACAAAGATGACAGCACCACTGCACTCTACTCTCATCAAGGAACAATATAGAAAGAAGAATGAGTGGTTTTGGTGTTGAAATGAGGGAGTCGGGTTGTCTACATAATGATATAATTTTCATATTTATTTGTAATACTTTTTCTGACATCATATTTTTGGGTGGTTGACTTTGACAGAGTCAAAATTCATTTAATTGACCTTTGTTCAATAAAATTCATATATTTAATTCATGTTATTTATTTTCATGATTTATTTCAATAAATGATTTTAAAGTTCACATTATAAACAAATCCCTAATTTGGGTCTATACTCTGGTTCCCCAAATTAAGATCATACAGTAAGTCAACATATTAGATTTATCTCTATGAGATTTATCCAAATTGTGATATTGGATATCAATATATGTTTAATTTCGGCCCAAAGCCCAACAACAATTTATTTTAATCAAAACAAATTTGATTAATTGAATAATTATTCATTAATAATTCTACGGTATATTTTGGGCGTTACACTCTTATACTTTCACATCTCACAACTTCACTTGCATTATATTCATCATTGGAAAAGATCCATTATTTATTGGGTAAGTGAAAGCTTAGTTGCTCAACACTTGAAAACTTGTATAGAATTTGTTAGGAAAAGGAAACAATAATATTATGGAAGAATATTATTTCCTATAATTGAGCACCACGCCTTGCGCACGTCTGGAGAAACTCACGACACCACAATTGGAGGAGTCAACTTATTGATTTGCTAATTAATGATAATTATGTATGGTAGGAGTTTGTTTACAGTAGGTTTCCTTGCATAGCTTTTGTGGTGTACTTTATATAATTACTCTCCTGTACAATACAAATACAACTTGGAAAATATATTGGAAAAGCTTTTCCTATCATGGTATCGGAGCCTCTGGGCTGTTTTCTTTCCATCGACAAATTCCCTGTGTAAACCGATCACTATGTCGGCCGCAGGAGAGAAGAAAACAGACGGTGACAATGGTGGTGGAACTCAACGTAGAACGATCTCACCCTACGATCTCCATGCGAATGATAATCCGGGATTGATTATCACGCAGGTTATCTTGAGAGGGGAAAACTATGATGAGTGGGCACATGCAATCCGGACCACTTTTCGCACTCGGAAGAAATTCGGCTTCGTGGATGGGTCAATCCCAAGGCCGGCTGATGGCTCCCCCGATCTGGAGGATTGGTGGACTAATAACTCGCTTCTCGTTTCATGGATACGGAACACAATTGAGCTGTCTCTCTGTACGATGATATCGTATACGGAGATGGCAAGCGATTTATGAGACGACATCAAGGCTCAGTTCTCCATTGTTAATGGCCCCCGAATCCAACAGCTCAAATGGGAATTGACAACATGTGATTAATGCGGACTGAGCATCGCCTCGTATTATGGACGATTGAAGAAACTTTGGGATGATTTGAACGATATCGACCCATATCCCACGTGCACGTGCGGTAAGTGTACATGCAATCTTGCTCAACAATTAGAGAAAAAGAAAGACGAAGAAAAGGTGCACCGATTTTTAATGGGTCTCGATGAAGTCTTATACGGACATCTTTGCTCCACTATTTTGTCTCAAGAACCATTTCCCACAACCACTCGCGTTTATCGGGTCTTTACACAAGAGGAAACATCGCATGCAGCCCAAACCCGTGAACGTCCCGAAAACACTGCTTTTGCAACTCGAGTCAACACTGTGGATAAGCCCCGTGATAAAAGTGTGACCTGCTCTTATTGCAAAAAATTGGGTCACGACAAGGATACATGTTATCAACTGCATGGCTATCCGGAAGGTTGGGGTCCAAACTATGGCAACAGGGGACGCGGGAGAGGTCGCGGTGGCATGTTTGGGAGAGGTGCTGGTGGGCAGCAGCCTCACGGGTCTGTGACAGACGCTGGGAGGCAACAGCTTCACGCTGCCCATGTGGCAGAGGCTGGGACGCCGCATGACAGTGGCAATGGCGAGACTTCCAGCGGGATTGTGGTTCCCTCTCTCTCCGCCGAACAGTGGGAAACTTTTCACGCCCTTTTAGCTTCCGCAAAGGATTCCTCATCTCAAAAGTTGTCAGGTATTCCTTTTACTAAACGATGGATTATAGATACCGGTGCAACCAATCATATGAGAGGGGATTTGCAATGCTTATTTGATATGCATACTATACCAAGTTGTTATATTCGTTTGCCTAACGGAAAGAGGGTAGCCTCTACAACTGCGGGTCGTGTCCGGCTAAACGACTCCGTTGTCTTAAACAACATTTTGTTTGTCCCGGATTTGAATTGTGATTTGCTATCGGTATCTTAGTTGATAACAGAGACTAACTGGTTGGTCAAATTTGATGGCTCATTCTATGTGTTACAGGACCGTACCATGATGCGGGTAATTGGTGTGGGTAGACAGTCTGATGGTTTATACTTTTTTCAGTAGGCATCAAGGGGTTGTGTGTTAGCTACCGTGAAGGAGTGTCAGTTTGATCTATGGCATCGACGTCTCGGGCATCCATCTGCGAAAATGTTATCTTTTCTACCCATTGCTAGTGATAGTGAATCTAGTATTCTGAATAAAGGACCTTGTGCCATTTGTTTACGCACAAACCAGTCTCGTGCTTCTTTTCCTTTGAGTACCACCAAAGCTACAGAATTATTTCAAGTGATTCACA
This sequence comes from Cuscuta australis, assembly GCA_003260385.1. Taxonomy (NCBI): domain Eukaryota; kingdom Viridiplantae; phylum Streptophyta; class Magnoliopsida; order Solanales; family Convolvulaceae; genus Cuscuta; species Cuscuta australis. Next base: position 959,570 of record NQVE01000017.1, read on the forward strand.
TTGATGTTTGGGGTCCGCACAGGACACCTAGTTTGGATGGTTTTACATCTTTTTTTACGATAGTGGATGATTATTCTCGTGGAACTTGGGTGTATTTCTTACGTGCTAAATCTGAAGTACCGTCAATTTTTCGTCAATTTAATGCTTTGGTTGAACGTCAATTTAATAAAAAGCTTAAAATTGTGCGAAGTGATAATGAAACAGAATATGAATGTCTTAACTCTTTCTTTTGTGATCATGGAATTTTGCATGAGACTTCGTGTCGTAGAACACCATAACAGAACGGCAGAGTGGATCGTAAACACCAACTTATTCTTAATGTGGCACGTGCTTTACGGTTTCAAGCGTCCGTTCCGATTGCTTTTTGGGGAGAATGCATTCTCACTACTGCATATTTAATCAATCGTACTCCATCCACGGTCTTGCATGGCAAGACCCCTTATGAGCTTATGTTCAATTGCCCACCAATCTTATCTCATGTGCAGACCTTTGGGTGCTTGTGCTATGTTCACAATCAAGAGCGACATGGGGATAAATTTGAATCATGTAGTGTGCCGGGTGTTTTTCTTAGGTATCCCCATGGGAAAAGGGCTGGCGTGTGTACTGTCGGGACATGGGAAAATTTGTTCTTTCCCGTGATGTAATTTTTTGGGAAAATGATTTCCCATTTCAGGAATCCAAGATTCTCATTGCAGCTCCCTCTGTAGAACACCAGCAAATCACTTTTCTTGATGATGAGGATGATATTGGGGCTGGATTGCAATGCAGCAGGGTCCTCCAATTGTTGAAACAAGCAGGGTTGTTTCTTCTGCTAGTGGGACGTGCGATAGTGGGCAGCAACTCTCCCAGCCGTGCGACAGTGGGCAGGAATTCGACGCCCTCCAGCCATCACCGCCTCCAGCCACTGTTCTGTCCACCGTCGTGACGCACGAACCTGCTCCTGTTCTGGGTCGTGGTCAGCGGCAACGCACACCCAACATTCGCTTGACTGATTACCATACATATAGTGCCGTTCGGGATGACGGTTCATGTAAGTATCCCTTAACGCACTATATTAGATATGCTCAATTTTCCCCATGTCACAAAAGTTAATCTAGCTGCAGTGGACTCTATCTCCGAACCAACATTGTACAAAGATGCAGTTAAATCTCCTTATTGGAGGCAAGCCATGTCCGAAAAATTGATGCTATCGAGAAAAATGATTCATGGAAACTTGTTTCGTTGCCACGACACAAGAAACCTTTGGGATGCAAATGGGTTTATCGCATCAAGCGAAAGTCGGATGATTCGATTGAACGTTACAAAGCCCGACTTGTCATTTTGGGTAATCACCAAGTCGAGGGCATTGGCTACCAAGAAACCTTTGCTCCGGTCGTCAAGCTCACTACGATTCATGTTCTTCTTTCCATTGCCGCTATCCGCAACTGGGAACTTCACCAGATGGACGTTCACAACGCTTTTCTTCACGGTGATTTGATAAAAGAGGTGTATATGCGACTTCCTCCTGGTTATCGATCTCATAGTCCGGACTTGGTGTGCAAGCTACGTAAATCTCTCTATGGCTTGAAGATGGCTCCACGGTGTTGGTTTGCTAAACTATCTGGTGCCTTGCGTAGGTATGGCTTTATCCAGTCTTATTCGGATTACTCTTTGTTCTCTTTTCACAAGGGCGGTTTTGTGGTTCATGTTTTAGTTTATGTTCATGATCTTGTGATTGCTGGAAATGATTCTCTTGAGATTTCCCGGTTCAAGAAGTATTTGTCTGATTGTTTTCATATAAAGGATTTGGGAAATCTGAAATACTTTCTTGGTATTGAAGTTGCACGGAATTCCACAGGTATATTTCTCCGTCAAAGGAAATATGCTCTTTATATTATTAATGAGACGGGCTTGCTTGGTTGTCGTCCATTGGGGGCTCCCTTGGAGCCAAATCACAAACTTGCTCTTGCATCCAGGGCTTTGCTCGTTGATCCTGGTGCCTATCGTCGCCTAGTAGGTCGGTTGGTGTATTTGTTTGTTACACGCCCAAATCTTTCTTATGCCGTACACACTTTGGCTCAGTTTTTACAAGAACCCCGAATTGATCATTGGAACGCAGTGCTAGGGGTGGTTTGTTATCTCAAAGGCACTCCAGGTCATGGCATTCTATTACAGACGGGCAGTTCCCTTCATTTAACCGGCTGGTGTGATTCTGATTGGGCCGCTTGCCCTCTCACACGTCACTCTCTCACCGGTTAGTTTGTTCAGTTTGGAGTCTCTCCCGTTTCTTGGAAGACTAAGAAACAACCCACTGTTGCCAGATCTTCCGCTGAGGCCGAGTATCGTTCAATGGCCGTCTTGACGTGTGAGCTTAAATGGCTGCGCGGCCTACTACATTTTCTCAAGGTCCCACACCCATCACCGATGACCATTTTTTGTGACAGTACTGCTGCTCTTCATATCGCCGCCAATCCCATTTTTCATGAGCGCACTAAACATATTGAGATTGATTGTCATTTTGTTCGTGATGAATTGTTACGGGGTTCAATTAACACTTCCCATGTCACTACTCAGAATCAATGTGCTCAAATTTTCACAAAGGCCCTTGGAAAGGGACAATTTTATGCTTTACTTCCCAAGTTGGGCATTTGTCTGTTACATGCTCCAACTTGAGGGGGGGGGGGTGTTAGGAAAAGGAAACAATAATATTATGGAAGAATATTATTTCCTATAATTGAGCACCACGCCTTGCGCACGTCTAGAGAAACTCACGACACCACAATCGAAGGAATCAACTTATTGATTTGCTAATTAATGATAATTATGTATGGTAAGAGTTTGTTTACAGTAGGTTTCCTTGCATAGCTTTTGTGGTGTACTTTATATAATTACTCTCATGTACAATACAAACACAACTTGAAAAATATATTGGAAAAACTTTTCCTATCAGAATTGCAAAGCCAAATATTCTCCATGTTGCCTCAAATAGAAAAATGTATTGACAATCATATTACATTTTAATTTCACTGGTAGGCTTTGCTTCTAGATCTAAGAGAGCATCTACATTGGCATAAAATCCTGCTGTCACATGACCGTGCCCCTTGTCAATGCACTTAAATTAGTACTTGATAGATCATGATTGATTGCATCATGCCACTTCTATTATTTGGTACCACATAACGGTTGTCAAAAGGTACACCATTTTTAACCACAGTTCTCTCATCGAACCTTCTTCTATATTTTAAATACCCTTAATTGTCAATATTTTTCTCCTCATTGAAAGCTTTTGGAAAGTATTTTCACATTTCCCACCTTCCATACACAGCTCAAGAGGTGCATATTTTCCACACATGCCATGAAGCATAAAATATCGAACTCTGATGTCATAATCAAGATTAGTTTCTTCATCAGGAAACTCTGCTAAAATGATGTAGTCAATATCTTTAGATGTGGGAAATTTATTTTCTTGAATCAAAAAGAGCAAAATATGTGCATGCGGTAAACCATGTTTCTGGTATTCAACGGTATAAATCGTCACAAAAAAGTATACTATTGTTAGATTGCATAAAAAGCTTAGTGTATATTATATTATTATTATATTCAACAATACATATTAGAATTTGAATTTTGTGCAAAGATTATTCCAAATATCTCATTCTTCTTTATACAATACATCAACCCATTCAACTTATTGCGAAATACCCTACAAACGATATCAAGTCGATATTGAGCATTGAGATTCTTGCCTTGTTCATATCTTAAAATTTTAGGCCACTTCGAGTTTTATGTGAAAGTTAAGAATAAATATGCATAGCCGATATATCTACATATTGACATTGCATCTTGATAATTTTGAATCATATAACGCGCACCGCCGATAAAGGTAGGAGGGACTATTATAAGCTGGCCCTTTGTTGATGCATCATTATCACCGTTAAGCACTGAATTTGAAAAGCGATTGTACATATCACACCATAAATTTTTCTAGTGAGTACTAATGTAACACAATCTAGATGATTCGACCATTGTAAATCCATCCACACAGATTTCTTGAAAAAGTATGCGTGAGTGAAGTATGAAAGTGCTTTCTTCTTCCCTTTCATGAAACCGATCGTAATGGGATGAAATTCTTTGATGCTAACACTCCTTCATCCTTTAACGTTATATTGCTTGACATTTGCAAAAGGAATGTCTTCATAGTAGCCATCTTTACCGTAAGAAAATATAAGTGGATATTGTAATCTTAAAATATGCTGGATTGAGCTCACTTATCCGCGATAATTTATCTTCACGCATTTTAACCATAACGTCCCTTTCTCCCTGATTTTGATCCAAATCACCTACTACTAGTGAAGGAACTTCTTCAACCGATGGTAGATTATATCTTTGTGGATATGATTTTCTAGTGCCTATTAGCCTCCAAGCGAAAGACACATCGCCTTCTTCCATAAGTTTATCCCGAACAACTCTAAATGACTTCGCTAGTACATTGTCCCAAACACATCTAAACTTTATTAAACATAGACAGTAATAAATAATTTTGAAAATACGTATATTTTTTAGTAGAAAAAAACTGAACAAGTCTGTTTAACTAATTAATTATGTCTTGTTCTAAAATTAAACTGCTAACTAAACTCATGGTTAGGTTGAAGAAGAGGTCCACCAACGGTTTTTCCCTATTTTCCCATTCATATTAGCTCATTTTAAGACCAACCCTAACTCTAAACCATACTACCCTTAGCAACCCAAAGACCAAACCTTAAGTTACTACTAAAAATAGCGCATTAAGATTTGTGGAAAACATCACCGTAACAATTTTGTTTAGAATAAAGGCCCAACACTAGAGGGGGGGTGAATATCATTTTAAAAAAATTGTAGGAATTTGAAACGAAGTGAAAGAAATAAAGAGCATACGGAAGGAGCACACCTTGTTTTATACTGGTTCACCACAACTTGTGGCTAATCCAGTCTCTCGAGAGACTCTCTCAAAAGTCCTACTATCTCCGTTAAGCTTAAAGGTGCTCAACAAACTGATACAACTTGAGAACTCGAGTCACACGAGCCTCAATGCCACTTGCTCGGAGATATCGCACTCCAAGACTTCATACAAAGGAACGAAAACTTCCTTCGAACTACAACAAGGGAACAAACCTCCCTTCAAGTGTATAAAAACACTTAAGCACTCAAGAACAAGACTCTCTTATAGAGTAGATATGAGGAAACAAATGAATGCTCAAGAACACAACAATGTCTTCAAGAATCAGTTCTCAAAAAGCTATGAAATATGAAAGATATGAATGCAATGAATGAGTATTGATAGTTGAAGAATTGTGTTTAAAATGAGAGGTTTTTGGTGCCATTTCATAGGCTAAAAGGAGGTGTAACCATTGCATGAACTCTCAACAGGATCAGGATAAATATTTTGAAAACACAGTGCGATAGGCGATTATCTTAACATGATAATCGATTATCAAAAGATTCTTTGTCCAAAAATTTAAAATTCTATCCGTTGGAGGGCAACAGTAGCACTTGATAATCGATTATCAAGTCCTGATAATCGACTATCAGACCTTTTAGAAAATTCTGGGTTTGGCAGCGAAACCATGATAATCGATTATCAAAAAGGTGATAATCGACTATCTGGCGCTTCCGAACTTTGTGTTCGAAGCTTCCAAGGCAGATAATCGATTATCATAAGTGATAATTGATTATCATAAGTGATAATTGATTATCATAAGTGATAATTGATTATCACTCAGCAAAGACCCAGCCAGTGAAAAACGAACTTGAAAAACCAAGGTCAAAAAACAAAGTGTTCCCAAAAGTAAAAAAATGTTAAAAATTATTGTGCATGGTATAAAATAGAGAAACCAAGGCTTGTTTATAAAAAACCAAGTCTTCGAGGTCGTAAGTCACATGTTGACTACTTGAGCAATTTTCACGTGTTTAGACCAATGACCGTCATACACAAGTGGTTTTTATAAAATCATTGTTTGGTAACCTTTTAAATATGCCCAGAAGTAAAAACCAAGTATAAAATATTGAAATCCACTTGGTTGGTTCGGACGCCAAAACTTGAACACCGAACGGCGAAGTTAGTGGTTTTGGTTTGGGCAAAGACCAGGTGTTTTGGCAACTTAGAAATACTTACGAAAAAAATTTATTTGATGCATAAAAAAAGGTTTCATGATTTTATAAAAATATTTTGACTCTTGAGAAGCAAGACTTGATTGGATTGTCGATTTTTTATCACAATAAGACTGACTCAACTAAGTCTTCAAATCTTGATCTTGTACTTGATTTTCATGGTCTTGTTCCATGCCTCAATTCACGCATTGAGTTATTCAACGGAACTCTTCATATCCACGGCGGTTTGGGAATTATTAAAACCTATCACAAATGAACAGGACTTTAGTTCAACGCAATGCAAAGTGTGTTCCAACAATTCCCCCCTTTTTGATAATGGCAAACAAGACGGGGATATGCATATGTTTTTTTTATCTTTTTGAAAAAAATTCCCCCCTTAATATATGCATAGCTCTTATCTTCCCCCTTTTGTCATTAACAAAAAGATTTTAAAACATAAAGATTTCATTTATTGAAGGGAAATGCGGAGTACACTACGAAAGCATTAAAAAACATAACATAAGATAATAGAGAAAAGAAAATGAGCTAGAGCTCTAGAAGTGCTTAGAGCAAGAATCATCCTGAGCTTCCTCTTGTTCTTCTTCTCCATTGTTGTTGCCTTCGTCCTCTTCATCTTCATCACTCTCTTTGTCTTCATCATCCTCTTCGTCATCCTCTTGTTGGGAATTAAACACATAACACACACAAATAATCTGCGAGAAACGAGAGAAACAGAACACAAACGACACACAAGAATTTAACGTGGTTCGGTTTCCCTAATCCACGGCTGCAACAGGAGGATTTTCTTATTTCACTTGTGGTGTCAATTACAAGTACACGTATGCAATATATATATATGAAGAGTGCATCTAGGGTTTCGTAAAATGGGTCGGGCAAAAAGTCAAGCTCAAGTCTCCACAAACCCAACATTCTCCCACTTGGAGGCTTGATAGTCATCAACTGCCATCCACCACGATTCCCTGTACATCAAGTAATCTTCCTCAGCTCTCCTGTTGCAGCGGCCCTATCATCAGACAACTGAAAGGCCCGTTGAAGCTCTCCCAAGCTCCAACACATCAGTCATGGCTAAATCTACCACTGACTCGTCCTCGGTCCCTACCGGCTCCCACTGCAGACGCACACTGTCGGATCCTGGAACATCCTGAGAACAAACACTCTCCATAATCAGCAAGAAAATTTTTGGAGATGTTCCAACAGCTGGAATACTAGTTCTCCTGACCCACTGTCTTCTAGGCAACTTGGCTGAAGCGCCTCTTGAGCTCCCACTGCCATAAATACCTCTGACTTGCCTCCTTGAACCATTCCTTGCTCGTTCATCCCGAGTCTGACCTGTGGCTCTAGGTTTCTCTCTTGCATAGACAACATTATTCTGCCCACGAGACTCTGTGAACCGGACTTTGTTTCTCTTCTGAACTGGGGCGGTCACTCCCTCAGATGGTAACTAGACCAAATACAACGAACCACTATTCCTTCCGCGGGCCATGACAAGATTTCCTTTCACGACCTTCCACTGCCCATCTCTGAACTTAACCTCGTGTCCCTGTTCGTCCAACTGCCTGACAGAAATTAAACTTTTCTTCACGGCTGGAACCACTCTGACATTCTTCAAAGTCCAGAGACCAACTGAGGTCTTCAACACCATGTCACCCATGCCCGTCACCTCAAGAGCTCTGTCGTCTGCTAGTCGTACCTTTCCAAAGTCTCTAATAACCAGATTCTGCAATGCTTCACCGCTGTGGGTGGCATGAAATGAAGCACCAGAATCCATGACCCAGGAATCCACATTGCTTTCCTCACAGCAAGTCAAAGCGACCTCCTCGTCACTCGCAGAGCCTTGAGCAATGTTTACTTTCTTATCATTCGGACATTGATTCCTAGAATGCCCTACCTCCTTGCACTTCCAGCACGTTACACCTGAGCTGTCACGAGTCTTCGACTGACTCCTTTTTCTGTTTCTGCTCCCACTACCTCTGCTATATCTTCTACCTCTACCAACATGAAGCAATTCACCAGATGACTCCCCTGAACTCTTTCTTCTGACATCCTCGCTAAGAACGAGATCTCGAATATGATCAAAGGTGAATCCATCGGGTCCCACTGAACCGGTAACTGCTGTAACCGTTCCGGACCAACTATCAGGTAAAGACGATAGCAGTAGCAAAGCTTGAACTTCATCATCGAACTTAATGCCCACTGACAAAAGTATGGCTAAGATCGAATTCAACTTGTTGATATGCTCGGTAACTGAAGTGCCTTCTTTCATTTTTGTGTTCACCAGCTCTCTTATCAAAAAAACTTTGTTCGCTGCGGATGGCTTCTCGTACATGTTAAACAGCGCGTCCATAATTCCCTTCGCTGTCTTCTCCTTTAGAATGTGGAACGCAACATTCTTGGTCAACGAGAGACGGATCACGGACATAGCTTTCCGATCCAAACTTGCCCAATCTGCATCCGACATCTTTTCTGGCTTGTCACCCAATAGCACGTCCAAATCTTTCTGAACCAACAAATCTTCAATTTGCATCTTCCACCAACTGAAATCTGTACCGTCGAACTTCTCAATTCGGAACTTCCCGTCTTCTGCCATATCACACGACCAAACGAGATACCCGGTACAACTAATTTCAGATCTTGGTAATTTCGTTAGGAAAACAGGCCCAACTCTCCAAATAAATCAGTCCAAATTAAAATACGCCAAACCCAAGCCACCAAAAATAAACACCAAAGAAGACCTGCCAACAAAATTAATTCAAAGGACAAATGGGCCGACCAAACTTTCTGCCAAACCCCACCTTTTTTTTCTTCCTTCGGTCGGATCACCTTTTGCTGCCAATCAACCCCGTTTTCTTCAATTCTGCTGCAAGCCAGCAAACGGCCCAACTCCACTGCGCTAGGGCGACGCACTTCAGCAGCGGAACTAGAAGGCGGTGAGGCTCTGGATCTGCACGGCGGCGACCAGGACGGCGGCGTCGACCAGGACGGTGGCGACGGTTTGGCGAGCGAAACGGAGCGGCGGTTCTGGCTGTGCTACTCCTCCACGCGGCGGCGGCTCCTCAACGCGGCCTGACTGCTCGCGGACGGCGGATTGGCGATGGGTTCGGTTCTTCACTGGACGACGACGGCGGTGCTACGAAGGGATGATGCGGCGGCTCGCAGACGATAGCGAACACCTGCATAGCTCTCCCCCTTCTCGAACAGGCAGCGTAGATCTGGGTGGCGCGGCCTGCTGCCCGCGAAGCCCTACCCAGCGACTGCGACGGTCGGCGGGAGACCAAGGCTGCGCGACGACGGCAGCGAGGCAACCCCAAGGCTGCGGCTCTCTCCCCTGCTGCGCGACTCACTCCGGCGCGGCCCTCACAGCGGCGACTGTTCACAGATCCCAAAACCTAGGTGACAACTCACAATTTGTGCTTTCGTGTTGTACAACGAGGCTCTGATACCACTTGTTGGGAATTAAACACACAACACACACAAATAATCTGCGAGAAACGAGAGAAACGGAACACAAACGACACACAAGAATTTAACGTGGTTCGGTTTCCCTAATCCACGGCTGCAACAGAAGGATTTTCTTATTTCACTTGTGGTGTCGATTACAAGTACAAGTATGCAATATATATAGGAAGAGTGCATCTAGGGTTTCGTAAAATGGCCCGGGCCAAAAGTCAAGCCCAAGCCTCCACAAACCCAACAATTCTCATCATTGACGGTGTCGTTCAACCCACTTGATTGCCCTCAACTCCAAATTTTGAAGGGTTTTTGTAAGGAACGAGTTGGGCGTAGGGGTAATTGACGAATTCAAAATATCCATGAAGCTCTCGGCTTAATGTATCCACACTTTGAGCCATCCGATTGACGTTGGAATCAATCCGGGTGAGAGTGGACATCAAGGCAGCCATTTGCTCCGAAAGAGACTCAAGGTTTGATGAAGGTGCGGGAGCTTGTTGGCGAGGACGTGACGGAGGAAAAGGAACATCTTCAATGCCTGAGTGGAAAGAAAACTCGTTGATCTCTCAATGTGTGGTTTCCTTATGTTTTGGCGCAACGTCCGTCTTGATGTTGTACTCATCAAGGATGGCCATAACAAGGAGAACATAGGGGAGAGGCTTGTCATTGGTGATGGTGCCAAACATGTGAGTCATCACAAACTTACACCAATTGATGCTAGCGTTGTGAATGATCGCATAGAGCGTCTTGGTGTCCTCTTGAGCGAGTGTTGTGTGATTGTATTTTTGTGGCTTGAGAATCTGTGTCAGAACATAAAAAATGAATCAATACACAGGATTCATGGAGGTGATCGTTGGATGGCGCTGCATTGGTGTAGGGATGAAATTCCCAATGGCGATCTCCTATAATAGAGCGGCCTCGTTGAAACGAGTGTAACACCCTAATCCGTCCAGGTCTGCAGCCCCTTTCGGACTAAAGTATTAACTTGGTAATCGTAAAAATTTAAAACATTTCAAACACTTTTATTTATCATAATAATATTTTTCATAATATAAATAGTACGGAGTTTTCAATATTGCGGAAGCTTTACCAAATCATAATTACAACATAATTTATTATGTTCTTTAATTCAAAACCATCACATCCATTCCGACAATCTCGCCTCCGTCTGCCTCCAGGATCACGTCACTTCATCCTTTCTATTAACCTGCGTGTAGCAAATAAAACTACTACACGCTCAACGTTGAAGCTGAGTAAGCATATCTAATGCGTCGAACATCCATATAAACTGAATCTAAATTCATAATCAAATCATTTGATATCATGCACATAATGTTCAGTTCAGATATTTAATAATCATTAGTCAGTATTCATCATTCATTATTCAACATTTATATTCATATTCGACGTTCATCGGTTATTCATAATATTCACAATATTCAATTCGATAATCATCATTCAATAGTCATTCATATTCAATGGTCATCTGTCATTCATAATAATCACAATATTCAATTCAATAATCATCATTTAATATTCATTCATATTCAAGAGTCGACAATATCCTTAAACTATTCTTAGTCTAAGGCCAATCATTTTAATGTTTATCAACCCTTAAATTAATTCTAGTTTAAATAATTAAACTATATTCCAGTATAAAGTACTCCTAAATAATCCTTAAGCTAGGCCTAGTTTAAGATAAAAGGGTTTTGAAAATCTTAAACTTACCTTCACTTAAGGCCAACCAGAAACCGACAGCGTAGTGTTCACTGTTGGGTGGGTGGTACCCCCAAACGAGTAGGTACTCAAGTTTGGTTCTTGGATCCCGTACATACGTTTTAACCCTAGCCACCGGGGTTCATACCCGCAAGGCCTAACTTAAATAGGTATATCTTAGAGGTCTTCTAGATACCTTTCAAATCAACATTAATATGGGTATATCTTAGAGGTCTTCTAGATACTCTTAACAATATATTATTTTCACAATCATCAATATATTCATTGTGATTTAATCATTCACAATTATCATTTTTAATCAGAATATTTATTAAGATTTAATCATCATAATCATCAATCAATAATCATTACCATAATCATCAATCAACATAATATTCAATAACAATTAGCGGCCTAGCTTCGGGTGTTAACACCCTAACTTACCGTCATGCATCACATAACATTTTATTTGTTAAAAATATTACTTTTAATGTGAAAAATCATTTTTATAATGATCATAATCAATTGGTATCAAAAATAGGATTTTAGAGCTCAAAAATAACATTTTCAGACAAATTTTCGGATCAGAAATTCGGGGGATTGACCCAGCCCTCTGGATCGATCCATACTATGAAAAATCACTCCCAGGGGATCGATCCAAGCCCCTGGATCGATCCAGACAATGGTGTTTCAGCCACTGTTCATCTTCTTCTTCGTTCGGGTCCAATTTCGGAAATATCGTTTTTAGTTATCGAACTTCAACGAAACTATATAGAGATGTTCTCCAAGGTTCATAGATCATTTTGGCATCATTAATTCATAGTTTTAACATCAATTTCATGGTTTATGATTCTTGGTTCTTCAAGCACGTCAAACACAAAACTCAACCAAACGACCGTTTATGAACGTAAAAACGATCTATACGAATATTCTAGTCACTAGATATATCTACGGGATTACCTCGAAGGTAAATGAAGGTTTTTGGAAATTTTCTGGTGAAACTTCCGACAAGGATTGTGGCTATCTCCGGCGACCTCACACCAATATGACAGCACCACTGCGTTCTCCTCACTCTAGCAACAGAATAGACAGAAAGTTTGTAAGAAATGGTGAGGAATTGAAGGAATGGAGATGACCCTTATATAGCCAAGTGAAGGAGGAAGAAGACACGATGATGAGCTCTCCTTCGACTGTTTCGGCGGCTGGGTGGAGCGGGCTGTGATTTCTTCCTATTTCAAACGCAAGTCCCTGATTGGGACTAATTTGGTCCTAGTCGGGGAACACTTTTTGGTCCAACTTTCTCCGAATTGAAATCCATTTGCACCATTGTGATCGTACAATTAAACTCTATCGAACGATAGAATTTTCATATTTATTTGTAATACTTTTTCTGACATCATATTTTTGGGTGGTTGACTTTGAAAGAGTCAAAATTGATTTATTTGACCTTTACTCAAAAAGGTTCTTACATTCCATTCATATTATTTATTCTCATGATTTATTTTAATAAATCATTTCAATGTTCATATCATAAACAAATTTCTTCATTTATCCTTGATTTGGGTCCGTACTCAGGTTCCCAATTTAGGTCACACAATAAGTCAACATATGAGACTTATTTTGATATTGGGTATTAAAACATATTTCATGTCGGCCCAAAGCCCAAAAACAATTTATTTTAATCAAACAAATTTGTTTAATTGAATAATTATTCATTAATAATTCTAGGGTATATTTTGGGGTGTTACAACGAGCCCCTTCTTCTCCAACGTAGTGGTCGAGATCTTCGCCATCACGTCGTAGCCCAGTCAGGATTTTCATGTTTTCCTCACTCAAATAGATGTCGGCTCCGTTGACATTGGAGAGAAGTGCCCCATCCTCATCCTTCTTCAATTTTGAGTAGAAAGCTCAAACGAGAAAAGGTTAGTAGTGCGTCTTCTTGATGTAGAGGAGTTCAAGAAAACTCCCCCGCCAGAGAATATCCCGAGCATCTCGAGGGACACTCCCTTGAAGAAAACAAGTAGTGGAGAAGCGTGGAGGAAGAATCTCCCGATGTTTGAGCTTCTCAGCGAACCGAGTTGCCTCCACTCGGTTGTTGAACCACAAGAAGGACCCATCAAGGTATTTGTGGGTAGTATGTTGTGGAGGAGCAGAGGAGGAGGCAACATCCTTTCCGATGCAAGCACGCTTCTTGTTTCCCCCTGTCATTTGAAGAGAAATAGGAGAAGAATGCAAGAAAATGCAAAAACTTGATAGTCGATTGTCGTTATTGATAATCGATTATCAGCCTTTCTGCTGAAAGACCTGCAGCCTTAGATAGTCGATTATCACATGTTGACAATTGATTATCTGTCTTTTCTTCCTGAAAACTGAAAAGTCCTGCTCCCTCTGTTAGTCGATTATCTAAATTCTGATAATCGAATATTTGCTTTTCCTATTGACCGAATCCAACTCCTGCAAGTCTAGATAGTCGATTATGATATGTTGATAACCGATTGTTCACATTCCCCCTTACTTTAACAGCATTTTACGCCTAAAAGAGTCCTGCAAAAAAATTCAAAACGTCTCTGACACTCAAGTTAGTGAGAAATCAATAAAGTATTAATGCTCAACTTAGATCGTTGTGGAATCAAGTTTTCCGAGTTCGCTACGAATGCGGAAAAATGACTCATTCTCTAAAGGTTTTGTGAAAAAGTCGGCTAATAGATACTTCGTTTCCACAAACTCAATTTCGACATCACCTTTGAGAATATGATCTATTATGAAATGATGCCTAATGTCAATGTGTTTCGTTCTTGAATGAAGTACGAGATTCTTCGTCAAGCTTATGGCGCTAGTATTATCGCATCGAAGAGGGACATGACCGATACTAAGGCCATAATCCACAAGTTGTTGCTTCATCCAAAGGATTTGAGCACAACAACTCCTAACGGCAATGTATTCCGCTTCGGTTGTGGATAACGCAACACTGACTTGCTTCTTACTAAACCATGAGACTAACAAACTACCAAGAAAGTGACACGTCCCACTCGTGTTTTTGTGGTCTAATTTCAACTGTAGGGTATAAGTTCAAACCTCTTTTAGATATTCTGGATTTTTTTGGTTTTGATAAATGACACACAGGATGATTAAAATCAACGATGATCGAAAATTTATTTTTCGTATCGAGAAAAGAAAAGAGACGTATCAAGAAATTTACGGCAATAAAAATCGGTAATTTACAATATAACTATCTTTCTTTTTAGATTTGTTACTTAAATCACTCAATTTTAGAGTAATATTAATAAAAATAATTGATATCCTTAATTACAAAATGTTTAGATATAATTGAAGAAATGTGTCATTTTATCTATCACGATCACTCAAGTTTAAATACATATTAATGTTGTGATTAAAAAATAGAATAAGTATTCAAACTTTATTTTCTTTTTTAAGTATAGTTGGTAGGAGCATCCAATTTTTCTATAACATTTAAAAACATGGAAAATTAACTTAACGAGAGATAGACGAGATCAACTAGAAATGCAAGAGAAATGAGAAATGATAAACTTCAACAAAAAAGCACATAAAAAAGGTGCATATTTTTACATTATTGTTTTATTTTAGTAATTTAACATACATCTATCACAACCAAAAATATTTTTTGAAGGTTTTCTAGAAATCATATGTAATTAAACTCTAAAATCGTTGCTTTAGATTTTTTACGCATGCTTCTTTTTTATATATAAGGAGTACTAGTATATATCCTAATTAATGGACACATGTTTAAAAATTTTGTAATAACTAAAATAAACAAAATATTGGGCAAAAGAATGACCCGACCAAGTCAAAGTAAACAAACTCAAAGGGACTTTCAGAATGACCAGAGCAGAGAGCAACTCAGTCACTGAAAGTACTACTCAGTACTCAGAGTCAGACCAAAGTACTTTTCACATCTCTCCGGCCAACATTCTCTCGTGTCTTCCCTTACATTACCATGCCGAGCAACTCCAATTCCACGCATCATCCTCCGAGGATCGGAAAGATCGGCCCCTACACAGTCTTCATAACCCCTCCATCAACTCCTTCCAAGCCTTTGGAGGTGCCTCCTGTGCAAATCCCGCCGCCGGAGACGGCGGTCAGGAATCCACCTCCGGTCATGGTTCCCCCCAAACAATATGATAAATACCAGACTAAAACCGGCTCGAGTTTTGGAGTTTTTTGGGATGCTGTAGCTAAAGTCCAAAACGGTTCGGTTCCTTGGATCTACTGTTTATTGTTGTCATTTACTTGATTCTTCTTCTTGTTGTTGTTTTTGTTACCATCATACTCATAATTGCTCTCTCTGTGATTTTTTTTAATCCATAAAAGAGAGTACTATATTAAATTAAAACAAATCATTATACTACTCCGTATTTAATTAAAAAACACTAAAGCGATTAGGGAAAAGACTAAAGTAGGAGCATTAAAAATATACCAAAATAAGAGTTTCATATTTTTATAATTTTACGTTACTAATCATGACCATGTACATTATCAAAAAGTATAGGAAAATGCCCATGTACAGTGTCACATTAGATGGAGTGCGAACTCCTATCTAGGAAATAAAAACATGGAACTCTTATTTTGGTACTTTCTTTATGTTTTACATCTATTTACGGTGATTTCTTTAGCTATGATTGGATGATTTCCATGCCTAAATAATTTTATATCGCCGGGGAGTCGGTGTCATTAAGCATTGCTTTACCTTTACACTACGTTTGGTTCAAGGAATTTGAAAGGGAAAAGAAAGGAAAATGAGAAGGAAAATATTTTTCTTGTTTGGTTAGAGAGGAAAATAAAGAAAAGTGGAAGGAAAAGAAAAAGAGAAGGCAAAATGTACTAAGAGGAAGGAAAACCAAATTCCTCTCATTTTGGTGAGGAAAATGAGGGAAAACCATTTTGTTTTCTTTTCCTACCAAATTCCTTGAACCAAACATAGTGTTAATATATTTTCATCGTTTTGAACTTGAGAAATCTTAATTGATTTGGTGATGGGTCTAAACTTTTAGCCCATGCAAGTCTGGATGAGAACGTAGCATATTGGTTTGGGTTGAATCAATCAAAGTATCAATGGGCCCTGGATGATTACTATGAGAGCAAGGGAATTGTAAGTCCTTTTTTAATCTTCTCTTGATCGGATTTGATGATTGTTTGATTAATACCTGCTAGCTAGCTCTACCTACTATATGAGTGGATCCTTTGCTATGACCTTGAATGTATCGAATGAAATGAAACTAAGAATGGCAAATGAACTTGAGAATTCTTGGAATGGAAATAAACTAGGAGAGTAGGAGTCTAACAAAAATGATCAGAAATACTGCAAGGATATACAGATTACGGAGTAATAAAATTGACAGCAATTGGAAGGATAAGATATCCCGAGAGAGCGAGAGAGACATTACACACAATCCACACCCTTCTTAGACTACTCTGTATCAATATCTTTTAACTTCTTCCCAACTCATTTCTTCTTAGAGGCCAAACGTAGCTGGTCAACTAGTGTCTTTTAGTAGTCCAAGCCCACGTTAATATTAAGTTGACTCATTCCATTACTCCCTCCAATAAATTGATCTTGATATACATGCGTTGATTTAAGGGGAGCCCATCCTCGGTCTTGCAAATTTCCCTGCCCAAGAAATACTTAGCTTTTCCAAGATCCTTGATGGTGAACTTGGTAGGTAAAACAGATTTTGTTGCAGAGATCACAGCAGGTGAATATCCTGTTAGCAGCATCTCATCAACATAGACTAATGCAAGAGTGACAGTTTGAGTGTCGTGCTTAACAAACATAGAATAATCATGTTTAGATTGAATATAGTCAAGACTGATAAGGAAGGAGCTAACCTCCAGATTCCATTGGCGAGAAGCTTGTTTAAGGCCATAGAGGGAACACTACAACTTGCATACTTGACCCCGTAAAGATTTAGCGTATCCTTCTGGAGGGATCATGTAACTATTCCTCATCAACATGGCCATGAAGGAAAACATTGTTTACATCCAATTGGAACAATGGCCCATTGTGAGCAGCTGCCAAAGCGATAACTACCCTGACAGTAGGTAATTTTGCAACAGCAGGAAAAGTATGTTTGTAATGTTTACCATTTACCAAGTTTTTTATTAAAACCTTTGATGACTAATCAAGCCTTCAAGCATTCAGCAGTCCCATTTGGGTTGTATTTCACCTTATAGACCCATTTGGGAACCAATAGCCTTGTGACCTTGTGGTAAATGAGTGAGCATCCAGGTGCAAACCGTGCAATTAGTATCAAGAGCAGCAAGCTCTTGATTCATGGCACTGACCCAACATGGGTCCTGTTTAGCTTGAGAATACATGGCAGGTGTGTGGATAGTTAAAACATTAGCAATGAAACTAGAGAAACCAGTGGGTAAAGGAGAAAAAGTGTAGACAGAAAACAAATGATGGGATGTGGAACAATTAGTTTGGACTTTGGAACGAAAAGTGGGACACATAATTTAAGAACTTTGGGAAAAGGTATTTGCGTGGTCTAAAAGGTAGTGGAACAGAGGAAGTTTGGGAAGGTGGTGGTGGAGAGGATATCGATATGGGAGAAACCACAGGATTTGGAAGGGCAGTATCAGTGATAGGAAGAGACGCAGGTGGGTGAGCAGATGGTGGGTAATGGGAGGATATATCATCTATAACCGAAAATTGGGTAGGATAGAAAAAATTTGGAGTGGTTGGAGAGGAAGAGGAAATGGTTTTGTAAGGGAATATGTATTCATGGAAGATCACATCCCTACTGAGAGATGTTATTAAGTATCTAAATAAAGAGCTTGTACCCTTTTTGAACATTGGGAATTTGGGATAACCTAGGAAAATGCGCCGCCTTCCTTTTGGTGCAAATTCATCATATAGTTTGCCTGCCACAGTGCCACCTTGGCACAACACAAGCAACCAATGGTTTTCAAATGCTCATAATTGGGTGGGGAACCAAATAAGGCTTCATAGGGAGTTTTCCTAGATAATTTTTCCATTGGCATCTTTTTTATAAGGTATGTGGTTGCAAGTATGCAATCTATCTTAAGGCTCTAGCTGTTTCAAGCAAATGTCTGTGTTTCCTAACTTTCCTTTCCATCACTTCATTCTGTTGAGGGGTGTAAGTCATGCTTTTGTAGTGGAGGATGCCAATTTTTGAAAAACTTTAACAACCATCATTTTAGATATCTCCAAAAACTTTAATTTCAGATATTAGAACCCATATCATTTCCTCCTGAATTTAGAACCTATAAAACCCTCCAAAACTCACAAAAACGGGCACTAACTTCTTCACGATTCATATCTTCTTAGTAGCCCAAAGTAACATCGACCCCCTCTGCCCCTCATAGTTGGAATTATGGGTATATTGATGATGATGATGATGATGATGCAGTGTGAACGCACAAGTAGTTCTTTGTTGATTGGACTATGTTTCTTGAATTTATTATTTATTGGAATTACATTTTAACAAACATTGTACAATGTTCATCAGATATTCATAAATTACATCTTAATACTATCAAGGGCTCTTTTAGTTTGCATTCTTTATTTCTCTAATTCTGATCCTCAAGATCATTTGAAATCAATTATTTAAAATCTAGATAATTGTAAAGAATCAAACAATTGATTACCACTGAAAATCCGATCTTTGTGAGCAAAATCAATAACGGATTCTACCTAGAGTACTAAACAAAAACAATGCAAACAGGTTCTAGTTGATTCTTAAAATTGGAATTGCAAAATCTATTGAAAGAAACTAAGCCAAATGTTTTCTTGATTATTTAAGAAAGTTTGCTGTTAAGTTTTATAAGTAATTTAAATATTTTCACTTGGTGTTCTTATTCAAACTTGCGAACTGGCATATGCTAGACCGTGTGTTCTTGGTGCATATTGGTCTTTGACTTGACAATTGACATTCCTTCTTTGTAGGGTTTTAAGACATTTATATTTTGAATTTAATTTATACATATTACATAGCTAATGAGAGATCGAGATCTATGTAATTGAGGGATAATATGAAGGTGAAGGATCTTTTGATTCATGGGTCTCAATCAAGTTGACTTCATTTTCTTATTGTAGGTTTAGGGCCTTTGTTTCATTATACTTTGTGGTATGCAAATAGCATGTATAACTAATAGGATTATACAGTCCAATGTTGGATTGGTTTTGTTTCTAAACTTGTTTGGGATATGTTTCTTACCTACAAATCTTTGTTGCTTAATCAATAAAATAATTATGGGCTTCAGGATATGTTTATTCCAAAGGTTATTGAATGGTGTTTAATAAGGCCTGCACCAGTAAGCCTATATTAAATATACTGTGTGTAATAAATTTTTGGATACATCCTAGTACTATACTCATGCATGTCGTTCTTGTTCCATGACGACATAAAAACAGCTAACACAGCAATCAAGATGTTGCAATTTTTATAGATATCAGACCGACTTTCAGTATATAAAAATCAGCTTATGGTTTTTCTTTCCCTTGGTCATCATCATTTGTGAAGCTTTCGGATTTTGGTTTTGAGGATGCGTGCTCTACAGAAGATACTGGTTCAGAGTTGTGATGACGAGGTTCATTGTTGGCAGCATATAATAACTAGTCATCCCCATTTTTAATAGTTTCGCTGTCATCCATGCAAGGTTTGAAAAGGCATTGCGATTTGCGTCTCATGCCATAGTGGCATCACGTGCCTTTGTGTGTTTTTCCGAGGTGGAAGCCCTAAGGCTTGGTGCTAGGGCTACAGACTGTGTTGCTATCGTCTATTGCATTTGTGTACGCCTTGGGCGGAGCCTTGAGGCATAGAATGGTGTACACCTTTTTTATTAAAAAATTGTCAATAAAGAAAGCTCGTCAGAAGAAGAAAATGTAAACCTCAGCCCTAGGCAAGCAGCATGCAATTTTTGCTTCTAGTTCTCTTCTCCGATCGTCAGTCGTCACAAGACCCAGGGATGATGGCTCAGAATGGAATCAAATGGAAGGTCTCACTACCCAACCTCACTACATAATGGATCATCACAACCTTTGCATTATTCAAAAAGAGCAATCTCTCTTTGCATGCAACATGCTGGTTTTTCTTTTCCTCCCACATCATCACTTTGACTTTATACACGACACATTTTTTATTGGTAACCTTTCACGTGCTTGGCAAGGTCCAATTGTGGGTGAACCAGAGAGATGTCTTTGGATTGGGTTTCTCATGGACCATTTCCAGAGTTTCAATCTTGCGCTGATGCTACACTATATTAGGCAAAGACGTTATGTTTTATTTGTGTCAAACAATGGGATATAGATCACTAACGCAAACACTTGTTTTTTGGAGGTCATGGAGGATTTATAGTGACATCAAACCACTGCAACCTCGCCTTCATCATCATGTCCACCATGGAGACCACTCCAATTGTGTCCCATATAACTTCTTTTGTAGTCATATCTCACTTCGTAGTGTGTGGAATTGTGAACCCATGTCATTACCTCCCGAGTCATTCACTTTTCTCCTTGTCGGTGTTTTAGTTAAGAAATCAGTCATGATATGATGTTTTTGTGTGAATTATTGTAACATTTATGCCTAAATGGATAAAGATAATTTTCCCATTTTGATAGTTGATAACTTACTTGAAAAACTACTTGGGGCTCATTTCTTCACCAAGCCTGACGTCAAAACTGTTGGACCAATCTTGACATTCAGTAATAGTTAGGGGGTTTATTTTGTAATTATGTTGAAGTCTTTATTTGTTAATAATTAGGGTAGAGTCAGTCATAATTTTAGGAGATATATCTCACATGGATTTGAGATTATCATAGCTTGTAGGAGTAGGAGATGTTATGCTTGGAGAGCAAGGCTGATGATTTAACTTGGTGGACAAGGTTAACTCATCTATAAATAGGGATAGTTTCTCTGTATTTTATGTATTCAAAGTTTTTCAATTAATTGGAGAAGGATTTCCAATAAGTTCTTGTTCTAGATTTCTGTTTTCTGTTTATCGAGATCTGGTACCAATAACTTCAATTGGTATCGGAGCTGAGTTCGAAGGGCCTGAAACTCTCCTGATCCAAAAGGGCTGGATCAATTACAAGATCCGAAGACAGGGCAGAAGTACAAGCGTCGATGTAAGAACAATACGATGACTGATGCCAACAACCAGGTTGCGGTAATCAAGGATAACAACAAGCTTCCATTCCAGTGTCCGATCCTAACCGCGACTAATTATCCCATCTGGTCGCTTAGGATCAAAGCAGTTTTCAAGGCGTACGAAATCTGGGAATCGATTGATCCTGGAACAGATGTCGATCGGAAAAAGGATATTTCCGCTATCGCATATTTGTACCAGGCGTTGCCAGAGGATTTGATTCTTCAAATCGCAGATTGCACCCACGCAAAGGAAATCTGGGATGCAATTAAGACTCGTCAACTTGGAGTTGAACGAGTAATGGAGGCTAGACTTCAGACTCTTAAAGCTGAGTTTGAAGCAGCAAGGATGAAAGACAGCGAAAAAATTGATGATTTTGCTGCAAAACTTTCTGGAAGTGCCTCAAAATCAGCAACACTTGGAACCGTCATCGAGGAAACCACATTGGTCAGAAAAATATTGACTGCCATACCAGAAAGATTCTTAAATATGGCAGCCACTATTGAACAACTGGTTGATCTCAAAACAGTGAAATTCCAGGAGGTTGTGGGTAGGCTGAAGGCATATGAAGAACGAACCGGTGCAAAGACAGCCAATAACAGCCAAGATCAACTTCTGCTGTCCTATGAAGAATGGGACTCAAGAAAGAAGAAAGAAAAAGGTTTTGGTCGAGGTCGAGGGAATGGCCGAGAAACCCGTGGAAGAGGTCGAGGTCGTGGGCGTTTTGGTAGTCGAGGAGGAGGTCCGGGTCGCAGACAGAATTCTCCAGATGGGAGACAACAAGCTGAAAATTCAACCAAAGATCGCTCCAAACTGCAGTGTTTTAGGTGTGATGCTTTTGGACACTTTTCGGCTGACTGTCCAACACGAAAAAAAGATGAAAAGGCAAATCTGACACAAGCAAGGCCAATCGAAGTACCACGGGCTAATTTTGATAGGCCTGCTCTGTTAATGGCTTTGGCTAATCAAAGAAATAAGGATGTAATTCATCTAAGTGAAGACAAGGTTTTTCCAGCCACCATTGAGACACATGATGATGGGGAATGGGTGTGGCATTTAGATACCGGAGGGACAAATCATATGACAGGACATAAGGAGCTGTTCTCAATACTTGATACAACTATCAGTGGTACAGTAAGATTTGGTGACAACTCGTGTGTCGAGATAGAAGGAAGAGGGCCCATTCTTTTAGTGTGCAAGAATGGGGAACAACGTTTGTTGACGGATGTGCTTTATATCCCATACTTAAAGAGTAATATCTTTAGTATCGGACAAGCTGAAGAAGGGGGTTGTACAATATTGATCAAACATGGATTCTTATCTATATTTGAGCCGGATGGTTCGCTGTTAATGAAGGTTCCAAGATCCCCTAATCGTTTATATAAAATCAATTTAAGGATTGGGACACCAATCTGTTTACTGGCCAAGATAGATGATCCAGCATGGTTGTGGCATGCCCGTCTTGGTCATGTGAATTTTGATACAATAAAACGACTAGGGACCAGCAAACTAGTCGATGGAGTACCGGCCATTGACCACCCTTCACAGATGTGCGAAGCTTGTTTGGCAGGGAAACACTCATGACAAAGTTTTCCTGGCCAAACAACTTTCAGAGCTGAGAAACCATTAGAACAGGTTTATGCGGACCTGTGTGGTCCCATAACACCTGCTACTCAGTCTGGAAACAAGTATATTCTGCTGATTGTTGATGATCACAGCAGGTTTATGTGGTCTTTCATGCTAAAAACCAAGGGTGAGGCATTTGAACAATTCAAGAAATTCAAGGCTTTTGCTGAAAATCAATATGGAAGGAAAATAAAGGTCCTTAGGACTGATCGGGGAGGAGAGTTTACTTCCAACGAGTTCAAACAGTTTTGTGAATATGCTGGCATCACAAGACAGTTAACTGCTACACACCACAGCAGAACGGTGTCGTTGAAAGGAGGAATCGAACGGTGATGAGCACAACAAGGAGCATCCTTAAAGCAATGGATATGCCACAAAGTTTCTGGGCTGAAGCTGTACGTCACTCTGTTTATGTTTTAAATAGGCTGCCCACAAGAATTCTGAAGAATCAGACACCATATGAGGCTCTAAAAGGTCGGAAACCAAATCTGGATCATTTACGGGTGTTCGGGTGTGTTGGATATGTAAAGGTGCCTTCAAATCAAGTAGATAAACTTGATGACAGAAGTATTCCCATGGTTTACTTGGGAACAGAACCAGGAACCAAGGTGTATAGAATGTATGATCCTGAAGACATGAGGCTGGTGATCAGCCGGGATGTAGAGTTTGATGAAGCACGCAAATGGGATTGGGATTTACAACAAGAATCTAATCAAGAACCCAATCACAAAGGAGAATTTGTGATACACATGAATTCACTTGAAGATGTTTCAGCAGCCCAAAATCTTGAAGATGAGCCTGCTGAACTTGGCAGCCCACTCAGCCCATTTATGAACAGCCCACAAAGCAGCAAATCGACCAATGTGGACAGCATAACCCAATCTGATGCTAGTAGTCCTGAAATAACAGTAAAGGGGCGAGGACCTATGTTGCCTCGACTTCAAACAGATACAAATAATGTGTCAGATCCACACATGGCAGAAGAGGAAACATATGATGATACACCACCTCGAGGGTGGAAGGATTTAAGAGAAGTGTATAATCTTCTTCTTACTGAAGGAGAACCAACCAATTTCAGGGAAGCTTCAAGACACAAAGAATGGGAGAAAGCTATGGAAAGTGAAATAGCTTCTATTGAAAGGAATAACACTTGGGAGTTAATGGATCTACCCCCAGGGCATCGACCCATTGGACTAAAATGGGTATACAAAATCAAAAGGGATGCAAAAGGAGAAGTCACACGACATAAAGCCCGGTTAGTCGCCAAAGGCTAGACTTGAGACCGTTAGACTCATTCTAGCTTTGGCAGCACAAAGAGGGTGGGACGTTCACCACTTAGATGTTAAAACAGCATTTTTGCACGGGGATCTCAAGGAGGAAGTCTTTGTATCACAACCAGAAGGCTTTGTGAAAAAAGGAAAGGAACAAAAGGTATACAAACTGTCAAAGGCTCTTTACGGGTTAAAACAAGCTCCACGAGCTTGGAATACAAAGCTAGATGGAGTTCTAAAGGAGTATGGATTCCAAAAATGTAAACTTGAACAAGCTGTGTACACAAAACGTACACACGAAGGATCACTCTTGGTGGGAATTTATGTTGATGACTTGATTGTGACGGGAAATAATTTAGAAAAAATCAAGCAATTCAAAAGGCAAATGGAGGAAAAATTCGAGATGAGTGACTTGGGCTTACTCTCTTATTATCTCGGGCTTGAAGTGATGCAATGCAAAGAGGGAATCAAAATCAAGCAATCTAGGTATGCTATAAAAATCCTACAGCAAGCAGGAATGTGGGAATGCAATTCCACTAAATACCCAATGGAACCGGGACTGAAATTAATGAAGGATGATGGCAGCAACAGTGTTGATGCAACTCAGTACCGAAAAATAATAGGTTGTCTTCGATACTTGACTCATACAAGACCAGATCTTGCATACTCGGTGGGATATGCGAGTAGATACATGCAAGCTCCTCAGAACACACATTTTCAAGCTGTAAAACAGATTCTCAGATATGTGAAGGGTACTACAGATCTGGGAATTCATTATCGAAGAAGTGGAAGTAATGTTTTACTTGGTTTTAGCGACAGCAGCTTCTCGGTAGATCCGGATGATGGAAAAGGAACTACTGGATTAGTTTTTTACTTTGATGATGGACCCATTGCGTGGAATTCGCAAAAACAGCCAACAGTAGCCTTATCATCTTGTGAAGCAGAATTTATGGCTGCCACTTCAGCAGCCTGTCAAGCAATATGGTTAAGGGGATTGTTAGCTGAAATAACTGGAAGAAAAGAAGAACAAGTGGTGATCAAAGTAGATAACAAATCAGCAATATCCTTGATGAAAAATCCAGTATTTCATGGAAGAAGCAAGCATATCAACACGCGGTATCATTACATACAAGAGTGTGTTGAAAAGGAGCAGATTAAAGTAGAGCACATCAGCGGAGATCAACAACGGGCTGATATTCTTACAAAAGCATTGCCAAAGCTGAAGTTTGCTGAAATGAGAAAGATTCTTGGGGTTGAAAGGATTGAAGACTCGAAGGACTCAAAGAAGTAAAAGAAGACTCAAGGTCAAGATTGGGAGGGTGATTGTTGGACCAATCTTGACATTCAGTAATAGTTAGGGGGTTTATTTTGTAATTATGTTGAAGTCTTTATTTGTTAATAATTAGGGTAGAGTCAGTCATAATTTTAGGAGATATATCTCAGATGGATTTGAGATTATCATAGTTTGTAGGAGTAGGAGATGTTATTCTTGGAGAGCAAGGCTGATGATTTAACTTGGTGGACAAGGTTAACTCATATATAAATAGGGATAGTTTCTCTGTATTTTATGTATTCAAAGTTTTTCAATTAATTGGAGAAGGATTTCCAATAAGTTCTTGTTCTAGATTTCTGTTTTCTGTTTATCGAGATCTGGTACCAATAACTTCAAAAACTGCTTTCCCCATGCACTACGCACTTTGAATTCCTAGTTATAAAGTCAGGACCTTTGAACAATCAATCCTCTTTCCAAAGCCTCAGGAGTGATAGTTTTGGGCCTTATTAATGGCTCGTAGTCTTCAAAGGCATCTTGATCTACAATAAATATAAAACAAATTCATTATGATTTATGTTACCCTTGTCTTGGAATTTTTCCGATTCCATGGGCATTTTGTGAAGTGTTTCAAGTGCAATTTTGAGGCTCCTCAAGTACACTTAGCAGGATTCATCGATATGAAGCTGTCAAAGTGTCAAGGTTGATGAATCTAAAATTTCAGCGGTGTAAGACCAGCCCACACCTCCTAGAGCCATCCACTCCATCGCCACCAAGAAATGATCGTACTTTTTCTCTCTCAACTGCATCCGGGAAGTCACCATCACGAAAGATCCAGACCTCCTAGATCTGGCGAAGGAGTTCCAGGATTCAGGAAGGGAATGAAAGGTAGTCACATTCATTATTCCACAAAAGGAAACATTGGAAAGTCAAAGCATTTTTCATCTAACATTAAAAACTCTGCCAAGTTAAAATGAGGATAACCATCTTGGACGGAGGGAGTAATTGGTAGTTAAACCTGCTTATACAAACTGCTATCTTCCATCTGTTAAATGCTAACCATTATCTGGTGATTGTTGTTTCCCAAACACGCTTTAAAATATTCCTTAAACCATTTATGGTCAAACATGATGCTTTCAAAAGTGGGTCATCCTATTGCCTATTGTAGCTGGAAAGTTGTTGAGCTCTTACGAAAGTCACGGCTTACAAGAGGGAGCAAATTGGCCATGCCAAATTGCTATCACAATGGCGGCTTTATTTGTGGGGAGATGAATTCTTGGTTCAGTTTGGCCATTCAATTTTGAAGTATCTTTTGTAACAATGGTTACTGCCTTGTTCCCTATTGGCTATCGCATAGGCTCAATAAACTCATGGGCTTCAATTTCTGGGTACAACGTAAGCTAAGCAGATCTATGCAGCTCTTGCTGATGCATCTACCACTATTCTAAGGTTTTTACCAATTATGGGAAATGAAGGGAATCATATGATTGTTTAGGTGGGTTGCTTTTAGTCAAGGCTTTTGATTCAAATTGGACTAATAGTGACTTTGTTATTTTTCATACGCGCTGAGTTTTCTCCTCAGCATGCATTTTCATTCTTGCAGTACCTGCTTTACAATACAAGACATTTGTTTGAACCCAGTCTTAAAATCAAATGTTTCTTTTATGTGGAAATTTTGTTGGCCGACTAAAATGTGAAAAATGGACTTTCACAGGATCCTGCAGAAGCACGAGCCAAAGCTACACCTAGCAAAGTAGAAAATGTGTAACATGCCTATCTTGCCTGGTAATGCTTGGAGTGCACTGAATCAAGGTTGTCTACTCATCATCCCCTTGTGTTCTTAATACATAATAATTCATTAATTGCACCGAATTAATGTCAGTGATTTCTGGAAACCTAGAAACCTAGTTTCAGACATGTGTGGATTTCCTAGACTGGGGCATAGTGTGTGATAAAATAGCATCTTGGGTCACTCTGTTGGCCATGGCATTAGTTAATATGATTAGTCAATAAATGTGCAGGTTTATCTTGACATGTAGATGTAAAATATCCATTAGCAGCTAAAACTGTGTGCTGAAAAACTATTTGTCCACTAATCCCCTAGTACAGCCGGTACAATCGTCCATCCAACGGGTATCAAGGAGGCAGCGGTTAAGCGTATTTTGGTGTGGCCTGTTTTTGCTTTGGCATCAACCTCTTTGAATATATTTTCATGATATTTGAAGAAAATGTATGGAGTAATATACATCCTGGTTTTTGAGCAAAGACCATGCTGAAGACTCAAGCTTCGCATTGTTTAATACCTTCATACATTGAACGATCCACCTTTTTTTTCTCCCTTTGATTACTCAAATGGTGAAAACAATATCTTTTCTGTTTATTTTCTAAGATATATTTTTAAACTTTTCTACTATTTTTCTGTTAAAAATTACGTCCCATAATAAATTTCTCACTTTCCTCTTTTTTGGTTTGTTCCAAAATAAGCTTCTTATGTAGTACCCCATAGTATTTCTTTTACATTATGTTTGGCTCAGATTTATGGAAGAAGGAAAATGTTATTCCCTCCTTTCCATTTTATAACGTTGTTTCGGTTTACGATGTTTGACTGGAAATATTTTCAAATCATTTTATATGACAAATGGTATAGAGTTAAAAAATAAAAATTACATATTAAAATACTACATCAAAAGATCTACAAAACTAGTAGTGATAATAGTATTTTATTTTATCAAATTACTAACAAAAGTAGAGAAAGAAAGTGAATGAAGTTTGATCCTA
Source organism: Cuscuta australis (assembly GCA_003260385.1). Classification (NCBI taxonomy): domain Eukaryota; kingdom Viridiplantae; phylum Streptophyta; class Magnoliopsida; order Solanales; family Convolvulaceae; genus Cuscuta; species Cuscuta australis. Next base: position 987,953 of record NQVE01000017.1, read on the forward strand.
TGAATAGTGAACATGCATTATAATTCGGGAGGGAAGGAGTAAGAAATAGAAAAACAAACAAAAGATCTTTGTTTTGTTTGGTTAGTAGGGAAAATGGTAAGGAAGTTATTTTCATGGAAAGCGACCTGGGGCCCGTTTGGTACATTGAATTAACGGAATTGAAATTGAATTGAGAGTTGAAATTCTATAAAATTAATTTGGATGGAATTAAAATCTCCGTTTCCAATTCATTTTTGGCACTACCAATATCAAATTTACATATTTTTATGTTACCAAATAGCAGAATTGAAATTGCAGTCATCAATTCCGTGTAACAAACACAGTCTTAGTGTACTTAATCAAATTTACATAGTTTTGATAAAAGCAAAAAAGTTTATATGCAATTTATTAGTTAAGAGTTTTAAAAATCATTTTTACAAACGGTACATGTATGCAATGGTGGATCCCTTTATTATATTTGGTAATATAGAATTAAATATATAAACTTCTTATTTTAAAGAGTCAATTATAAATTGAAGTACATGTCCTCTCATCCAAGCTCTTCTCTCTTATTCAATTTTGTAATACTTTCTATGTCCCAAAAAGACTCCAAATATCTTGTTCATGATGTGTCAAAAAATGACTCTTCTTCCTAGTTTAGGAAAATTTTTTGTGACTCACAATTAATTTCTTTTTTTATCACTTTCAACGCATAAATTTTCTTTTCTTTGACTTTGCATCAAATCAAATGAAGATTTTTTTGGGACGTACGTAATATTTTTGATCCTCACTCTCTCTGGAGTGTTAAATTTACGTATCTACAGATCCACATAGAGTGGAGATCCACGAAGAGAGGGGTGTTGGTGATTTTAGTCTCATCAACCATTTTGTGTAATTGATTTTTACTTAGATCAAGCAATAATTTGAATAGACGTTGTCAAATGAGTTAGGAGGTGAGGATTGCACTCTCGTTCAACAATATTACAAATTCATAGCGGGGGTCCGGGGGTGGCAGCCCTTGGTAGCAGGGTCTAAGGGGCGGCAGCCCCTGACGGGGTCCAAGGGGATCTGGCAGTTTCGATCGAGTTGCCGGGACAACTTAGAAATTTTTTATTTTTGACATTAATGTCTTATGCAAATCTTTTTTATTTTCGTGAACAGAGTCCAAATGCTGAGAGATTTGGATGTACGGATAAATGTAAAAATTGGCCCTAAACCGCCAGAATCTATTTGCACAAGCGTTTACCTCCTTAAGAAAACGTTCATAGACTTACGATCGTATCTCTTCGCGTGAATGTTTGCAGCCTTACGCGAACGTTCATGTCTGATCATGGATTTTTTACTCTACAAATAGTGACTCGCAGGTGTGGTTGATACACTGGATTTCGAAGTGCTTGTTCTTGATTAACGTTTTATCCAATTAAAATATTTTTGTATACTCCGAAATAACTTTGATTGGAAACCGTATTACGCGATTCATTAAACTATCAAGCCGATCATCTCGTTTTGTTCATTAAAGACTTTAACAAGGGGTTGAATTTTGCCGATCTAGGGTTTTTGTACGTTATCTTGACTTGTTTTCCTATCTTTGGTTTTTATCACTCTTGCTATTAAAGGCAAACTTCCAATCCATTCATCTACAAAATTTTGTCCTATTTTCATATAATAGTTTACGATGTTTTCATATAATACGTTGAACATCATAGATCTTTTCACACACTATTCACATGATCAATTATAATTCATTTTGTTTGCTTATTGTTACTATTCATTTCATAAAATAATATAATTTTGTTACTTTTTGTTTTGTAAAACTTTTCATGTAGTGTATTATTATAAAAATTTTATACCTACAGTCAAATAACTTGAATTGAAATAATGTATATTTTTAGGGTGTGGTGATGTATGGGACGGAAATGAATGGTCCTTTGTCCTTAACATTACATCTGATTTTTCAGATCTTGAAGATTTGTATGAAGCTTTCATCCGCTCCTATGATGAAATTCAACGATTTATAGCATTATAAAATTTGAATGCTGCAATGAAGTCACGCTGCTAGTGTCATCCATGTTGGGGATCACGAAGATAACACGGATCAATTTGAGAATCGTGTGGCACTTTCGGATTGATTATTTTGTTGTTCAATTCAAAAATCAATCGGATAAAACTCAAATTTGACAAGTATGGATTGATATGAATTTCGAACTGCTTTCTCGACCAAAGATTTACGGGATTTATAGAGCCGCGGAAGGGGAAAAAAAGATACGGTTGCGTCTCCCATCTAAAATACACATCCCCTTGCACGAATTTTAAGAAACGAAGGCTATTTTTTAATGAAAATTTCCTTTAAGGAAGATTCGAAAATTAAACATTCAAATGAACTTTTAACATAACACTTCAACCCCAGCCAGGGCTCTGCCCCTTGGACCCCGCAGGGGCTGCCGTTCCTTGAATCCTGCTCGGGGACACTACCCCCGAACTCCCGCCAAGGGGGCACTGCCCCTTGGAACCTTCGTTAAAACTTAAAACAAGACTTTTATCATAACAAACTCAACGAAGCGTGCATTCCGTACCACAGAACTTTTTTTGTGATTATTATGATAGTATTGGTCAAATAATTTTTCCAATTATACTAAAATATATAACAATCCACTCTTCCAGTTTTTTTGCAGTTGAGAATTGTTTAGAATTCAATAAGGTGTATTAATGTTTAGACTATTCTAAGCTATTTTTTGTTTTTTGATAGAAGGATGAGTTTAAAAAGTTGAGGCAGAGATGAACAATTTTTTATTTTTCAAATGACCTTGAGGGCATTATTAGAAGGTCAATTCTTTTTTTTTCTTTTCATTCTTTATTTCTGACTAAACTCAAATTAGGCATTTTAAAGAGAGGAGTTAGTATATTATTTTAGAAAAAATTAAAGTAACACCACTCTCATTACACCCCTTTGACACTACATACAGTATCTCATGCACACAAATACTCCCTCCGTCCTAAAATGTTCTTCCCACTCACTTTTCACACGGTCAAACTTTAATCACTTTCTTTACCTATTTTCATTATGCATTTGATAAAATAATATAGTCTTGTCACCACTTGTTTTATAAAACTTTTGATGTAGTTTTTAAATATATAAATTTTATTTTTTATTTTTACCCCTACAATCAAATAAATTGAATTGAAAATAAAGTCGCTCAAACCTCATAAAATAAACCGGGAAGAACATTATAGGACGGAGGGAGTAATATTTATCTGTGCAAGCAGCCATTTATTATATGTGTGTCTATGAGACATTATGATATTAAAGTGGTGTCATGAGGTGTTGTCGCCCTATCAAAACCATGTTCTTTTATTTTTGTTCAAGGAGCGTAGTTCAACTGATCAAAGAATAGTTCCACATGAGGTGAATATGGATTTAAATCCTGACAATAACGAACAAGAATGACCATGTCATGCATGGGTTATATTCTTCCATTTTAGAAAATGACTCTTTGTTACTATTCACAGATCAACTTAACTATGCTTTCATTACACATTTTCATAGATCATTTGATAAAATAAAATAATCTTGTCATTACTATTTTGTAGAAAATTTGATGTAGTTTTTTTAAAATATAATTTTTATTTTTTTGATTTTACACAATTTTTTACTTATCTTGATTTGAAAAACTCCAGTCAAACATCATCGATTGAACACGAGCCTTATTTTGGGATATAGGGAGCAATTTTTATTTATTTGAGGTCTAAGTTCGTCGAGTTTGACTTTTTAACTTGAAAAAGTTAAACTAGATGAATATAATTGGACGCAGTAGTTTTTTATGACACGGATTTTAGGAAGTCAAATTATATGATTGAAACTTGTATTGAGAGAGAATTGGTGAACCAAAAAAATCCTTTCTAGACCTGGCAAAATAGAATCAGGCCGTTTACCAGAACTGAAATATTCAAAATCAAAACCAGAATGATTCAAAAAATGAAAATCTGATCTATAATCGAATATCTAAAATCCCACCAACCAATTCATTCATGCCGAATTTAGATCTCAAATCAATTATATTCGTACTGATTAGCCTCAAAACTGATTCTATCTAAAATCAATAAGACTCGAAATCATTGATTCAAAACTGATACAATTCGAAGCTGATTATGCCTTTTCAAAAACAGATTACAAGTGCACAACAGTTTTGTAATTTTGATCATTAATGTGGGATATGATTGAGTGAACAAGATAGAAAAGCTAGAGAGAAGAAATGAAAATTGAGAAAGGAAACAGAGAATAAAGTTTAGACATGAAAATATTTGGCAAAAAAACTACAGTAAAAAGGAGGAAAGAAAGTGGAAAAAAAGAAAAAATCCAAAAAAGAACAGTTTGGAAGAAGGCTAAAAATGTGATATAATGAATTGATGATACGTTGACAAATGTGATATGATAAAAGAGCTAAGGAAACATAGAATTTTTAATTTTAATATAAAAATAAATATACATCCAAACTGAAACGTATCTAAAATCGAAATATATCTAAACTGAAAACCATCCAAAAGTGAAATATATCTGAATTGAAAGATATTCATAACCGAGATCTATCCAAGCTAATTTATATCTAAACCGAATAAAAAACCTAAAATCGTAACTGAGTTAAATCCAAAACAAAATTAAACAAAACTGATTATAAGTTTATAACCCATGGCCATTTTCCTTAAAATTGCTTAACAATGTTATGAAATGACTCGGGCGGCCTACGGTGTCCCGTTCGTTAAATTAATGCTTCTTACTCTCATTAACCTTTCCTGTAATCCCCTGTCCCAACTCCCGACCCGAACCCATGCCCCCACCCCCTTCAATTACACACCCAAATTTATTTGACTTTGGACTAAACACCAAAGTCAAGTAAACTTGAGAGTGCAATTAAAGGAGTGGGAATACAAGGGGAGAGGGTTTACCCAAAGGGTTAATGGGATTGGAACCATCAACTTTATGAATGAGGCACCGTAGGACCCTTAGATCATCCCATACCATTATTTAGCAATGTCATGAGATGACCCAGAGGCCCTACAGTGTCACGTTTGGGGCACCTTAGAACACATATCCGATAAATCCAAACCAGAACCGAGTCAATTGCCAGACCTAATTCTTTCCGGAGAATCATAGTAATTTTTATACTAATCATAGTGATTTTTATGCTAATCATAGTGAATTTTTATGCTAATCACAGTGAATTTAATTGTATGACACAGGGAGTACATAAAATTATACAAACCTAATTTTATGCACTAATTACTACGCATAACATAAACACTCTGCAGTATTCTTTCATGCAACATAGACAACACGCCCTATTTACTTGCTACGTACAAGTTGTATAACATAAACAAGTACTCCATAGCATCCGTCTCTTCAACAGTTCCTTCTCTGCCGCTTCGTACTCCTGTTGGTTTGATATGTTGTGTCATGTGAACCTTAACCACAGATTCCCATAGAGCGACAAACTAAACTTAGCCGCTGAAAACGGGGAATGATGCCCAAATGGTCATAAGAACTATTTCGATCGGCTTCCAGTTCCCATCCACGCATGACCTGAACAAAATGATGCCCCAATAAAGGGGCATCCGACCCGTACTGATTTTGTGCCCACGGCGCTTCACTCAAAGAGAAAACCTTATTGCATTCATAATTAAAGAGATACTGATCAAATACCTACTTTTAAGAACTTCAGGAAAGAGAGCCGACCAAGGACAATTCGTGAAGTTCACTTAGCATCCAGTCGTCTCCAGTCTGACCTCCCAGAACCACTGCTCTAGTTCCCCCAACAACACAAGTGCTGTGTCCCCAAGCGAATCTTGGAGGCAGACCAGGTACATTCAAAACCCTCCACGTAGGTTTGTCTTCTTCGGGATCTAGGATGTATAGCTTTGAGGCGGAGTGCAGACCAGCCACAGAGCCACCAAAGATGAGAATTCCACCGCCAGGGAGGCTTAACGCCACGTGGTCAAGCCTGGGTGGAGGAGCCATGCCCCCAGGATTTCCGGCACCAGGCATTCCACTCCCTGCTACACATCTCCAAGAAGGTTGCTCCTCACCTAAGTCCATCGTGAACACATCACTTGACCGAAAACGTAGAGGACCGCTCTTTGCAAGGCCCCCAAACATCAAAATTTTCCGGCCACCGTAGACAGATAGTGTGTGACCCAGGCGAGAAGGTGGGGTCCACGTTACTCGTATCTCTCGCCAAATAGGTTTCTCAATTGATAGATCAAGAAGGAATGTGTCGCTGAGAAGCACTCCAGAATCCGCACAACCCCCAGACACTATCAACTTTGTCCCATCAAGGGTGCACGAGCTATGCCATGACCTAGGGAGTGGAGGGGCCAAACTTGAGATCTCATGCCAGGTGGGATGTTTTGCATCCAAATCCAGAACAAATACGTCATTCAGTAAGCCATGGGTTCCACAACCACCAAACACAACAAGACGAGATCCATTCACACATGAAAGCGTGTGACCCCAGCGCCCAGGTGGAGGCGAGCTCACTATGACATGCTTCCACTCGGGACTAGTGGAATTCAAGTCCAAAACAAAGGTATCATTCATGGGCTCCATATTGACCCCTTCTCCACCAAAAAGAACTACCCTATTTCCAACAGCACATGCACTAAAGTTGCATCGTGAAGGTTCAATAGTACCTCCAACAGTTAATTTCTTCCATGCCACTGCTTCAAGCGTAGTCAATTCCCTCGCCAATCTACCCCACCCTAATTTTTTCACTCCATGTACTGCCTCTAATACACGAGTTGTTTCACTACCCCATGCATTTTGACAGACTAGATGCCAGATGTCTTCATTTTTTGCCATAGCATTGAGCCGTCTACAAACTGAGCCAATAGATGCAATATCTCTTGGGGTCAACCGTGAGAGAATACTGAGAGAAAGAACTTCGTCACTCAATTGTAGAATCCCACAAACTCCAGTAGCAATACTCAGGTTCCCATTAGAAACTTGTTCACACTGAGAAAGACCAGAGCAGTGTGTAACAGACGATCGTGGAAACTCCCCAGTTGATGATCCTGGCAGTGGGCCCAGCTCAACCATCACTTCTGTGAAGTACTGGATACCTATAACATGAGATAATGTGGCATCATCTCCATAGATAGGAGTCAAGCGCAATCTATTCATTAGTGGGGTTCCATCTTTTTTAAAATTTAATAATTCTCCTTGGAATTCAAGCCCATATTCAAGGCATCTTCTTATTTCAGCAACTACAGTTGAGTCCACTAATGGGTGTCTTCTTTTGGCAAAAGGACCCCTAGATTGCAAAAATCGGCTGCAGGAAGAAAATTATGTAAGCTAAACATATCAAACTACTAGTAGAGCAGAATATGTGACATGAAAAAGAAACAATCACAAGAAAAAGAATCAAATGAAAGACTAAAAACTATACTTCATAAAAGGCAAGACAGAGCATGTCTGCATTAATGGCTAGACCTCTCCTAAACTCATACACATAGGAGAGATCTTAATTTATGCTGCAATATTTTCTCGAACTATGTCCTTTATTAGAAGGAATGCTTATTGTTCTAATACAACATAATATAAAGACACTATAAGCTACAAGCATAAAATAATCAAGCCTACTAAGAGCATGTCGAATGGTGAGCCCCCAGTACCATTTTGAGCATTGTTGTTAAGTTGTCGCCTAGTTGCCGACTAGTTGTCCGGGCATTTTGTAGAGCAAGACTTGAGTATTGCCTAGCGACTGAAGGAGACTAGTCGTCCGGTCATTCAAACCGACGCGGCGACGCCTAGGCGGCGCCTAGTTTGAGACCATACACAATTTTACCCAACCCCTCGACCCAAATTTCATTAAAATTTAAAAAGTAGAAGGCATCCCGTTGTCCCGTTTATATAAATAAATAAATAAATAAGTAAATACATACATAAATGAATGAATGAATGAATGAATAAATATCCGCAAGGATGACAAGGCTGAACCCACTGAATTTGAGAAGTCTGTTGCACAGGCTTTGTTTGATTTGGATACACAATTCAAGAGTAATTTGAAGGACCTGTACATCAATTCTGTCATACAAATTGATGTCTTTGGAAACCTGAAGGCTGTGGTTATAAGCGTTCCCTATAGACTGAGAAAAGCTTTCCGCAAAATTCATGTCTGGCTTGTGAGAGAACTGGAGAAGAAGTTCAGCAGAAAGGATGTGATTTTGATTGCTACCAGAAGGATTGGAAGGTCACAAAAGAAAGGTTCTGCTGTTCAACAACCACGCAGCAGGATGCTCACTGCTGTGCATGAGGCACTTCTGGAGGATGTTGTCCTGGCTGAAATTGTTGGGAAGCATGTCAAATACCAAGTTGATGGATCCAAGATAATGAAGGTCCTATTTGATCCAAAGCAGAAGAACGACACTGAGTACAAGCTGGAGACATTTTCTGCTGTATACAGTAAGCTTTTGGGCAAAGATGTCGTCTTTGACTACCCCATTAGAAGCAAGGCTTAGATTTGTTCTACCCATTCATGGCATTCTAAGCAAACCAGATATTGAATACTTTTTAGAAAAATTGGCCCTTGTAGTTTTCATTGATCTAAAATTGCGAACTGCATTAAGGTTTTTTTAGGACTTATTTGCTTAATTTGTCCTGATTTTGAATATCAATTCTGACTAATTTGCATTAAGGTGTGTGTGTATGTATACACACACACACACACACACACATATACGTACGTATGTATGTCTATATATATATATATATATATATATACATATACATACATAATATATATATATATATATATATATATATATATATATATATATATATATATATATATATATATATATATATATATATATATATATATATATATATATATATATATATAGTGTAATAAATAAATTCAATTCAAAACAAGTCATAGCAGTGTTAAAATAAATAATATATATAATATATAAATATAATATTAATAAACAATATTAATCCAAAATATGTGAGAAAAATAAAAAGGACTTAGAGCAAAAAAAACATTAAAGAACAAAAAACATTATGGATTATGATTAGAAAATAAACATGCGAAGGCTGAAGGTAAAACAGAAAAAGGTAAATGCATCTAAGAAAAACATTGTGAAGAAATAAAAAAGAGGTGCTACCTTGCGAGATGACGCAGAGACACAGATCAATTGAGGGATCCGGGAAGCCGCAGACCACTCTTTGGTTTCTAGATGAGAGACACGATCTGATTTTTTGGTCTCTAGGAAGGCAAATAGGTGATGGACGGATGGAGGCCATTGCCTGATTGAGGTGAGAAAGGTGACTACCTTAGGGATGTCGCCTTGCCTGGCTCCCTTGAGTCGCTGCATGCTAGCCTAAACGCCTTAGGCGAGAATGGCGAATACCTTTCAAAACTAAGGATCCTTTCGCTGCAGGGCTTGGCGGAGGTCTGGGTTGTGATAGGAGAAGAAAACGTGCGGAGGAGGGAAATTAGAATCAGAAACTACATATTTAATTTTAATTATAAACCTTACCTAATTTTTTTTCCCTCCAAATACGAGTCGAGGTTGTGTAAGACCCTGTTCTAGCCTCTGCTTTCCTAGTGTTTTGGCGTTTTTGGAAGAATTACTGAAGGTAGTTAGGGTTCTGATAAATAAACCCTTACAAAGCTGAGTCTCCCTCTCTTGACTTGCTTGCATTTCTACCTGTCCCCTTCGGCCTTCCCTTTTATATCAGCAGGTGCTTTCCAAAGCCAGCCAAAGTTTGGTAGCCTGCAATCAGTCCTTTCGGACAGCCTGTGGGCTTCCCCCCTGGTGTATATCCCAGATTCCGAAGTTGCCATAGGGAAGCCTGACTACCTGCTGCCTCACAGTTAAACAGAACGCCCTGTGATGCATAGTTAAGCCCGTGCACACAATGTCTCAGTTTCATTGCCAGGCATCATGTGAAAGGTATTACAGCAAAATTAAAGGCGTTACAAGCCTCCATCCACCAGTTGGGATCCACTGCAAAATCCATAAAGGGTTCACCCACCCAAATGACCGTGTTGAAAACCATGTTCGGCGGTAAGTCGGTAACTAGCGGCTGGCGCCCTCATGACCAAACCCAAGACCTCGAGGACCACTTCCCAACTACAACACCAGCACTCCTTCAATACAGGCTTGGATGTGCACCTCATGTTTGACACTGAGTATGAACAGTCCCTAAATCACTCTCCTGCTATGTCATGTGTGGAAGTCTGACTGCAAGCCCCAAGCTTTGCCTGGCGTTTACTGAAGCCAAGGGTTTTTGTCTCGATCCCCACAACGCACCTTCTTGTTCATCTGGCAAACTATCAGGCACCCTATACTGGGACGTTCATTGAGCGCCTTCCAAGAAAAGATGGCAGCTCAACAAAAGGCTTCTGTTTCAATTGTGCCGAATGGTACCATGTGGCCATGGGGGTCATAAATGCAAACAACTCTTTATCAAGCATTACACGACAACGACGACGAAGTGGAATTCAAAGCTAGGATCTAGGGAGGAGGATGCTAAGTGTGCCGAGGTCACCCTGGACACCTCGTTGCATGCACTCACACAGTCACAGGATATCAAACAAACTGTACTATGCAAGTCACCTTGACAATTAAAGGCCAGTCATCTTCATTGGTTCGAGGAAATACTAATGACACGACTATGAAAGAATTGGGGCTTGGTTGTGACTCGTGTGCGTTCACCCCGGATACAAGTGGCAGTGGTCAATGGGGACAGCATGTCTAGCAACGGGATATGCAACAACATCATAACCATAGTTATCATGGCGCCACGGCTAGGGGGCGGCACCAGAGTACGAAAATCAACAAAGCTTAAGTGTAGGAGATATGATTCTTGATGATATGCATTCTATCTTTTAAAAATTAAATATCTTACCCTACTTCATTATGTTGTTACTGTATAAAGGATTAAGGGGCCCCTTGTTAATCTTTTGCCTGGGCCATGATATGTTCAGACTTGGATGTTCCAATGAACGCATACTTCAAAGTTGAAGAAACTAGTTGTGGTATTGGTGACGCATCACGTGATGAATTGGAGGTTCTTGTTCAAGCCGATGATGAAGATGCCTTACTGGAAGATGACTTTAACACTGAAGTTAAATGGCGAACCAGGGTGGGGGGGTTGGGGGTGAAATTTCCGTGGGGGGGTTTAGGGGGCGTTAGGGAGGTAGGAACCATCAATTTTACGAATAGAGAACCATCAATTTTACATATTCCCATACATATACATATATATGTATGAGTGTGTAAGTATGTTTCTATATGTATGTATGTACAAACACACAATATAAATAAAATATATACTACAGAGTAATATATAGCAATAAATATTTATGCATTGCATATCCTAAAGCCTAAAATACAACATAATTGTCGAAGAAAGACAAAAAATGTATAAAGTACTGAAAGGCGAGCTATGTGATCACTTGAAACAGTGATTGAGACGAGAAAAGCGAGAGAGGCGACTGCCTTAGGTGAGAGAGGTGTTGCATGCTCGCCCGGTCGCCAAAGGTGCCTTAGGCGAGAGAGGTGAACACCTTTCAAAACTATGCCAAGGAACGACTTTATGTCACCATTTCTACTCAAAACCACACTCTCCGCTAACACTGACCAAATCTAAAAGAGTGGAACACAAGGAAAGCACATAACACAATGAAAATAACAGATAAATGATCAAACAAACTACTATGAGGTTGGAGATAAAGGACTATCAAACATCAAATTATACAAGGAGCAAGAGCAACACATAGTGAAAGCAAGGAACCTTCTAAAAAAGTACAACCAACAAATGGCACAAAAGTAAAATACAACTCGTAAAATAAAAAATAACTAATGAAAGAAAAAAGATTATAAGTGTGAAAGGTAAGTCCTAGAGATATTCGCAACATTCACATATCCCCTTCTCATACTGATCAATGATCATCACCTACTTATCTTTCTGGCTACTTATGCAGTCCGTGGATTATTGAGACCAAGTGTCCAAATCTATAAGTATATCTATCATCATTCAAGAATTGCCCTCAAGATCCATAAGCCCTTTTCCTCTTCAATCTAAAGATCTGATGGTCTTAGTGTTGTTTCTACTATACTTTCATTCTCATCCTATGTTTACAATTTAACATCACTGGAATATTCCTTTCCTTAAAGAATACATGGTGAATTTAGCTTTATTTCGCGAAGCGGGTAGCAATGGCGGTAAATGAAGTAGAAAAGAATGGTACCAAAATTTTGCCCAATAATTGTTTAGTTGTACTTCCCCATGGAAATTGATTGCCTGAGCTTAAAGGACGAAAAGTTGTAGAAATTTGAAAGATGTGTACCCAATGTTGAAAATTAAGGACAAGCACCCTACGTGGACTAAAAAGTGTTTTTTATATAAAAAGGGTAAAATCATGATAAGACTCATGTTAACAATTGATTCCGAGAACTTTTTGGTCGCTTGGGGGTAACATTAAAGAGTGTTTCTACAATAACCCCTAGTTCCACGTTAAACTATGGACTTTCTCACATAAACAAATTAAAAAATGGTCATGAAAGCATTATATAAATGTTTATGCAACTATGTAAGAATGTCATGAACTCTTAGGTACATCGTACACCTAAGGTGCAAGTAAGAATTAACCAGCAAACAATACAGAAGAGACCACATATTTAAAATCCCCAAAAGTTTCATCATCAATTTCAAGAAATGGAAAAGAAATGTTTGTGGAGGCATATAAGCACATCTGAGTGTAGTATTTACTAGCCTCAAAACGAACTGCTACACAGAAGAAAACATCTCTATTTAGAAACCCAAGAAGTGTATTCATGATTATGAGAAGTAGAAAACAAATTGTATTTGGCATACGAAAGGTATATCTGAGTGTACAGCATTTACCAGTTTCGGCCAAGAACCTCTTCGGCTCGGTATCCAGTGACCATCTCAAACACAGAATTTACGTAAATAACGGGGTGATCAGGCTCGAGAACGTCCGTGACCACGAAACCGCACGGAGCAGGCTGAAGAAGCGAGTCAACCGGAAAAGGCAGCAGCGCTCCATCGCAGTTGGTACTAAGCAAGAACCCTAGTTTCTCTTCCTCCTCTATACCCTCTTCGTTTTCGCTGATATCAGAGTTGCTGTCCCACTCCATACTTGATCGGGATATGCTTCAACACCGCTAGGCTGCGATCGACAGATCGGGATGCTATGCTCTGCGATGGAAGAATTTATGAACTTGTGCAAAGGTTAGAACTTAGAAATGCCCTCTTCTATCCTCCTTGGTCTGTTCCAGAACAAATTGCACTCCTGAGATTACAAAGAAATCATTTGAGCTGATTAACAAAATTGGTTCTAAACTAGTTTGGGTAGATTAAAAAAACTGTAAATGAAAATAGCATGGTATCTTGAAAAATGTGTATTCAATAAGGATTCTGATTAATTTTTTTGGATTTTAAAAATCTGTAGGTATTCAATTCAGATTTAAAAAGTCATTTAAAATCTGAATGTATTCAATTGAGATTTTAAAAAATCCTTCTAAATATGATAGTATTCAAAAAGTTGATAGATTTTTAAAGATTTTTAAAAATGAAGATTTTGATGGATTTTTAAGCATTGGGTATAAATATAAATCCATTCCCAAATCTCACCCAAAAACCCAAGATTTTATAAACTCTTCTTCTGCCGTTTACTTCTTCTTCGGCCTTCTTCTTCATCCGACCATCTTCTTCTTCGGTCGTCTTCTTCGTCTCTCCTTCATCCTCTCCTCTGGTCATCTTCCTCTCCTCTGGTCGGGATCTTTAAGGTAGGTTTTTCAATACTCATCTCTATCATATTTTCGATTCTTGGATTTGTTCTAGTATGTCCTAACTATCTCGCACACTTCATCAAATTCCAACCTTGGACTGTTAAAAATTGACTTATTGGAGTATTAAGATTCAAAGAAAAATATTATTGGAATATTTTTACTCTATTCAAATTTGGGTAAAAATACTTTTGTTTAGATCTACAAACCGGAAGAAAAGCCTGTTTTTCAAAATGAGTTGTTGAGTAATTAAGACATTCATAGTGAAGATTCAAGAGACATTATGTGACACATCATTTCCTTTTCAATTCTACGACTTAACTTCTAAAACGATACACATTCCTTAGAATTCTTATGTGCTTCGATCTCATTGGTAGCTTCTACTGTTTTTGGCTCTATTGGTCTTTATTCTATCTGCGAGCACCTATAATTACCATCACGAGTCCTGCTAGGGGTACACCACTTGGTATACCCCAATTCCACACCATATACTCCCCCCTCCTCCCTCGCTAACCCCACTTTCTTTTCTACTCTTTCCATCGCACTAATTTCCCATCTTCTCTCTCATTTCTCTCCTTTCTCTATCATCTTTAGATCTTCCATCTTTCTTTCTCTCATAGATTCCCGATCTCTTCCTCAACTCTCTCTTCCTCTCTAGATCTCCCATCTTTCTTTCTTCCCCGCCAGTGATCAACGTAACACCACACATTCATCTCTGCTGCCACAAAATTTGAACCTGGGATTCTCGATTTTTGCCGCCCCATCCTCTTCGCTGCCCAGAAGTTGCACAGCGTGAGTTCCCCATCGCCGCCTAGAAGCATCTAAGAGTGGCATCATCATCATCATCAGGATCTGGATCAGAGCAGGGCGACAAACAACTCCTTCGATTCCTTCACCGCCACCTATTTTCTCGTCATTGCTCGCTCCTCCCAGACCGCCATAATGACTTTCTTTGTCGTTAATAGCGTCACCGGAGCAGTAGATTATGGCAGAGATGGTGGCGTTGTTTTGATTCAGATTATACAAATAGTAAATGTATGTGTTCAAGAAAATAAAGACGTTTAGTGTCTGTGTGGCTAAACAATATTAATTGTAATTTTTCTTTTCTTTATTTAAACGTAGAAAATTTTGTGAAATGTTCTTGGTAGTGTACTATTTCGTAGATTTGAAGTGTAACGCCCCAAAACATACCCTAGAATTATTAATGAAAAAAAAATAATCAATTAATCAAATTTGTTTTGATTAAAATAAATTATTGTTGGGCTTTGGGCCGATATGAAATGTGTTTTGACATCCAATATCAAAATCTGGATAAGTCTCATAGCGATAAATCCAATATGTGGACTATTTGTGTGGTCTTGATTGGGAACCTGAGTACAGACCCAAATCAAGAGTAAATAAAGAATTTGTTTAGAATGTAAATATTGAAATGATTTGTTGAAATAAATCATGAGAATAATTGATGTGAATTAAATGAGAGAACCTTTTATGAGGAAGGTCAATTAAACCAATTTTGACTCTGTTAAAGTCAAACACCCAAAAATGTGGTGTCAGAAAAAGTATAATGAATGAATATAAAAATTATATCGTTGGATAGAGTTCGACTGTCTGATCGCAACGGTGCAAACGGATTTTAATTCGGAGAAAGTTGGACCAAAAAGTGTACCCCGACTAGGACCAAATTAGTCCCAATCAGGGAAGATTCGTAGCAATCAGACTAAATCAGCCGACCTTCCCATTTCGCCGATCGTGAGTCACCACTGACTCAACTCCATTAGCTTCTTCTTCTTCACCAATATATAAGGAAGACCTCTCTTCCTCATTTCTTCACCATTCTCCCTCAAATTTCTTCTAAGAGGTAGCCTTGAGTGTAAGGAGTGTTGTGGTGCTGTCAATTTGGTGTGGAATCACCGGAGCTAAGAGTAATCATCGCCGGAAGTTTCGCCGGAAAATTTCCAAAACCTCCGTTAAGCTTCGAGGTAAGCCCGTAGATATATCTAATGACTAGAATGCTCATATAGATCGATTCTACGTTCATAGATGGTCATTTGGTTGAGTTTTGTGTTAGACATGCTTGAAGAACTAAGAATCATAAACCATGAAATTGGTGTTAAAATTATGAATTAATGATGCTAAAATGATCCATGAACCTTGGAGAACATTTTTATATACTTTAATTGAAGTTTGGTGAGTAAAAGTGACATTTCCGCAATTTGGCTCGAGGTAGAAGACGATGGATAATCGATTATTAACTTGAAAATCGATTATTCATCGTTCTGCAGATTTTTGTAACAAAGCTGAGCAACAGTCGATTATCAGAATGTGATAATCGATTGTCAGCCCTCTCTGAAGTTTGATAATCGATTATCAGACCATTCTGAACATCAGACAGTAGATTATCAGAAGTGACAGTAAACTATCACCCTACACTATTGAAGAAAATGAAGCTAATAGCTAATAATTGAATTTCCTATCATATATTAATCAATTGTTATTTAGAAAATATGATTTTTGAGTTATGGAATCCTATATTTTGATACCAAACCATTATGATTAATAAAAGGATGATTTCTTGGAATAAAGATGGTATTTTAACAACTAAAAGGGATCTTATGTGATGCATGACGGTAAGCTAGGGTGTTAACACTCGATGCTAGGCCGCTGATTGTTATTAGTTATTATGATGATTGATTGATTGTTCATTTTTATGAATATTATGGATTAATGATGACGAATATTCTGGATGAAATGATTGTTGAACTGAGAGTATGAATTGATAAATAATGTTGTTAAGGATATCTAGAAGAACTTTAAGATATACCTATTAGCTAATTAATGTTAAGACTATCTAGAAGACTTCTAGAATAGATCTTAGAATGAACTTATGAAAACATGAATATTCGATGAATTATATAAAAATGTATAAACGGGATTCGTAGACTAAGCTAGAGGATCACTCGTTGGAAATACTTCGACTCAATGATGATTAATTATTGTCTTATTGTTGCCTTAAACTAATTATAGTTTAAACGTCTGAGTATTGTTTGCCTTAAACTAATTAAAGTTTAAGCGTCCGAGAACTGTTGCCTTAAACTAATTATAGTTTAAGCGTCTGAGAAATGTTTGCCTTAAACTAATTATAGTTTAAGCGTCTGAGAATGAAATTATGATTTGGCCTTAGACTAAGAATAGCTAAGAGCATTATTATGACTTGGCCTTAAACTAAGAATAGCTAAGAGCGTTGTTATGATCTGGCCTTAGATTAAGAATAATTTAAGAGCACTATTGAAATAGTATCTGAATTGAATAAAATGTGTTGATATGAACTGAATAATATCAAAACTCTGAATGTCTGAAACAAACATTGTGTGCATGATATCAAAAGATTTGATTATGAATTTAGATTCAGTTTATATGGATGTTCAACACATTCGTTTCTTTTTACAATATAGGATTATTAGATTATTTGACAAGTGCAATTTTCATAAAAGATACACAAAATTAAAAAGTTGTGTTTAAATAAATACAAACATATAATGTATGTGTGGCCAAACAGTTCTAAATTACAATTTGTTTTTCTTGTCCCAACAAATCGTGAAATATCTTTGTAAGTAGATTATTTGGCATATTTAATGCATTGAGTGCGTCTGGTCACGAATGTATCATGTTGGTAACACATTATGAAAATTCATAACATAATTAAATCAGAACTAAGTATACGTTCCAACCAATACATTGCCTATCAGTGACATTTATTTTTACATGCAGTTAATGTCATTAACTGAACAATTTACAGAGAGTAAATCCATGTAATTAGGCATTCACAGAAATTTTGTGTCTATGATTACACTCTTAGTGTTTGTGATTAAAAAATCAGACTCTAAACGTTTAGGAGTTCCATGTGTCCTTAAGAAAAACAATCCCATCAAGATTATTTATCATCACAAACAAAAATGTTTATGAAGCAAACACAAAAGATGTGTAGCATCTTGAGTCCATATCGATTAGTATGGTAGTGTAATACATATAATTATACACAAAGAGCGAACAAATACAAAAAAACTCAGACTCGGTGAATCCTATCGGCTAAAAAGCCTAAGGTAATCCTGAATTAGATATAAATTTGAGAGCAACTCCATATAGACCCATAAAAGCTTGACCTGATTCAGTCAAAAACATGGAGAACGAAGGTCGAAGGAGTAAGGCAGTGTTTTGTATCAGGCTGCAAGACATCATTGAACAAGACAAGTAAAGCTCAAAATCATTAGAAGAGGTTTTAAAGCTTAGCTTCCAGAGGCCATAACAAAACCCATATATGCCATATCATACCAAGACAAACCAAAATAGTACAATTGGTGATGTAAATTCCACTTCAAATATGCACAAAAGTTTAATAACCAAATACAAATAGATTAAATACTCACATAATTCTAAATTGCTAAAATTTATAAATTTCTTGTGCGATTGAAACAAAGTAAAACACTCACGTAAATTGTACAATAAACACATTATTGGAATCAAATGAGCATATTCAATTATTGCACCAATTCGGAATGAGATGAGTAAGCTTGAGGGGTATTGGTGAACTTTTGCATGGATTCCAAATCTGTTAGGTCATACTAGTGTCAGTTAAATGTGTTATAGACATTATGCATCTGTAAGCTTTTCTTTACAAACATAGCGTGTCTGTGAGAGTGTATATAAAGAATCTATACCTTTTGTCACAAACCAATCAACATACATAGATGAAATATACTCTATAACGAGTAAATATGATTTCGCTTATATTGCCAGTACCTTCTAACCAAAATTTGAGAAGGATTTGATATAGTCAAACTATAGGTTGATACTGCAAGTCCAATACCATTCCTTGCCAACTGCAATCTCACGTGATTCATTATGTAATTTTGACATGAAAGAATGAGGTTTTAAAACTAATGGTTAGAAATTTTATTTCTTTAGAAAGCTAAATTTGTTCAAAAACAATTATTAACCTATTGTGACTATTCTAAAAATTGGTTTCAGTCTCCTTGCATTTAAGCTAACATTCTTCCTACTAAGAGAGCTGAAAACTTTCTACATATAAACTTTACAACTATGTGCATTAGTGACAAATCACCTCACAACTATTAGCGAGTTGACATATTTTTTAAATACTCGGAAGTAATGGCTACCTAAAGCTGCAACACAAAACTAAAATTGGGAAAGTGCAGCAATAAAATCTGACCTGTGAATAAAAAATCAATTTTGATTTTTGTCTAAATCGGATTGGAAAATCGAAATTTCCACCAACAATGAAAAAAATTAGATCTAGCAATGAACAAAATCAAATTTTATTTATGTCAAAAAACCAAATAGAAATTTGATTGACCAGAGCGAAAGTGTGACGTTGAAGGCCGTCAGAGGGGATTTGGAGTGGAGGGTGACGCCGTAGAGGAAAAAGGAAGATGAAGAATGGAAGCCGGCACTGAAGAAGATGAACAAGGCAAATGCGAGGATGAGAAAGGTGAATAGACACAACAGCTGGAGGAGTAAGCTGCGACATTGAAACTCACCTACAAGAATTAAAACATTCTTAGACATTCTGTGGTGTGTGATTTTTAGACGATAAACGTGTGTGATGTGCATTTGGAAGTTACCAAACATGAAACATCTATGACAAATATATCTGAGACAGGTAATGTTTTGACAATACAGAGAATGATACAACTTTAAATATTCACAAATTTTATGTTCATTTAATTAAAAGATTTTTGTCTATGCAACATCGACATGTCTAGTTTCACAGACTTGAAATGTCTATGCGGGGTTTCTCACATGCACCTCATATCTATGTGAACCTGAGAACAATAAAGTATTACTTTTTCACAACAATATTAAATCGAACTTCAAGCACTCATAAAAAAATATTTTACATAAACAAAACATTGTAAGGCATGACTTTTACTCAAATCTTAACGCAACCCAAAACACCGTGCCAAAAGATTGAATCTTTGCTCGAAAAATGTGATTAAATTGCAATAAAGACCCATATTTACCCTCCAAAATCTTAATTTTTTTAAAAATTACTGAAAATTGATTTGAAAAATGATGAAACATAGAGTTAAAAAACTCTTGTTGTAATAATGTGATATACCTCCTAGTAATTCTATGATCAAATAATGCAATATAAAATGTGCCAAATAAAGCTTAGTATGTGAAATAGTACTAATACTAGAATTGTTCTTTTGAAATAAGTACCCAATCAGTACAGAACGAGAATAACGGAACAAATCAAATTGTCCCAACCATCACTCAAATACTAGAAGCGCTTCAACACATGGCGCCATCTCCGTTTATGGTGGAAAAGGTGAAAAGAAATGGAGCCGAAGAGTTTTTAGCTGACGATATAAAGAGACCAGCCAAAGCCGAGAACTGGTAGGTGCAGTAAAAAGAGCTCTAAAAACTCTAAAGGTCCCGGAAGATGACAAACCACAATTGGCCATTGTGCTACTACAAGACGCCGCGTATGACTAGCGGAAAAGGATTGAAAGAGATCCCACGGCTCTTGAACATATCACATGGGACTTCTTTGAAAACATTTTTAAAGAAGAATATGTTCCGGACAGATATCGCGAGGCAAAGCGCAAACAATTTACGGAGCTGAAGCAAAATGGTCGATCTTTGATCGAGTATCGGCAAGAGTTTGATAAGTTGGCAGAATATGCGACAGACTTGGTGAAAAACACTATGAGAAGGTGAAAAACGTTTGTTGAGGGCCTGGACCATGATCTGGGACTAGTTGTGGCAGTAGTTGACTATACCACCTTTAATGCAGTTTAAGCGAAGATAGAACGATCTGAAGGGAGAATTGAAGCCAGAAAAACTTCACAGAAGAAAACAACCTTTGAAGGGCCATCTCAATCATTTTCGCATCCAGCGTCATCTGGGAAAAGATATTTTCCTGGAAACAAAACTTCTCCGCCAAACAAGAAAATGTAAACGTTGACTAGCGCTCCGTCCAGTGGTGTGCCCCTTTGTCATCATTGCCATCGCCGTCATCCGGGAGAATGTTGGTATGCCACGAGAGCATGTCTGGGATGCAGGCAGATGGGTCACTTCTGGCAGAACTGTCCCATTAACACATTGGCCTCAGCACCAAACACCTCAGTGCCGTCGGTCAATCAAACGAACCAAGATAGAGGGAAACAGAAATTGCAACCATCTACCAATCAAGGGTCAAGGATAGCTTCTGCACAAACCTATGCAATGAAGGCACGAGAATACGGCCCTTCGAATGAAGTCATCATTGGTACATTTACTTTATATGATTCTGACGTAACTGTTTTGATTGACCCTGGCTCCACGCACTATTATATCTGTGTGGAATTATCATGTTTAAAAGATACTTCAAAGACACCACTTGAGTGTCCCATGTTAGTGTCTAATCCATTGGGGGCACAACATGGATTTTTATTTTGTGTATCGAGAATTCCCATTAACCATACAGGGAAAAGAATTCACGGAAGACCTTATCGAACTCCCATATAAAGAGTTTGATATAATTCTTGGAATGGATTGGCTCTCTAAACATGATGCATTGGTAGACTGTGCTGCAAAGATAGTACAACTTCGTACTGACAAAAATGACAAGGTTGTAATCACCGGGGAATTATTTCCTAAGCCTCTTGAATTTTTATTAATGATACAAGCTATACGTCTTAAGGGAAAGAAATGTGAAGCGTTCGTTAGTAATGTGCGGGATGTACGGAAAGAAGCCCCAAAGCTTGAAGAAATACCTACAGTTTGCAAATTTCCAGAAGTATTCCCCGAAGAACTTCCAGGGTTACCTCCTAGTAGAGAAGTTGAGTTCTCAATTGATCTAGTACCTGGAACCGAGCCAATATCTATAAGTCCCTACAGGATGGCACCAGCAAAGATGAAGGAACTCAAGGCACAATTACAGGAACTTCTTGACAATGGATTTATACAACCTAGTGTTTCTCCTTGGGGAGCTCCTGTACTATTTGTGCAGAAAAAGGATGGGTTATTACGCCTCTATATTGACTATCATCAACTAAACAAGATGGTTGTGAAAAATCGATATCCATTGCCTTCGAATCGAAGATCTATTTGACCAGTTGAAAGGAGCTATGGTATTCTCAAAGATCGACTTGCGATATAGATATCATCAAATTCTAGTAAAGAAAGAAGACATACCAAAGACTGCATTCCGTACTCGGTATGGACACTACAAATTTACTGTTATTCCATTTGGGTTAACAAATGCACCTGCAGTGTTCCTGGATCTTATGAACAACGTGTTTCGACCTTATCTTGATCAATTTGTAGTGGTGTTTATTGACGATATCTTAGTATATTCAAAGAACGAAGGAGATCATGCTCATCATCTGGAAATAGTTCTTGACAAACTAAGGAAGAATCACTTGTATGCAAAATTGTCAAAATGTGAATTCTGGCTTAATGAAGTTACTTTCTTAGGCAATGTCATTTCAGCAGAAGGAGTCAAAGTTGACCCTACAAAATAGTATCTATCTTTGAATGGAAGCCACATAGGAATGTGTGAGAAGTCAGAAGCTTGCATCACCGCTCCATAAGTTGCTACGAAAGAGTGAGAAATTTTTGTGGACACTTACGTGTCAGAAGAGTTTTGAACAATTGAAAGAATATCTGACGAACGCACCCATGTTAACCCAACCAGTTCCTGGAAAAGATTATACTATCTACAGTGACGCTTCACTGAATGTGTCAGGATGTGTTCTTATGCAAGAAGGACACGTTATAGCCTATGCTTCTAAACAACTTAAGACTCATGAGATAAATTATCCTACTCATGATCTTGAGTTAGCAGCTGTGGTTTTTGCCTTAATGATATGGAGACATTATCTTTACGATGAAAAAATGTATATCTTCACAGATCATAAGACTTTGAAGTATCTACTCACGCAGAAGGAATTAAATATAGATCAGAGAAGATGGCTAAAACTTATCAAGGATTATGATTGCTATATCGACTACCATCCAAGGAAGGCAAATGTTGTCACTGATGCCTTAAGCCGAAAGTCAATTGCAGAATTTCAACTTAAACCAAGCTTGGAAGGTGAGATACAAAGAACACAAGAAGGGGATGATTTTTTTCAACAAACCATCAGGCTCGTGCATAAGGGTGAGAGAAAATATTTTTCTCTTAAGGGTGGGAAGATATTGTACTTCCAAAAATGATTGGTTGTGCCTACTGGTGAAGTGAAAGAACGAATCCTTCGAGAATCTCACGAGGCAGGATATGTTATGCATCCTGGAAGAAATAAAATGTTCCAAGATCTACGAGTCAAATTCTGGTGGCCATCAATGAAGAGAGATCACTGAATTCACTTCGAGATGTTTGACCTGTCAACAAGTGAAAGCAGAACATCAAATCTCGACAGGTTTATTACAACCCATGACCTCTGTCTTTTCAATAATGAGAAAGACCCAAACAGCTCTAGAATAATCATTCACAATAGTTAAAAAATAATGAGCTCCAGTAGACAAACAAGCAGAATATGTACCCCATAAATCACAATGAATTAAATCAAATAATGCATTGGCTTTATTAATACTGGGGGAAAATAGGAGCGAGTTTGCTTAGACAAAAAACAAATGTCACATGACTGAACTTTCTTAATCTCATCACTACTTTTATTGAACAGAGGTAAAGACAAAATTTGTGGAGAGGGGTGACCAAGCCGTTTGTGTAACAAGGATAGGGAATCGGCTTGGGTAGCATGTGCCTGAGTATGCGACGTGAGAGTGTAGACCTCGTTGCGGACTTTACAGCGACCAATCTCCATCTTCGTAATTCGGTCCTAGATCACACAAAATCGTTCAGTAAAAGAAACATGACAATTATTTGAGCTGACAAGACAACTGACAGAGATTAGATTGCACTTTAAAGTAGGGACTAAGAAAACATTGTGTAATATTAGGCGAAGTGACAGAAACACACGTCTACAGGAGTTTGCCACAACACAAGCACCGTCAGGCAAATGTATAGTACATGGTGGCATTGGAACAACATCAAAAAGATTGGTGAGTGTCCCTGTCATATGATGTGAAGCTCCGCTATCAATGAGCCAATCACAAGGGTTGGCGAGAGACATACCGTGTAATTTTTCTGTTTGTGGGGACTCAAGCATAGAGAATAATCGAGCAACCTGATCGGACGTCATGTTGTTGAGTGAAGGAGGAAGGGTAGTTTCAGTGACTGCATTCACCGTGTCTCCTGCGGTGTTGGGGCTGCCCTGAGATGTGTCTGTATGCTGACTGCCAGTACGACCAGCGTTACCAGATGAAGAGCCGCGACCTCCACGAGTAGCTCCACGACCTCCCCCTCGTTGGGTAGAACCACGACCCCTTCCTCTTCCTGATGTCGGAAAGCCCACAAGCAAATAGCAGCAATCAGCCGTGTTACCCGACTTTCTACAATGAGTAAACTAAAATAATGAGGGCCCAAAATGGTTGACAGTAAACGCCATAGAATCGGTATGATCATCGCGGGATCGTACAATAGTACGATGCCTTTCTTCTTGTGTAACTAAATAAAATGCCTTATTAAGATCAATAAGGGGTTGATCTTTGAGAATTTGTCCACGTATTGACCCAAACTGCTCATCATCAAGTCCAAGGAGGAATTTGCGAGTTTTGTCCCGATCAACATTGGCACGCAGGGCAGCTGCGGCTTCACACTTGCAACCGCACGTTGGATCATCAGACCCGTGCAGCTTGCTCCAGAGTGTAAGAAATTGATTGTAGTAAACCACTACGGTCTAACCCTTTTGTCTCAAATTTTGCAATTCACTTTCCAATTGATAAATTCGAAGCTCATTGACGGTGCTATATCGAGCTTTCAAATCAGCCCATAATTCATGGACTATCGTATGAGAAGCTATACTCGGTTGGATGGTTTCGTCCACACTATTAGATATCCAACTACAAATTGTGGAATTGTTAGCCTCCCATGCTTCCAATTACAATGCATCCGTAGGCTTAGGGAAGCCTGCCGCAGATAGAAAACCAGCCTTACTACGCCCCTTCAACGCGTTGAAGATGGTTTTCTCCCAAACATCAAAATTATCTCCTTTGAATTTATGTTTTGTCAGAGAATTACCGGGTCCTTCTGATTGGTGTAGATAATATGGAGAAGAAGAATCATGAATTGGACGGGTCTTTTTTCTGTGGACGCTATGGCTTGTTTCCTTCGTACAACAGGGAAACGTAATTTTGCAGAGAGATTCACAAAAATTCTGCAACTGGTTCAACGATCGGAGAGCAGACGCACGTCTAAGCTAGGGTTTCGAGTTTCCCAAGAGAAGCTCTGATACCATGTAGAAATATTTGCGTGAACTATTCTGTGTTTCATTAATCTCAATCTGGTATATATACAAGTATCGAAGTGGGCCACAATGTTAGGCCCAAAATATAAACACAAGCCTATATACACGCTACACATAGGAATATCCGCTAACAGAAACAACTTTGTTGGGAAAGTGAAGGGTAAGAAAAAAATATTTAGAAAAATTGATCGTTGATATTTAGAAAAAGTTTAGTAGTATTGTTAAATTTCTTTTTTATAGGCAATAAAAAGTTTTGTAACAGTATATAAACAAAATAAAAAGACACCGACAATTTTGACAAAATATACAGTGAGGTATATTCAATTGGGAGAGTGTAGGATTTTTTTAGACTTCTAAAATCTGATAGTATTCAATCTGAATTTTCATAAATCTTTAAAAATATTGAAGTATTAATAGAGATTTTCAAAAATCTTTAAAAATCTTGAAATATTCGATTTTGATTTTGAAGAGTCACTAAAATCCATATTCAAACGAGAGATTTCTATAAACTTCACTTGTTCGTCGTCCCTCGCCTCGCTACGCGCTCTTCGATCTCTCTACAAAAGTCAAACGTCTCCCTTTTTGTCTTCATCTTCTTCTCTGTTTTCTCCCTCATCCAAGCCATCGAGCTCCGAACATCAGGTTATTTTTTTCACCGTTAGGCAATATGTTTTTCCCAATTATTTTTAGTCATTAATACTTCATCCATATCCCTCAAGGTATATATGAAGTAGCTTTTGTTTTCTTTTGTTTCCTTGTTTTTTTACGTTTAGTGCTCCCTTTAAGATAATAATAATATTAATAATATTGATGATGTTTAAAAAATAATTAATTTTTGGTTGATTATATTATTTTTAAAGCTTTTGGTCAATTTCATAAATAATAGTTAATGTTAGAACAATGTATGGATTTTAAAAATAATTCAAATGTATGTATAAATAATCAATAGATTAAACAATCTATCAGAAGTTCAGAACCCTATAAAATTATGCTTAAACCATCTATAAAATCCTTAAAATAATTTATCTATTTTACAAAATCTATAAATTCCAAACAATCTATCAAAATCTGGATAATTTACCTAAATAAGACTAAAACATAATGAATTTCTCAATATAGAACCATATGTTTTTATTTCTCAATGTAGGATCATTGGTCATTATCTATGAGTCATTATTCAACTAAATGTCCAGCATCACTTGGACATTATTCTTCTCAATAGACATTATTATGTCTTATTTAGGAAATAGAAAAGTTTAAGTCCTACATTAGGAAATGACTTATGTTTTAGTCCTATTCACCACAAATTTCATTCTTTATCTAGTAACCACACCTTATACAAACACTCATGGCTAATATCATTTGAATTTTTACTTCATAAAAACCGTACAGCAATTCCCTAGGTCCCTATAACCGTCCTTTTGTTTCAGCGATAGTTAAAACAGAACCTTCATCTCAAAGAGAGAAAAAAATTCATTGTAGTTGAAATCTACTTGCAAAAACAAGAAAAAAACTATATTAACCCCACCTTTGATCTCAAATGCCTTCACACACATCACAGACACACAGAACATTGTTCCGTGTCTGTGATGTCTGTGAAGGCATTTGGCGTCAAAGGTAAGGTTAATGTGGAGCTAATATAGCATGACTCAAACAAGAAATATTGTGAGATACAAATTCCTTTCTTTGATTAGAAAGTACAGAAACTGTAAACAAAATTCTCATAAAAAAAAAGAAAAATGTATACTGCATTATATTATATTTTAGGACAAAGGGAGCACTCTCCAAAATTGTTTTATCATGTCATTTCTTTCTCACACCATCCAGCACGGACTCCAAAACTAGAGCATTAAAAAAACTTGCAATGGATTTGGAAAATATCCACAAGGCACCAGAACCGTCAAATTTTCAATTGAATTTTCTGGCCTACCATAAAAATCAATCTATATGAAACTTTCATCAGCATAAGAATCTAAAAGACCATTTCAGCATGGCTTGTAACTTCACTTGCCTAGAACGTGCAGATGAATTAACTACATATGCTGATGAAGAAAACATTAGGCAACTTCTTGTATGGTCCTTAAGTCGAGACTCATATTATAGATATTAATACATAAAATGACTACGTGTACTGGACCTTGTAAATATAAGGAAATCAAACTATGAACCCATAAAAAGTATGTGAGCAATATATGAACATGCTTTATGTACTTCAACATATGAGAAGCCATCTTCATCCACAGGGTATATATGTTCTCATATGCCCTAAAAAGGTACCATGACAATGCACATTAATCTGTAATCATCTAGACCATGCATCTTCATTAAACTAACATGGCACCAGAATGACTGTCCTTTCAACACCATATAATATTCCAGTCTTCACTATCACACCCAATTTCTATTCAATATTAGAGAAAATGTCAGAAAAAATGTAAAATAAAAGATCTTCATCAGAGATTGCAGTTGTATTCCCTCCATAAATCGCAGCAGAACCCCTAGGACGGACAGAAGCCAAAGTATATGAGAAGCCAACAAATATTGCTTTGCCATGTTTCTATATACAACAACAGCAACAACAACAAATTAAGTATAATCACAGCCCTCCTGGTCTAGGGATCAAGATGTATGCAGTCTTACCCCTGTAAAAAACAGAGAGACTATTTCCGTTAGAGCATTCCCGCATTTACTACCCAAAACTTCATAGAAAGAAAAAAAAAACAAGTGAGGTCCATTATTTGTCAAGACCTAATAGTCAAGTTATGTTTCTATATAGAAAATATTCCCACCATTACTCAGAGAAATTCACGATTTTTACGTCATTACTCTAAGATTCAATAAATGTTATGGCTGCTCCCAAAAAAAACATGACTTTATACAGCCACTCCACCGGTCACCAAATGTTCCAACTCCGGTTGTGTAATGCATAGTGAGTGGTGGTGCTGGGTTTGAGTGTTCGATGACTGATGGAGTGGCTGTATAAACTCATAAATATTCTGAGAGCAACGATGTCATTTATTGAATCTCAAAGTCCTAATGTAAAATCGTGAATTTCTCGAAGTAATGGTGTTAATTTTTAATTGTACATAAGGCAACAAAGTAAACGTAAACATGAATATGCATATATGATAAGGGGATTCAGAATGTAAATGAGAATCAGACTCATTACAACCACAACAAGCCTAGTATAATCCTAACTCTAATGGACCAAAATGTACTGTCTTATCTAGACCTGGAATAACAAACCAAAAACTGATTACATGAACCAAATAACCCGAATTTGAATTCGAAATGAACCAAAAACTGATGATCCGGTGTATAACCAAAAAAGAAGATAATCTGAACAAAATTGAATCGAACTAAATACATTCAAACCCAAACTAGAAGGATCCAAAATCAATTTGATCCAAAACCGATTAAACCTAAATTAATTACACCCGAAACTAATCAAAACCAAAACCGACCAACCCCAAAACTGATCAAAGCCAAAACTAAATCAAGTCATGACTCACAAGTAATAAACTAAAGGACCAATACATCTAATCAATATAAACTATTATACTCCCTCTGTCCCAAAATGACTTATATGGAATCCAAAACGAGGCAAAATCTCAAGTTTTTGAAATTCATTTTATTTAAAAATTGGTATAGAAATAAAAAATTAAAAAGACATTTAACAACTACATAAAAGTTCTACAAAACAAGAGGTGACAAGAATATTTAATTTTATAAAATAATCAATGAAACAATGGAAATGAACTAACGTTCCCGTGAATTTGGAATAGTAAAATGTGTAAATGATTTTGGATAGAGGGAGTACTATTTTTCCGCTTAAAAGTTTTTGTTTTCGTACACCATTGATGACTTACTAATTTTTTTTAGTAAACATGCTTATAATTAAGGGTATCCTTGCATTCACACACCACTCTTGAATCTTGATGTACTAGTTTTTTTTCGCTTTAAAGTTTTTGTTTTCCTTGATTATAATATAGGGATTGATTCTTGTGAGATGACGTTTTGGTGAGATGACGTAATCTGAACCAACCAAAAGGAAGGTGGCATTTTTGTAAAATTGTCACTCTTTGAAATAGGCGTCTCAAATTGTGTCATCTCATTCATCTCACGAAAATGTCATCACTAGAGTAGTTCCCAAAACTGTGTGTGCGCGTGCGTGTGTGTGTGGTAACATTTTAATGTTTGCAGATTATAGACTTTTGCTTTTGCATTATATATGAGACTAATAAGGCAAAAATAGTAAGAAAATATGTAGGATATTTTCTTTTAACTGATATAAGACCGAATAGTCACCAAGTATTCATGTGTCATCGGTCTTAACCGCAACTAGGCATTTAACCAAGTAATTGAAGAAATGATAACCGCACCCAGCAAAACTCTTAACTCACCCCATTATTTTTTTAGTGTTATAAACTCAATTCAATTTTGAATATCGAGTACACATGGTTTGGCACCATGTTTTATACTAAACTCGACCAAGTGATCCTTTGGGCCCACACATGTCCCCCAAGTCAAAAACTATCCACCGCTCTCTTATTTTTAATCTTTTCTTCTCTTATCCATATCAGTCATCTCCCACAAGTCATCAAACACTCATACAACACGCAATAATATCGCAAAAGTCAAACAAACATAACTAGACTCCCCTCTTATCTCCACCAAAATTGACGTGCAAGTATACCATTTCGATCAACTTGACGCAAGGAACACAAATACGTAAAGAAATATGAGGTTTGGTGGCTCAAGGAAGCAGGAGTGCAAAGCGGCAAAGGCAATGAATTAGTGGTTTCCGGCAGCCGTTTTGGTTGTATTTTGAGGTGTAGGACAAGGAGCGAGTGTTAGAATGATTGGCAGCAGTGATTGGTAAATTCTTATTTTACATTTGGTCAAATATTAAACACTGAAATGGGGTTTGCTTAATGTTATGACAGGTTCAGCTATCAGTCCATATTAAATGAATTTGTGAATTCCCTTTTGGTAAACCACAATCCTCTACTATCTGAAACCAAAACATGTAATATTACTGCCGTCACAAAATGCAAAATAAAAATACCTAAAGAGTGATACTTAGAAACTTAGATGTGAGTTTTTAAGAGACTTACCTGTACAAAATATTAATCAGCATAACAATTTTCAGCTGCACTGAAGAACTTTTTGAGGATCGAGCTGTCCACTGCAATAACTCGATGGAACAGCCGAGAGTTCCAGCCGTCCTCTCCATTCTTCACCAGGTTTCAATGTGATGGCTTTTTCGACTGCTGCAGCTTCCACACACAACATGTGCTTGTATTCGTCGTCCCCAAAGTCAGTCATTGCTTTTGCCTTCTTGTCCCAAGGATTCCACACCACTTACCAGTGAAATATATAAGCTTAGTTAATAATGACTCATGGCAGAAAAAACAGAAAACTTGTTATAAACCAAAATTTTGCTTGTCAATCTCCCTTAACAGTGAACAAATCTAGTGACCCGCAGCAACCCTCTTATCTTATCTAAAAGAAAAGCATTGCTTACTTCACACCAATACTACCACAAAAGAATAAAGCACCTTTCAAGGAACATATGGGAGGGGCATTCAAGCAACACAAACATGAGGTCATATCTAATAATCATCTTGCAGAATTTTATTACATTATTCTTTTAGAAGAGTGAACATTTCTTAAAATTTAAAAGTAATACATCGATATGTTGAAGTTAAAATTGTTAAAATTGAAACCATCAACAATCAATGCTGACATATGCTAAATTTGATAATCTGTTACGGATACCGGTGAACTTTCTCATCACACGACCTTCTCGAGCCTTGAATTTTGACTTGGCTTGCGTTTTAATAAAGTGAAAATTGTGACTGTGTGGTTTAAACTTGTTAAGAGGACACAAAATTCAACCATCTATTCTAGAATAGCAAAGTGGAAAAAAAATTGGGACAGCCGGAATAAGAAAGGAATAAAATTATGGGACAGGGGAATAGTATAATTAATACAATAAAACATACATTAAAAGGCAGC
This sequence comes from Cuscuta australis, assembly GCA_003260385.1. Classification (NCBI taxonomy): domain Eukaryota; kingdom Viridiplantae; phylum Streptophyta; class Magnoliopsida; order Solanales; family Convolvulaceae; genus Cuscuta; species Cuscuta australis. The sequence goes on from NQVE01000017.1 coordinate 1,019,137, forward strand.
AAAAGTACTTGCTCAAATCCAACAACAACTTTTTTATCAAAAAAAATCCCACAACAACTAGATAACAGAAAAAATCAAAAAATGGAAAATTAAAAGGATAAAAAAATAAGAAGCTCGATGCCTTTTCCATTTCTGTTACACTCAATTGTAACAAAAAAAATAAAAAATATAATAATAATAAAAGGAACGAATAAAATATTTACAGGAGATGTTACACTAAAAGTCTGAATGCTGTGTTTTTTCTTTTTCATAAACCTTGCTCGTAATAGAACAAAAACAAATCCAATGAAATCCCACAAAAAGTAGGGTCTAGAGGGGGTGTGTACGCACTTTACCCCTACTAGTAGAGATGGTCTTTCCATGAGACCACCAACTCAAGCACAGACAAAGTACTCCATCTATGCAGTTTGTTTCTTCTTAATTTCTTTTTTGGTTTTTCCGCTAACTTCTTCCCATTTTCTAAAATGGCAACTAAAATAAATGAAAACAACTTTTTTACCCTTACTTAACCATCTTATTTACTAGCCAACCCAACCCATTTCCTTCAGGCTTCATCTGTTCTTTCTTCTTCGTAACCCCCCCCCCCCCCCAAATTCTTCGACGAGAAGGGCAGCCGTGAAGGGTCTTGGCGGAGGCCAAGCAATTTTAATTAGATTTAGGCGCATAGGGTACCCAAAGCACAGAATGCACACATGCCAAGATACAACATACTAGGTAACAATGCACGAGCAAAACCTACACACTAAAGCCCAAATGTCTATCCAACTACTCTAATCCTAGATTCCAAACATTCCTATCAAAGGCCATATCCTCGGTAAGATCCTGAAGTCGTAAGTCATATATAATCACCTCCTTTCAACTCTTCTCAGGTCTACCACTACCCCTTCGTGCATTCCTTTAAACACTTCTTTGGCTTCTTGTGTTTGTCATGTGTGCCACCTTGATATGCATGATACTTAACTCTTAATCTTCTAAGAGTTTGCCCTAGTATCTTTAGCAATAAAATAAACTATTAACTATGTTATGCAGCCCAATGTACACAACCTATCAATATTGACAGACTAGCATAGGAGTATTTCTTCTTCTGGAAGTAGCACGAGCCCTAAAAGAGTGATTGACTATTGAATCATATGTAATCCAAACATACTAGCATCGAATATTTCCATCGTCTTGAAAAAGAAAATGATAATAGCCATCTCACCCGCATCAGGAAGTCCATCCTTGCGAATCACAAATGTCCTTTTCTTTTCATGATCAAGAATGGCAATTTTTGTTGGAGTGCTAAGGTATATTTTATCAACCTATATATTCAGCAATTTTGTTTCAAGTTTTGGATGAGACACAATACAGTCTTTAAAAACTTGAGAACTGCAAATTGATAAATTTCTTACTTCTCCTTCAAAAGTAATAGCATCTCCTTGTTCAGTAAACCGCTCTTTATTCTGCAAGTTATCAAGGTAATCCAGTGTTTCTAGCCCCTCAACACGAACTTCACTGTTAAAAAATTACAATGCAGGAAAACTGGTTAAAAACGCTAAAAAACAGAAAATTTTTAAAGGATGACTGACATAGGTACAAGCACAAGGAATGGAGAATACAATTTTAAGACTATCACATCAGAAGCAGAACACTTAAGTGACATTAAAGTTCACTCTTCCCTACAGATAGAAAATCATGCAAGGACATAATTAGACACCTCATGACCTGCTTTGCACAAACAATAATACTCATGTTTCCCGTGGTTATATCATCTAATATATCATTGGCTGCTACTGAATTATTGTAAGCCAGCACCCCATATTATATGCATGTAAGTGAAGAAAATGCTTCAAATTGACCTTCAAGAATAAATATCATGAACACAATAAAACTATGATTGCACTAAATCAAGGATAGGCACTGATTGCATGTCTTTTTGCATCCTTTATGTGATAACTGACAGGGACTGTACAAGATGGGGTAAAGAGGGGTATGTGGTTTGTGGATTATATTAAGCTAGTTGATGAAACCAAGAACATGCTAAACTTTAAATGCTAATTTGCAAATTTGGCAATATGAAGACAACAGTTGAAATCACCAGGGGTTTAAGGTAAGTTTGGGTAGAATTAAATCATTGGATTGCATGTTTGGCATTATCAAAGTAAACAAACAAAACTGATGAAAGTGTACAAGAAAAAGCAGTCACTAAGCTATTAGTTGATAAACTAAGATCTACTATTTTGTGTGCACACGCGATTGTGTGTGTTTGAGATTTTGAGGTTTTCGAGTAAAACACAAGCATTAGAAGAGTCTCTTAAAAACAATAGAACAGAAACAAGTCAATAGGTTTGAATTCTAACAGTAGAGATTTTTTAAATGTTCAAAATAAATGAAGTGCTAAGGAAAGCAAGAGTGTGGCACCAAATCTCATGACTAACACTAAGTTCTAGAAATAAAAAACCATATTCAATGCAATTATGCACTTCTCAAACCTAAGATAGTATTTGGACACGTTCCATGCAAATAAAAACCTAACATACAAAAAGAGAATGTAATGCTTTTGGATTCATTAACAGAAATGGATTTATAGAAATCGTACTCATTAGCGCACCTGATGTCAGAAACAGAGAAATAGGTGTGATATGCAAACGTAAAGGTGAATGGCTTGCCATCAGTGTTGGTGTTTCTTATTCGAGATGTTAGCATAAGATCTCCACCAGGACCCAAGGTTAATCTCAAACGGAATTCAAAGCTAGAAAGAACATGGAAATAAAAGCTAAGTGTGGAATATATAAAAATAGCGAATGAAGATACAGAAGTATACACGCCCAAACACACACACAAATACGCACACACATGTAAACAAACATTGTTTACTCTCCAAACCTGTGAGGCCAGATTTTCATGTCCTCCTCAGAGGGCTTTAGTATGAAGTCAACAAATGACCTAGAATTTGGTGGATTTGGAGGAGGATCGTTGTCAAAGCTCCAAACTCTGTTTCTAGCAAATCCGTGTGACTCAAGAGGTCCAAGGTTTGAGAACTACAAAAAGAAATAAGGTTGGGCATAAGTTCTTATTAAAATTAGATTGACATATGTAAGAATGGAAAATAGCATATACCTGAGGAAAGCATATAGGGATACCGCCACGAATTGCTTTTGGAGGCTTGAAAATGGCCTGAAAATAAAGTAATATAAACGCCACAAATCACTCATTCCCAGAAATGATCCAAGAAACCCCTCTTACAATATTATAATGATCAAATCCAGAAACTCACATTTTATCCTATTGGTGTAATATATCACGATGTATCAGTAAAAGTATTTCTAAGTATTCATCAGTAAAATTATTTCTAGAACTTCATCTTAAAAGGACTGTGTTCTCTAAGCATCCTATTTTAAATCATCGGTTATGTATAAAGAACGAGCATTAATGAATTTTCAGTTTTAAGATTGAAGTTGATCTAGAATACATTTATTCAGCCTAGTCTAAAAAATATCATCATTCAACTGGCAAAGCACTATCGTAGAGATCCATAAAGGTTTGTAGTCCAATAGTTTATATTAAGAGAAGACCACTATGCTAGCCTTAATTGAGCTCATGAAAATACCTTGCTACTGACAAAGAGCAACTCTTCTCCATGTTCATTCTTCCAGGATGTTACATGGCACCCATAAAGATACACCTAGAAAGGAGAAAGAATTTAAAACATAAAGGCAAATTTTTTTTTCTAAAACTGAAATAAAAGAACATTATGTAATTTATGCGTGAGAGAAGAATGAATTTACAATTAAATCCAGACAACTTGATATACAGCTGAAATAAAAGAACATCTAGTGAAAGGACATCATGAAGTTAAAAAGAGAAAAATAAATAAATGATAAATCCTTAGAACTTTCAAAGTTGCACTATCAAAACAATGGAAAATGTGAGAATAGCAAATGAAAATCATGCTTGATGAGGGAATAGCAGTCTAACAAGCATACTAGCAGTTCTATTTCAACTAATACTCTGGTACCCATAGATGTTATGGTTAAGGTCTTACTAGATTCAAAAAAGCACAAGTTGCACCAAACACCAACCATGCCAAAGACCTTGAGGTCTTGTAACATATGGTAATGACCCCCCCCCCCCCCCCCCCCGAAATTTAAACAGAGTAAAATACTAGAAGGGAAAGCTCAATCAACAATATTGTACATAGAAGTTATACTTTAACTAGTTATCTAGTACTCAACTACTAATCATGGTTATGGCTAACGTCTTAAAAGATTCAAAAAAGAAAAGGTTAAATCGAACACGCCAAAAACCTTTTGGTCCAGTGGCATCCATGTATGACTCTTATTACCCATAAAAAAACTCAAAACCCCAGAATGAAAATAGTAGTGTTAAAATCACATTTTCACATTTCTGATAGTGCTTGATCTGTCTAAATTAAGATGCACATTTACTCATTTGCACAGCCGCACTGACCTTGATGAGGTCAACGTGCACATTCAACCAAGGGTCAGTTATTATTCATTGTGCAAGAGAGGAAGCATATTATAGGCAGCGTACTGCTGGCATGTCAAAGTGCACAGTCAACCAATTAATCACCAGTATTAATAAACTGCCAAAGAGGCAGCATACTGCTGTCATGAAATTTTTAATAATAGTACTTCAGAAAAATATTATCCATGTATATAGACATTCATTTACAAGCAACCGGGTACAAGTCGTAAATGTTACAGAAATACGAACTAAACCTAAATCGGAACCCGTACATCCAGTGATAGGATCTGTTAAATTTTACATCTAGGATCCAGTAGAACAGATTTAGATCGAAAGACTAAAAAAGGAGAAATCAATACTCTGATCTCAATCCACACCGTGCCGAAAGAGAGAGAGAAGAATTTATATATTCAAGCAAATCGAAATTCGAAAACAACACTTCACAGAGAAACGCATATACAAATCGACCTCCGACAGAGTATTGACATAAAAGGAAAAAAAACAACCAAAAGAGAATATTAATTCAGGGAGAAATAGCGCTGCTACCTCGACGGAACTGCCGCGAACCTCCCGGAGAACGACTTTGTCGAGGCCATTGATGCCTTTACACAGCTCCACTGGAACCTTCTCGTTACGAGCAGCTGCCATCTCACAAACGCGCCTCAGCTTCCCTCTCTTTCAATTCCTTTTAGGCCCCCACTTGGTTTTTTTGGTAAGAGTAACTCAGCCTATACCATTTCAGCTAGCTAAAAAACTACTCTTTTAGAGCATCTCCAACCTTGTATATCATATTGGCTTGCTATTTTTATATTTTAACAAGTGAATAATGACATAGCAAGTGATATTTTGTTGCATTCCCCAACCATGGCTTGCTAATCCATTCTATAACTCTTAGCTTTCTATAATTTGAAGAGCTTGTTATTTGTAACAAGCCAAAGTCATTTTTTGGGAAGCTTGTTAAAATTAAACACACCCATTGGAGAAGAAAAAATAGGTTGACTTGCTATATTATGACTTTTAGCAAGCGTAGGATGATTGGAGATGCTCTGTCCCAAATTTTTTGTTACATTACCCAAAATAACATTTATAGTTTTTAATTCATTCTATATAAAATTTGATATACAAAAATAAAATTTACATATTTTAAAAAAATATATTTAAATTTTTTTCAAAACAACAAGTAAAAAAAATATTTTTTTATCAAATAATATATGAATAAGGTACAAATAAACAAAGTTTTCATAATTTTAAAAAGTGAACTGTGACATTTTTTTGGGATGAACAGGAGCAAAATTTAACCCCATTCAGAGCCAACGTGGTCATGTTGGCGTAACTTGAGGAGATCAACTGTCACTGCTTCTTGGCGACCTTTGAGGGTCAGGCGTGCGAGTGTTTCTACAAACTCCCTAAAGGATCGATCGATAGATGGAAAGACTTGACGAGGAAGTTCTTCAAACATTTTGCGACAAGCCACTAGAAACTCCCTTACTCTCACAATCTGAATGTCAGAATAATACAGAAGGGTGAGAAGCTTTGGAACTTTGTGTCCAGATGGGAAAAAGAAGTCAGGGACATCTAAAGGGTGGACGACCAAGCATTGATAGCCATGCCTGAAGCAGCAATCCCACATGGGGATGTGCGCAAGGAACTACAAAGAAACCCGCTTCCAACCTACCAGGAGAAGCGAGCTGGGGCCAAATTCCTGTCCTTGAAGGATGATGATGAGGATAATGCGGATGAGCTCTCAGCAAAAAAGAACGCTCATGTGGCAAAGGGGTACTTTGGTGGAAACGGGAAAAAGATGGACTATGCCAGAGGTCCAAAATCGGTGGGGTACCATTGAGGCGGAAGGGACTATCATGGTCAAGGTCGAGGTGGGAGATGGCACCCACCAGGTCCATCTTGACATAGAATTTATGGCAGTTCACCTTGACTGTGCACACCATCTGAAACTTTGTCGACCCGGCCAGGAAGATTTAGAGTGTGTTATCTTGCGTGCACACCTATGCATAAAGTTTCCTACACCTCAAAATTAGGGATAGCCCAAGGGAATCAGAGCATGTACTGGTTGTGCTATGCAAGGGAAACCAAGAAAACCGTATAAGTGGACGATAATATTAGCACCATATTTGCGGTTGTACTAAAGGAGGAGAGCCGACCTAGAGATGAGCCCGTTGAGGAAATTGAAGAAGTGACCCTAGATTCGACGGAACTAGAGAGGGAAGTGAAAGTAGGGAGGGCCCTACCCAAGCGTCTAATTTGCCTGGTGACCTGGAGATATGTCGCAGGTCAACCCATTGGTCATTTGTCACAAACTAGGGGGTCGACCTCGATCACAAACTAGTAAAGAAGAAGAAGAGTTTCCTCTGGTCTGAGTGAAGGGACTTCATCGCCAAGGAGGTAACCACCCTACAGTCCATTAGCCACTTTCGGGAGGTGAAATATCTCGACTAGTTGGACAACATGGTCCTCGCACCCAAAGGGAATACCTGGAGGATGTGGATGGATTAAACTGTTGTGAACAAAGCTTGCATGATGGATCTAATCTCACTCCCCAATATTAACCAATTTGTGAATGAAATGTCTAGGTGTGAATTGGTGAGCTTTATAAATGCATTCAGTGGGTATCATCAGATAAGAATGAACTCTGGAGACGAGGAGAAGACGTCTTTCACCAAGTTGAACGGAGTATACTACTACAAGGTGATGCCATTTAGTCTGAAAAATGCCAGGGAGACTGATGTTTGAATGGTCAACAAGCTGTTTGCCCCCGCCCTTGGCAGGTGCATGGAGGCATATGTTGACAACATGTTTGAGATCATGAAGAGGTACAACTTTTACCTTAATCCCAATAAGTGTACCTTTGGGGTTCAAAGGGGTAAGTTCTTGGGCACATGGTTAGCAGGAGAGGGATAGAACCAAACCCATAAAAAGTTCGGGCCATCCTTGATATGGAGCCTCCACGAAATGTGAAGGAGGTCCAACAGCTAATAGGAAGGTTAGCTGCTCTTAATAGATTTTTGTCGAAAATCATGGATTGAGTAGCGCCTTTCTTTAAGACGATCAAGAAAGTAAAGGGGTTTGTGTGGACCATTGAATGCTAACAGTCATTTGAAGCTCTTAAGTCATTTTTTTTCATTGGTACTATCAAACCCTGAGCCATGGAAGACTCTATATTTGTACTTAGGGATTTCCCCTAGGCCGTGAGCTTAGTACTTGTTCGAGAGGAAGGGGATATCTAGTGGCTAGTCTTTTACGTAGCCAGAATGCTAAGGGTCACTGAGCTACGTTACTCGGTGATGGAAAAACAGTTTTCGACGTGATCTAAATGATCAAAAAGCTAACTCCCTCATTCCAAGAGCCGGTCCAGGTGTTGTCTCAACACCCTATTGGGAACAACTACTCTGCTCGATCCCCCCTCCCCTCGAATGAGCAAATGGGTGGTATTCTTGGGCTTATTTCAAATAGACTTCAAGCCTTGCCCGTCCATCAAAGGGAAAGCCCTGGAGGACTTTATGGTTGAATGTATAGCGAGGGGAGATTTGGTGCTAGAAGGTGATGACACACAGCGGGGATGGTGGACCCTCTACATTGATAGCTCGTTGGTAGCAAGCAGTTCCAAAGGAGGGGTGGTGTTGATCTCCTTAAAAGAATTCAAGGCTTATTACTTTGTCAATTTCTTATTCAAAGTGTTGATTAACGAGGCAGAGTATAAAGCGCTCATGTGTGGGTTGAGGCTGGTTGCATCTATGCATGTCGAAAAAATCAAAGTCTGGTGTGACTCTAAGTTGGTGATAGGCCACGTTTTAGTAGAATTTTAAGAGAAGTACAAAAGAAAGAAGAAGTATTGGGACTCCGCTTAAGAGTTTCTTAAGGTTTTTTCTTAGCTTATGAGCTTGAGCAGATTTCTCGAGAAGAGAATTCAGAAGCTAAAATTTTCTCCAAGATTGGCCCGAGTCACCTGGGCACATCAGGGGGGATGACCCAGGTCGATGAACTTAGAGAACCTACCATCTATGCTAGCCTTATCCTCACAATCATGGGCTAAGAGCATGACTGGTTAAACGACCTATTCACATATCTAAGGGAGAGTTTGCTACAAAAAGATATGACAGGAGCATGATTGTTGAAACTTCGTGCACTCAGATACACACTAGAAAGCGAAAGGCTATAAAAATATGCATACAACAGAATTCATTTTAGGTGCTTTTGTTCCGAAAAAGCAGAGAAAGTGATGGAAGAAGTACATGAAGGTATCTATTCTGCCCACCAAGGGGCTTTCACTATGTCAAGTAAGATTACCTTGCAAGGCTACTTCTGGCCAACAATCATCAAGGATTTTTCCAATTATGTGAAGAAGTGCAAGGTGTGTTAGGAGTTCCACAGGATTACGGGACAACCAACCACCAACTACACACCAGTTAGTGATGCAACTCCCTTTTCCAGACAGGGAGTTGATCTGGTGAAAATCTTATCACAAGGAATGGGAGGTAACAAGTATATCTGGTTATTGCTATTTACTACTTCACTAAGTGGGTCGATGCTCGACCCTTAACAACCATCACAGAGGAGTTGATGCGGAGGTTTGTTCCCAAACAAATTCTCTTTTGCTTTGGCATTCTGCAATAGATAATCATTGATAATGGGACGCAGTTCAAGGCAAAAGGCTTTAATGAATTTCTACAAAGATAAGGGATCAAGCACAACTAAGCCTCGGTGGGATACCCCAACCCAATGGGCAAGTGAAAAATGCCAATCATACCATCATCGATGGGTCGAAGAAGAAGATAGTGGAATGCAAAAAGGCATGGGTAGAGGAGCTACCATATATCCTTTAGACGTACCATATAATGCCTAGATAGCGATCGGGAAAACACATTTTACCCTCACTTACAAGTTCGAGGCCGGGGCACCAAGTGAAACAGCCATCCTAAGTCATCGAGTAGAAGCATTTGACCCCAAAGAAAATGAATATACTTTGGCTACAAACTCCATCTGATCAAAAATCAAGGCCAAAACTATAGACGACAGGTTCAAGGGTACCACAATCAACGAATCTGCCCAAGGGTTCTCTTGAAAGGCGATTGGGTACTAAGGAAGAGAGAAGTCTATTGGCCCACGAAAGGGGGGGGGGGATTTTGAAGAACTAGAAAGGTCAATACATTTTCAAAGAAGCATTTCATGATTGAATATACAAGCTTCAGACTCCAAATGGAGTAGATGTTCCACACACTTGGAATACTGTAAAATTTATTAAGCTCTACTAAAAGATTTGAAGAATGTACCTCGTTATTTGCTTCAGCAAAGTTATTAATAAAGACCATATTCACAATATATTAATATTTTAAAACGGAAGTGCAATAACCTAGCGCTCGCCACTCTAAGGGTGGGGTGACCTCAAGTCGCCACCACAATACCTTTCGATATAGCCAAGACTTGGTGCTTTGGCCTGAAATTGGTAATACAAGGCAACGTTAGTGCTATGCTAACTTGGCGTTGCCAAAGGGAGGACGTAAAAAAAAGCTAAGTCACTGAAGGGCCGCCGCTGCTGCTGCTAGGCTATCCAAGTTGGGATGCAAAAACGGCTAAGTCTAATAAGGGCCTTTCCTTGGGATTAGTGGGAAATCCATCCACAAAAAAGGATAAGTCAATTGTTTACCTTTCAAGGTGAGAGTAGTAACATCTGCTAGATACAATCTATAGTTAACTCATCAAAAACAAATAGACAAACAACATGTAGGCACATAAATAAATGTAATCAAAAATTTCGAAGTTTATTTTTTGTAGGTACATAAGAGAAACAAGGGAAAATGTGGGTGGATTCTACTCTTGCTTATCCCGAGATAGGTCGGAGTCGATTGAAGCACCAGACATCTGGGGGGCGAGCGAGGAGGTGACGGCCCCCTCTAGAGGCGTCAAAATGTGCTACTTTTCCCTCACATGTCGCGATCTTACCAAGCCTTGAGCCATGCGTCGTCCTCTCGCAAGTCCGCTCAAATTCAGGGATGCCATAGCTCATGTTCTTCCATGATGTGCATATGTTCAGTTTCTACCTTCATCCAGGCTTCATAATGATGATGATCAGACAATGAGCATCCTAGCCTACATCCCCGTAGTAAGGCGATGGGACACGATCTCCCGGTGGACTGCATTGAAGTTAGAGAAGGTATTGGGAGAAATGGGAGGAGGCCGGACAAGGAGACGCGGAGGTTAAGGATAATGATGCGCAAATTCTAAAAGACCTAGCCCTCCCCTATTGCTGAAATTAACTAACTCGAAGGGGTAACAAGTTTCTGAAGAAAATGAAGAATTAACCCTAGAAATCTCCATAGGAACGGGAGCATCTCCAGACATGGTGAAAGACTAAGTGAGAAGGAGAATGAGGCAGTAGAAGAAGAGATAACATATAAAGGAAATTCAACATGGGAAACGAGGATAGAGCCTTTGGAACTCGGGTTAAGGGCAGCAGTTGGACCAGTCATGACCCATGATTTGACTTAATGTTATGAGGCCGGGTTGGGCGAAGATTCTAAGTCTCCTTGGGCTTTGGACCAACTGTTTAGGAAGGCCCATGCAAAGGGAAGAAGGTAAAAAATGTGTTCTAGCCAAAGCAATAAGTCATTAGGGAAACAAAAAAGTGCATATATAGACAATGAAAGCCTTATTAGAAAGAAAAAAAAGAGAAAATAAGTTGTGGAATTTCATTTGAGGATAAGTTTTTTATAAGGATTCCAAGACAGCACCTACAAAAAAAGGAAAAACCTAAGGTACAGAAGAATCTTCAATATTTATCTCTTGGTCGTGCCAAACATCCTCGTCCCCAAATGTGGCAAGCTCCTCATCTTCCTCATTGTAAGAAGATGGGTCAAAGTTACTAGCATCGGTGCAGGTAGGAGGGATGCCTAAGCTCTCCAAAAATAGATCGGGGTGGCGACAACAATCTTCTCATGAAAGACTTGTTGAGCCCTAAAGAGTCCCACCTTCAAGGAGAGCTCGCCTCGGGTGACCAACCATTAGTGTCGACCTAGAGGGGGGATGAGCTCTGCCACCCACGCCATGGTAGCATCTTAGAAGCCTTTGGAGGTTTTGAAGACGTTGACCACCTCCTGTAAAATTTCACGGTAGCGACGGGCGGTGGTCCTCTTCTCTTTTAAAGCAAATATCTAGGTGGCGAACTTTTCACTTTTCCACTCTAAAAAGGATCACTTCTTCTCTTGTTGGTAGGTGTGGCCTAGTAGGTCAGAAATCTTCTTGCTCTCCTCCAGGATTCGATATGTGTAGTGGGTGCAACGCCCCCAAACCCGGCCTATCAAAATTAATTAATTAAATAATAATAATAATAATAATAATAATTACTGAAATAGATCAGGAGTTAATTATAAATACTTGACTATAACTTATAATAATTATACCATTGTGTAAGGTGCAACAGGACAAATCCAACAATGACAATGAATGTGAATTTGGAGCAAGTTGGTCCAAAAAGTGTATTTTTTTGATGTATGTTATCTAATTACGGATCATAAATCCCTAGGTTATAAAAAACTCCTACATGCGCCTTAGCTACCTACGCCACATACATTAACATAACTTCATTTCTCTCTCGTCCCTGTTAGAATAAAGGCCCAACGCTAGAGAGGGGGTGAATAGCGTTTAAATTAAAATCGCAGGAAATTAAAAACGAGTGCGTTAAAGTAAAGAGCGTAAGGAAGGAGCACACCGAGTTTTATCCTCGTTCACCACAACGTGTGGCTAATCCAGCCCCCCGAGAGACTCTCTCGAGCTACACTAACTCCGTTAAGCTTAAGGGTGCTTAACAAACCGATACAACTTGAGAACCCGAGTCACACGAGCCTCAACACTTTTGCTCGGAGATACCGCACTCCAAGACTTCTCACGAAGGAACAAGTAATTTCCTTCGAGTTTACAACAAGGGAACAACCTCCCTTAAAGTGTATGAAAGCACTTAAACACTCAGGAATAAAACTCTCACAAAGAGTAGATATGAGTGAACTAGTAAACGCTCAAGAACACGACAATTTCTTCAAGAATTGGCTCTCAAATAGCTAAGAAAAGTAGGAATGCTTATGCAATGAAGGAGTATTGAAATGTTGAAGAATTGTGTATCAAATGAGAGGATTTGGGTGCCATTTTATAGCCCAAAATGGGATAAACCCGTTGCTAGAATTTCCAACAGGATGAAGACAAATTTTTCAGGGACACATGCTCATAGTCGATTGTCAAAGCATGATAATCGATTATCCAAAGATTCCCTGTCCAAAAATTTAAAATTCTATCCGTTGGAGGACAACGGTAACCCAGATAATCGATTGTCAACAAGTGATAATCGATTATTGGTCCTCTCAGAAGATTCTGGGTTTTGGCTGCAAAGACTGATAATCGATTATTGCAAAGCTGAAAATCGATTATTGCGTGCTTCAGAACTTTGGAAGTTCAAAGCTGCAGTGGCTGCTAGTCGATTGTCACTAAGGTGATAATCGATTATCACCCAGCTAAAGTCTAGCCAGCTGAAACCCGTTTTGAAAAACCGAGGTCCAAAAATGAAGTGTTCCCAAAAGTAAAAACCAGGTTTGGAAAATATTGTATATGGTATTAAATAGTGAAAACAAGACTTGTTTGGTAAAAAACAAGTCTCCAAGGTCGTATAATACGTACGTACGGTTTAGACCGTTTTTCACGTGTTAGACCGATTGACCAAGATACAAAAGTGGTTTTTATAAAATAATTATTTGGAAACATTTTAAAAATGCTCAGAGGTAAAAACAGGGTTTAAAATATTGAAAACCACGGAGTTGGTTCGGGCGCCAAAAACCAAACGCCGAAAGCCGAACGCCGACTTAGGTGGTTTTGGTTCTGAGCAAGGACCAGGGATTTTAACAATAAAAGAAATCATCAAAAATGTTTGTTTTGATGCACAAAAAATATTTTATGGTTTGTAAAAATTGTTTTGACTTTTTGAGAACCGAGACTTGAATATATTGTCGGTTTTGATCACAAAAGACCGACTCGACTAAGTCTTCAATTCTTGATCTTGTCCTTGATTCTTTTAGGTCTTGTTCCAATCCATTCTTTACGCCTTGAGTTATTCAACGAAACTCTTTATATCCACGGCGGTTTGGCAATTATCAAAACCTGTCAGAAATGAACACGACTTTAGTTTATCGTACAAAGTGTGTTCCAACAGTCCCCTTGTGTTGATGTCTCCAGCAAGAAGAAGAAGGAGGAGGAGGGGAAGGAGAGGACAGCAGCAGCGCCACTGCCACTTTTTTTTGTTTATTTGTGTTTGTCGGTCCGAGGTGAGCACATGGACATTTAACACTAGATTATAAATTTAGGTTTGAAACCCACGTTCATGATTGATTATATATATGCATGAAACCCACGTGGAAAAGGATTGATTATATGCATGATTTTTGACTTGATATGATCTTATACGTGGAAATTAGGTTTGTAGGAAATTGATGAGCTTCGAATCACTGATTCCTTTTTTGATTTTAAAGTTGTGGTTTTAGTTTTTTTATAAATGGTCTATGAATGATAAATAAAGATTATATGGTGTTTTGATGTTGTGTGATGACCAAAAATACCCAGAAGGTCGCCGGAGAACCCTGTCAAAATGTAGGATCGTGAGGCTGCAAAAGGTGTGATTTATTTGACTAAATCATCATTTAGTCGACTAAATAAGAGGAGTTGTTACTGGCTTAGTCGAATAAATCAGCACATTTCGCCCAGTGCAACCCTATTTTCGAATTACTGGAGTTGTTTATGAAACATATGAACTTATGGTCAATCTAGCTCCTATTTTGTTAATTAAAATACCCCGAATGCATTTAATAATGATTAAATACTAAAAATGATGAATATTGATCCAGAACCTTTGTGTGTTGTATAACGGTACGTGTGGGAGTTTCTCCTAACATTATGCCGATATGTGTTATGTTAATTGTATGTGTTGATCCAACACTTGTGTGTGAATTGATAGTATTATTATGATTGATCCAACCTTGTGCCCAATGGTAAGAGCGGGCTGATCCAGCATGCAAAATGCAGGTTACGAGGGTGTTGATCTAACACCATGAACTGAGGTAAGTCTACCTAGAATAACTCTAAGATAGGCATGAGTATTAGGTTAAAAGTTTGAGCCACGTGGTGCCTACTGGAGCGAATGGCTATTCAGGTAAAAACGTATGTAGGGGTATTTTTGAACTGTCTGGTGAACCATCAGGTGGGGATTCCACCCACCCAATGGAGAACTCCTTCGTTGGTTAAGCATGACCCGCTGATCTAGTGAGGAAAATCATGACTCCAAAAGAAAGTTGAAAGTACTAAGTCTAAAATACATAATACGTACAGGTTCTTGGTGATCTACCAACCTTGAAGAATCCACAGGTTTGACGAGAATGGAAATGGGATAGACGAGAATGGAAATGGGATAGTGCTGGGTAAATTATGTGATGCACTATATGTGTGATATATATGTTGTTGCATGATATCACATGATTCTTACGAATTGTGGGTTTGCTTATTTGCTTACTTTGTCGTTAGATATTTCTCACTCAGCGTCATTGCTGAACGTGTAGTGTGTTTGTATGCTACACGTAGGTAATAAAACAATGATGAACCTAGAGCCGATCCCGGAAGGCAATGAAGAGGATGAGATGTGGGACAACATGACTTATTACGTTTTCGGGCATGAGTCCCAACTTGTGTTTGTTTTAAATACTAAAGCTTTCGCATTGTTTGGTTTTACTTTGATGATGGATTTTTAAAATAGGATCTCTTTGAAAATATTGTGTTTTAAAATTTGAAGACAGAGAGATATTAATTTTGAAAATTCACGGGTACGTATCTAGTTTCACTTTTAATAAAAATTTAGCCTAACAAATAGGTAAACCTTTTTTAGGATAGAGTAAAAACAGTTTAGTTCTATAGCCACTCAAAGAGAGTACTTAGGGAGAGCATCATTCCTATTGAGACACCTACAGTGTGTTTTATTTGCAAAATTGATAGTTTTTACTCCCAAATCCCTTGGTAAATCCCTTCACCCAGTCCCAATCTCAACACATTCCCCAATCACGTCAATTACACCAACAATTTTAGTCAACTTTGATGTCAAAATTTTTAACCTCAAAGTAACATTAATTACACTCCGTAATTGACATAGTTGGGATATGAGTTAGGGTTAGGATTAGGTGGCGGGTTTACCACGGGAATAGAGATAAGAACTATCAGTTTTATGAATATAGTATCGTAGGTCTCTCAATTGGGAACAATATCTTCTGTAACCACTTTTTTGTAGGACATTTTAAAAAAGGAAGCTATTTATGAAAAAAATGACAAGTCTCATTTCCAAAGGCCCTTTTAGACCTGATCACTATCATCAAATAAATTAGACTTTAATCACAAATTATATTGAATAGAATCTGCACCTTGTCCTTAGAGATCTAAACTTAACATAATTACTCCATACTTTTTAACACCATACTTTTTAGTTTTGTCAACTAGTCAACACCATTTATGAACGAACTTGATAGTTTTGTTTTGACATTTTAACGGTTCACACCGATACAAAATGTTAGTTCATTTAAAAAAAATTGCAGTGACATTATATATTAATGTAAAACATCACATTAGCGTGACACTAACACAAAATATGAATACATGTGTTTGGTGTACAAATTTTGGTGCTTAATTGTACAAATAGTTAATCTAGATTGGAAATCCGAGTAAAACTCCTATCTCTTCCATCTCCTTTCTACTGTTCATTGTCTCCTCCGGTGATCTCAACTTCCCGCGACCGGTTATAGCTGGGCTGGTAGTGAGTGGATCCGTAAAAATGTCACACAGCGATACAATACCTTTGCACAGCTCATCCCAATCCGACATTGACGAGATCGAGAACCTCATCAATTCCCATCCTTCTACCGTTTTACCAGCGCACCCACCGTCCCCTCTCCGCGCTTCCATCCCCGTATCTTCCTCCCCGTTCATACCATCCAATCTCCCCCCACCTTCCGTCTCCAATGTCAGACCTGCCCCCGCCCCTCCGATTCCCCAGGCCCCGCCCCTCCTTCCTTCCTCGTCCCGTCCCACTACAGGGCAGTCTGGTATTGACGGAACTGGGTTCGGATCTAGTCCAAATACACTTACGGAGCCCGTCTGGGATACAGTCAAAAGAGATCTTGCGAGAATTGTCAGTAATCTGAAACTCGTGGTTTTCCCTAACCCATTTAGGGAGGATCCTGGGAAGGCATTGCGTGATTGGGATCTGTGGGGGCCGTTCTTCTTCATTGTCTTCCTCGGACTAACTCTCTCCTGGTCAGCATCTGTTAAGAAGGTACTACACATGCAAATTTTCACGCAGTTAGTGATACAAAGCGAGAAATCTCTACCCAACTAATAGTTTTGACAAATAGAGGATTTAGCTTCATATTCCTGTGTTTCTATGATATTGTGTTTTTAATGATCCGGAGTGAAAAGGAATCGTTTTCCATGGAAGGAAGTATCCCAAATGTTAGTTAAGTGTGTATATAATGAATATTAAGTCTTGAGAAGAGGATAGAGGATTCAAGTTTATATCTATGTGTGGAAGAGTGATGAGAAATGATCATTTTGAATTCTAACATTCTATAAATTCTTACTTACTGGTACCACATTCTCTCATTGCCTTATGAGTTGATCTCACCAATGCTCTTAAACATGACATAAGTGATAGTATGAAGAGCTGTCTTGCTAAAATATATATTGCATTATTATAATTTTTGCACATCCAGCCTTGTAATTTCAAGAAGGTAATTCTTGACTTATAAATTGAATAGCACCATAGTTGTGCAATCCTTAAAGCATCAGTGTGCTAGTGATCTTCAGTTCTTGACTTGTGAAAATGGTTCAAGAATATGTACTGGTCTTGTATGCATAAGAAGCACATAACAAGCTGCTGAGGGAAATTGTTTACGTGTTCACGTCAGAAGCCATTAGTGTCATGAACTCATGGCCTAGTCTAGGTGATGACTATATGACACATAGGCAGCGAAGCAGCGGAGAATACCCGCCAGGGCAGCTCTCGTTGCCTGAGTAAAACTGGGCATTGGATGTCGTTGTCTAGGCGTTTCTGGCTATGCCTTGAATCTATTTCTTCCCAATTTAATTTGACCTGCAACCTTAACTGCTTTTTCCTGATTTCAATAGTAGCATAAAACCTTAGTAAGAAGAAACCCGAATGGACTTAAAATAAAGAAAAACCCTAAAGAAAAGCTCCCCCTCCTCACGTTTGCCTTTTTAAATTTTGTTTCATGGCTAATTTCTTTCTTGATTTTTTTTCTTTAGATAGGAGCCACATTTATAATGTCACTCCCTTTTGGGAATGTTTTCTCGTTTAATATACTGGAGATGGATGAATTAGTAATTACTGTATATATTATACTATATACTCCGTAAAGTTTTATATATCTTCTCTCCTACTGGGATTTTCTTGTTTTGACTTTTCGAGTTAAACCAGTTAAACTTTGACCGCTAATAAATATTGTTATGAATTACTCTGTATATTTATCTAAATTCTTATTTCCAGTTTTGTCATGGCGGTCAGTGGTCCAAATCAACATCATTTCAAAAAACATTGGAAATGCTGCTTAAAAACACCTTCCCATGACCCCCATAATGTGTGAGAGTTCTTGCATTGACTACTTCCTTTTTTTGGAAGAATACCATTGAAGAAGTTACGCATTTACTTATGGTTTTCACTACTATTTGTAATTCTGTTTGCATTCCACTGCAATTCTTCTAAGAAAAAAGAAATTCAGTAATCCCTCCTTTAAACAGTGATGGTCTGAATCTGTTAATTTATTTTTAAATTTTTCCGCAATCATCTTCATTTCCCAACGAGTTAAAGCACCCTTATCTTCCGAAGTCTCTTTGCATTCTTAAAGCTATAGCTTGTAATGCTAGGTTAATAAGCATATTGCATGAATTCTCTGTGAGTGTTGCACTTAACATCCTTTTAAATGTGTACTATGCTTACTTTCAAATATTAGGAGGAACTTTCTCTGTTAATTTTGGTGTGGGTTCTTTGATGGTATGCCATATATTAACCCCCAAGTACGTGACAAGTTGACAAAAATTGTGTTT
This sequence comes from Cuscuta australis, assembly GCA_003260385.1. Classification (NCBI taxonomy): domain Eukaryota; kingdom Viridiplantae; phylum Streptophyta; class Magnoliopsida; order Solanales; family Convolvulaceae; genus Cuscuta; species Cuscuta australis. The sequence continues at coordinate 1,037,749 of NQVE01000017.1, forward strand.
TATTTATGATGAGAATAATGTGCGCGATCATTTTTCTCATTGTGTTGATCTGCCTATTTATCTTGTTATTGTTATTTAATCATATGAGTTTCACAAGTTTCGCTCCGTACGACTCCATATAAAGCCATGTTTGAGGATATTTCATCATCCCAAGAATTCATTGAAGGACTCTGGTTTTAAAGTCAACCTTCATTTTGTCTAAAATTCATCTAGATTAGGACAAGCTGTAATTTACTCAATTGCTTATCTGCCCCAAACAAGTTTTTTTAATAACTACAAAAAACATAAGAAAAGAGCACAAAATGTATTGTAATATGCAAGACCAGGCTGATGGTTATAGGACTAAAGTGTACACGAATTCTGGTACATTCATGCTAATCTTACAGAGCTTGCAAGTCTCTTGTTCAATACAACTGGCTAATGGTTAACATTTCAAGAGACTAATTTCTGTTTCATTTTCTTGTTCCTGACATATTTCTGCTGCAGTCTGAGGTTTTTGCTGTTGCTTTTGCACTACTTGCAGCAGGTGCTGTGATTCTTACACTGAATGTATTGCTGCTGGTAATGCTCTCTCTCTCTCTCTCTCTCTCTCTCTCTCTCTCACCCACACCAGATCTCATTTAAGAGTATTTAAAAAACCATTCTTGGGCCACAACCACAAGCTTGAGCTTTTGGTTGAGTTGGTTCATTGACATGACATCGGAGCCTTGTAGACTAAGAGGTCACGGGTTCAAAACTCAGTGCCACCCAATATTAAATAAAAAGTAAAGTTTCACGTCTAAGGCTCAAAGAAGTCACGCCTGCACGTGACGGAGCGTGTTAGAGTATTTAAAAACCGATTCCTTGGCCACAACCACAAGCTTGAGCTTTTGGTTGAATTGGTTCCTTGACTTGATGCATGGACACACCTACACATGAATGGACACTTTTTTCTAAACATCATTTTTGGGACATACTCCTCCCGTCCCAAAATAATGTTCTCGTTTTGCTTATTGAGGTCAAAATTGAAAAGCTTTGACCACGAAATCCAAAAAAAAAAATTGAAAAACTTTGACGATAAGGAATTGAACATTTGTATTGATTATATCTTATGATATCCTTATCAATTCAATTTTAAGCTGCTAAAATAGAGTTGTCTTCACTGCAGGGCGGTCACATAATCTTCTTCCAGAGTTTGAGTCTGCTCGGGTACTGCCTATTTCCGCTTGATGTTGGCGCTCTTATCTGCATGGTGATGGACAATGTAATAGTTAAGTTAGTGGTTGTTGGTGTGACGCTGGCATGGAGCTCTTGGGCAGCATACCCGTTCATGAGCACCGCCGTCACTTCTAGCAGGAAAGCTCTTGCACTCTATCCTGTTCTTCTCATGTATGTATCTGTTGGCTTTCTGATCATCGCCATTGATTAGTGTGTTGCTTGCGTTGCTGCTGGTGGCTTGTGTTATATATTGACATAAAGACCAAAAGGTACATGTTTGACAATCACATGGAAAAATGTCTCACACCTGATTTTGTTTGTTGTGTTACCTCCTTGACTGTATCAACTTTTACGGAATGTATGTGTTTTAATACTCCAATGCTAGTTCCAATACAGTTTTGCCTGTGAGAACAAGTTATCTACTCCCTCAGTTCCAAATTAATCGTCCCACTTTACCTTTTCATCTATCTCAAAGTAAATGTCACGCTTTTTTACTTTTCCAATAAAGTAAAAAATAGATTTTAACAATCTTTCATTCTTCTAAAGAGATTTCAATCACCAACTTTTTACTTTTTAACATTTTTCATAAACTTTGTAGGAACAATCAATTTTACGGGGGTGGGCTAGGAGTTTAGGGTGAGAATTACATGAGCTGAAACAAATAATTTTATAATCATAGCATTGTAGCTAACCCAATCGAATTGGTGTAATAGTTTTACACCATTTAAATGTTTTAAGATTATCATTTCTCGTATATGGAGTGTGTTTATAAACACAACAACAATAACCTAGTTGGATTCCATAGGATCTGCAGAGGGTGTGTACACAGACCTTGCCATAGAAACAGAAATAAAAATAGACCTCATCCATTAATTAAGTTTGATCAAAGAAATGTGGCGTAAAGAAATCGCAGCATAATGGTAAAGTAATGACAATGCATGCCCGTCTTTTAGAAACGGAAGGGATCTTAAATATATCTCGTCACTTGTGTTATACTTTTAATTAATTCATTTAGAACTCTGTCATAGTGCATTCTCGGATTTCCACAATGCACTCACAAGTCTTGATTTTATTTAGGGTCCGTTTGGTATACGGAATTGATGGAATCGAAATTGAATTGAAATTGAAATTACATGGGATTCAATTCCATAGAATTGAATTCTGATAATTCCAATTCATTTTTTGCACTATCAATTCCAAATCCACATAATTTTTGTGCTACCAAACACCAGAATTGGAATTGAAGTCCTCAATTCCAATTCCATAGTTTGAATTCCGTGTACCAAACGGGGCCTTAGTATTCCAACTTTAGGTATGTTACTTTTCAGTGCAAATCAGTTGCATCAGAGAACTTTGCAGGTTCAATGTGTAGACGGTTTCCTTTTTCAAAGCACAATTCAGGTGTTTCCCCTGTGGTTTAAACATACCAATATTTAGTCCATGCAAAAAATGGTTTGAGCCTCATTATCAGAATTTCATAGTGCATTCTCATATTTTGACAATTTTCATTTCCCCTATGGAGAGCCAAAGATTCACTATTTTTGGCTTTGGGGTATGATGGAATGAATAAAGCAAATTGGTTCTTTAAACTGTCTGCGCTTCTTGCAATTGTGTAGTAACAGTTTGTCAATGCAACTTTCGACGCTCATCATGGGTCATTTGGAAATAACCTTACCCCGCAATGGGCGGGAGCCATTGAGGCACTGGGGTAATGTTGTTTATTCTCAGATTTTGACAACGCATTCCCAGACCTTCAACACATTTTCAAACATTGAACTCATTTTTAAATTTTCAACACATTCACCTTATTTCATAATGCATTCTTAGACACTGCCATAGCCCTTGGTGCATTCTCATATTTCCACAACGAGTCCTCCTTTTTATCTAATTTTTGAGATTTAGATAATTCACTTTTCAGTGCAAATCTGTTGTTCATTGAAAAAAGAAACAATTTACTTATTGAACTTGAAAACAACTTCATAACACATTCTCAGATTTTCGAAATGCATTCTCAGAATGTGAATGTTTGAGTCATTTCAATGATGAATTAAGATAAAAAAAACTCTAGGGAATTTCAGAGGATGGTACAAAAGAAAGAAAACATACCTGATTTCATAATTCGAAACTTCATGGATGTTAACTACAAGACATAAAAATGGATGGAAATTCATGCGCCTTTCGAGCAGATTAGAAGACTATCACTATGTTTGGTTCAAGGAATTTGAAAGCGAAAATAAAATAAAGTGGAAAACACTATTTCTTGTTTGGTTAGAGAGGAAAAGAAAGAAAAAATGGAAGAAAATGAAAATGAGAAGGAAAAATGTACTAAGTGGATAAAAACCAAATTCCTCCCATTTTGGTGAGGAAAATGAGAGAAAATCGTTTTCCTTTCTTTTCCTTCCAAATTCCTTGAACCAAACATAGTGTATCTTCGATTAATCAAGGATTCCATGGCAAAAAAAGGAAACAAAGCTAAAGTTGTCTAGGATAAAGTTGAGCGATTGAGAAATTACATAACCCATCTTCTGTAAAAGATATTGATAGTTTCTTGGGACATGCAAGGTTTTACAAAAGTTTATAAGGGATTTTTCTAAAATCCCTAAACTCTTAACTCGAATTTTAGAAAACAAGGCAAATTTTTTCTTCTCCACGAAGCGTAAAATTGCCTTTGATGCTTTAAACAAGAAGTTAATTAAAGCCCCGGTCCTCACTGCCACTGATTGGATGACTTGTTTTGATATGATGTGCGACACAAGGGACTTAGTAATTCAGGCTATTTTGGAACAACGTAGGGACAACCGCTTCAATCTCGGCCCATTTACTACAGTAGTAAGCAGACCTTGGCTGGACTGCAACTTAATTACACTATAACTTAAAACTAATTTCTTGCCATGATTTTTTCCTGAGAGAAGGTTAGATCCTACATATTGCTTTCTAAAATAATTATCTATATTTATCACTCAATAATGAGATATTTATTGAAGAAACAAGATTTTAAATCTATTGGCGTTCGGTACTTTTGTTACAAGAATTTAATTATGAGATTTTAGACAGACAAGGTTATGCTAATCAAGAAGCTAACTATCTTTCTAGGTTAGACGCTGGATTAGTAGACAAATTTAATAATACTTAAATTGAGGAGTTATTTTCTAAAGAGATATTTTTTAGCGTTTATCTTGCTATTGAGAAACCGTGGCACAAAGAGACATCGCCAACTACTTTGTTGGGGAAGTCCTACTACCTGATCTCTCATACCACATGGAAAAGAAGTTTCTCTCAAAAGTTTAGCACTATTCATGGGATGATCCTTATTTATTTAGTCTATTCTGGTGAAGTAGTGTGTCGTCATGCCAGCAAGTCTAAAGTTCGCAATATCTTGATGCACTATCACTCCGGGCCTGTTAGAGGTCACTTCTTTGGTAATCAAAATTCCCGTCGAGTGTTGGACTATAGTTTTTACTGGCCTTCTATTTTTAAGGATGCAAATAATTTTGTTAAATCTTGTGATCAATGCAAGAGAGTTGGGAACATCTCTAAACGAGATGAAATGCATGAGTATTATATTATATGTTTCCATGTGAAGTTTTCAATTCTGGGGCATTGGTTTCATGAGATCGTCACCAAGCTCTCGTGGGAATAAATATATTCTAGTTGCAATGACTATGTGCCAAAATTGGTGGAGCCTCAAGCTTTTCCAGCCAACGGCTCCAGAACTCTGGTAACGTTCCTCAAGAAATTCTTTACTAGATTCGGCGTCCCTAAAAGATTGATCGGCAATAGAGGAACCCACTTTCAAAGTGGCCATATGGCTAAATTGTTAGCCAAATATGGGTTCCAACACTGTTGTGGAGTACCATTTCATTTTCAAACAACTTAAGACTCCGATACGAACTACTCCATTCCACTTAGTGTTTGGGAAGTCCCGGCACTTACTAGTAGAAATTGAGCATAGGGCGCTCTAGCCTCTAAAGAATGTCTATCTTGACTTGGATATTATTAAAAGAGAGCATTTTTTTAGTTGAATGAGTTAGATGAGTTACTAAAATTAGTACTCCTTGAGAAGTCGTAGAACAACGATGTAGTTGTCAAAACATCGTTGTTTGCATGGTTTTGCCTTTTTATGCCATCTTTTGATTCCCCCTTACTTCGACACTTCATAATTGATTTTAACTCCAGCAAAAGATGGTTCTAGGTACCCAATATCCTTTTTAGGTCCATGTGAGTTAGTCAACAAAAAGACTTATGAAAAAAATGTTTCGAACATGTACACACCCACAACTTAATATAGGCATTTAAACGTTACCTTTGCCAACACTTTTTTGTGGTTGGTGGATTCCAATATACTCAAGTTGTGTGTCTATATCTTGGTTTGATTTGATTAGGTTACGAAAATGGTATGTGAGTCTTTTTCTTTTCATCATAAAAAAGAAGTAATATGGTTTCTTTGTTTCTTTTCCCTGTGATAGAGATGTTTTAATCGAATATCCTTTTTTTAGTTGCATTTAAGTAGTGTGCTTCATTTTGGCTGAAGTGCCTATGCCTAGTAAAGCATGCTCGTGCTATATGTTCTACTTTATTGTAATAATGACGTATTGTAACACCCTAGCTCCCACCTTGGCCATAAGTAGTGTCTGCTCATAGGATTGTAGACTAGCACCACAAACAAACACAAGAATTTCCCGTGTACTTTGCCCTCACTCGTGCGCGCCCAAGGAACTTTCTAGGGGGTCACCCATCCTCGAATTGCTCCAAGTCTGGCACATTTAACCTTGCAGTTTCTAAGTGATGAGCTCTCAAAAAGAAGATGCACCTTGTTGGCATGAGTAGTACTACCGATCCTTTTGAACCTTTTCTTTCCCAATAAACTTATTTTCAAATCAGGATATTACATTCACCTCTACTAATGAATGCAACATCCTCGTTGCATCATTTTTTTCAAACCCCTAAATCTTCCCCACTATGTGAACTAAGCTCGCTGGCCCGTCACGGTCACATGGTTGCTCTGATACCATTTGTAACACCCGGCCCCCACCCTGTCCGTAAGTGTCTGCTCATAGGATTGTAGACTGGCGCTAGAAACCAACACAAGTCTTTCCCACACACTTTGTCCTCACTCGTACGCGCCGAAGGAACTTCCCAGGGGGTCACCCATCATAGAATTCTTCTAAGTCAAACATGCTTAACTTTGGAGTTTCTAAGTGATGAGCTTTCGAAAAGAAGATGCACCTTGTTGGTATGAGTAGTACTATTAATCCTTTTGAGCCTTTTCTTTCCCAATCCATTTATTTTCAAATCAGGGTATTACACATATAATATTTGGATTGTGCATTCTCCTAGGTTAATAATAATTACTTCTAGGTGTTCTAATATGATCATGAATTTTCTTAGAGTCTTCTAGGTTGTCTACTGCTCCTATGTACAATATTTATAGGTTGTCTATTATCCTTTTTATTATTTCTAGGTTGAGCCCTATGTTCATTAGATTTTTGCTCAACTTCATCATTATTTACATCTTCACCAAATCCTAGTCCATGTTTAGTGAATTGCATGCTATCAAGAACAAGATTTAGATTTCTATGATGATTAATAAATTTCTTTAAAGTCCCTTCATGTTTTGCAACTTGTTCTTTAAGGAAACTACAAGGTTCACAAGCACTACTTGAACACTCATGTTTGTTGGTGCTTCTTTTCCCAAGAAACCTTGTTTTGTTTTTAAGCATTTCATTATCTTATACTCCCTCCGTCCCCCATAGATCTTCCCATTAGCCCTTTTTATTGGTCCACCATAGATCTTCTCATTACCTTTTTTAATAATTAAAATACCACAACTACCCCCACTTACTTTATTTGTTACACCTCACCCACCTCATTTAATACACTCCATCCATTTTCATTAAGGGTATTATGGTAAACTTTCACCCTTTTTCAACTCTCCTTAAAAACCACAAAAAGTCAAAACGAGAATATCTTAGGCGAATGGAGGGAGTATCAATGTTTCTAACTCTTTTTCCAAATTGGAGAGTTGTTTCTTTAAAGACTTATTTGTTTTAGAGGCCACCAATGAATTCAACATAGAGTTCTTCTAACACTTCTTGCATTTCCTCTAAAGTATAAGAATCTTTTAAGGAAGAATCACATACCTCTTGGTCGTGTTCCTCATGGGCCATGAGACAGAGATTTGCGGTTTCATTCTCTTCTTCATCAGTGTACTCGTCTCTGGTATCCCCTCCCCATGAGATGTAAGCCTTTTAGTGCTTCTTGAATGACTTCTTCTCGACTTTTGGACATTTTGGTTTGATGTGTTTAACTTCTCCGCATTGATAGCATCTTGGAATTATGTCCTTTTTCTTCTCTTGTTTATTACTTAGAAGTTTGTGAAACTTCTTAATTATGAGATGAAGCTTGTCATCATCACTAGAATCTTGTGCCACTTGTTTGTGTCGTGTGTTTGCTTTGAGGGCTATCCCTTTTTGTCTTGAGTCATCGAAAGATGGGTTAAGAATAGTAGATTCTTATGTTTTTAAATTACCTCAAAGTTCATTGATTGTAATAGTGGTGATGCCAATCGACTCTTGTATAGCATCGACTTTAGATCGCCATTCCGGAGTCAAACTTTACAGGATTTTTCTAACCAACTACACCTTCAATTCTTGAGTGTATGGAGATCGTCGATGTCAATTGTCCTTCACCTATTCATGTATACAACATTCTTGAAGAAGAACCCATGGTCGTTTCTCTCAAGTTGTTAAGTCTTTTAGAAAATTAGATAATATGTGCCCTTCATTAGGGGGGCAAGGTGAATAGTGAGGTATAAATGTTAATAAATTTTCACGGAATAAAGATCGTAGGGATGAAGTGGAGTGTGGAATTAAAAGCGTAAGGAAAGAATACACCGATATATACTGGTTCACCACAACTTGTGGCTAATCCAGTCTCCCGAGCTACACTACTTCTGTTAAGCTTAAGGGAGATTAAAAAACCGGTAAAACCTAAGAACTCGAGTCACACGAGCCTCAATAGCCTAACATATCATTTCTTCAAATCTACTGAGGGAAGAAATCTCTCTTAAAGTGTTTACAACATTCAAGCACTCAAGAACAAAAACTCTTTGAAAGAGTAAAATATGAGTATACTGGTTTTAGAACAAGAACACACTTAATTCTTCAAGAATTATCCCTCAAAATCTATGGAAAATATTGATGAAATGATGCTATGTAAAGTCATGAATTATGTGAAGAATTGTGTATTAAAGTAGACCCAAGAGACCCCTTTTTATACCCAAAAACAAGGTGCAATATAAGGGAGAAGATTGAGGTTAATCGACTTGATTTGTGGAAATCAAATCAAATTTGATCTCCAGAAAAGCATGCTAGACATCAATGTTCTAAACTGAACATCGCTGTTTTGAGGTTTGACTTTCCTTTTGGAATGGCCAACGGTCATGAGAACATCGTTGTTCGTAAGACAACATTGATGTTCTATACGTGACTTTCAAATATGGAAAGATTTGGTCATTAAGGTTGCCAACAGTGAGATGTGAACATCGATGTTCACTAAGAAATATCGTTATTTCAAAACCTTTTGTCAAAAAGTGGAGGAAGCCAAGGTTTCAAAACAACGTTGCTCATATGGGAACATCATTGTTTAGCCCTGAGACCAAAAACCATGTTTTAAGGCTAAAACCAAGGCTTGTTTAAGGTTGGCCAAGACCAAAAACGGTGTTTGAAAACCAAAAATCAATCCTGGATTGGAAACATCGACTATCAACCCAATATTTGATGTTTTGGATAAATTTTCAAAAACCAAGTTTGAAAACCATGGTTAAGGACCAAAATTGTGTTTGAAATCTAGAAACCAAGCCTGGCTTGGAAACATCGAATATCAATTCAATATTCGATGTTCGGGCTGGTTGGCTAGATTTTTGGAAACCAAGATTAAAAATTATATTTAAACTGAAAACCAATCTTTGAAAACCAAAAACCATGAATGCTCATGAACATCAAATAACGATTTGATATCTGATGTTTTGAGGTTGGTCAGGTGGAAATAAAAACCAGGGGCAAAAATAAAGTTGCCTAAAATAGTCAAAAACCAAGAACCAACGGCCATACCCAAAAGCCATGGTCAAGACTAAATATTTTATATCTCAGGGATATTTGATGTTTTCCTTGGCATTTAGAAACCTAGGCGTGGTCTTTAGTTTAAGTCAAAAGCCAAGCATTCAAAAAACATCATCGTCTTTCCTTGTGTTTTTGTTTTTTCAAAGAACTCTTGTCATCGCCTTTGAATCTTCCTAAATATTTCTATGATCATGACAGCTTGTCAATATCAAAATCTACATAGAGTAAACGTTTCCATTAGCAAAACGTCAATGTGAAAATGTATTCCAACAATTGGTTAAGAATGATAAGGGTTAATAAGTACTAGTAATGGATGAGATTGCGCTTAAGTGATAAATTGGGAATCTTATCTCTGAAAAGAAGCTCTACTACTCCAGTTAATCCCATGATGCGAGGGAGCAAGTAAGCATTATTAATATGATAAACCCACCATCTTAATAATATACTTTCACCACGATTGTGTATTCTATCTCATTGGAAAGCTCTGTACTAAAAACATTACCAATTAAAAATGAACTAAAATAATAATAATTAATAGAATAATAATAATAATTCCAATGATAAATATGGGCACCATTGGAATACTCACTGACATTTTAAAGAAATAAATAAATGATAGAGAGATAACTATCCTAGGATTAAAATCTATTAAAAATTTAACCCTTTAGAAAATGATTTAAGATTAAAACTTGTGCACATCATTAAGAATTCAGAAAGCATGTGAGTTTAATAAAAAAGAGAAAAATCAACAAGGGATTAGATAAAGTTAAGGGTAAATTATTACTTGCAAATTATTGTTGTTTTCAAGGGTTACGAGTTTTGACAGTAAGTCATAAAATCTCTCTTCCACTTAAGATGAATTTGTTGCTTGAGGCGTTGAGGGCAAACAATGTTTAAGTGTGAGGAGATTGATAAGTTCGTTTTGTACTTGTATTTACCCTCACATTTAACGTGTTTTTGGACTCATATTAATAAGGTTTGAAACTCTTAAATTAATTTTACCATTAAAAGTTTACTTTTTCACTAAATAAAGTAGAAATATTTAATAGGGCAAGAAAATATAAACAGTGTTTAACTTTAGCAATAAATAGAAATATATCTTGCTATCTGAATGGAATCTGAAGTCTGCCAAAAAGAAAAAAGGGCTCTAAATTAAGTTTTAAGCAAAACAGTAGAGAAGGTGACGAGTGCACGACAGGTAGCTTGATTAACAGCCGCGTACTTGGTCGCAAGACAAGGATGTGACAAAGAGCAATGGGCGTGTGTTAGTCGTTATGCCTACACCTTAGGGGGGTGGTGAATAAGACGTTTAAAATATTTTCGGAGTTTAATAAAAACGGTGTTGGCAATGCGGAAGCAATAAATAAAACGCAGAAATAAAAGCGTAAAGTAAAAGACACACCGATTTTATACTAGTTCGGGAAACCCCTACTCCAGTACCTTAAGGCTCCTCCTTAAGGATTTCCGAATCCACTAAGTCTTGGTCTCTTGAACTCCGTCAAAGCACCGCACTAGTTTTGTCAGACAACCCTTGCCAATAGGATTCACTCCGAGATTTTACAATGGCTATCTTGAACCTTTTACACTAAAGATTTTACGGCTATCTTCGACCGTTCCCCCAAGGATTTCAAAGGCTATCCTTGAACCTTTACTCAAGGATTTATACGGCTATCCTTAACTGTTACAACGTGAGAATTTAATGGCTATTCTCGACCGTATAAAATGTGTGTTTGATGAACACAAACAAGGGTTCAACACAACGGCTTGAATATAAAAATGTAGAGCGAAACTTAGCCGGTGTAGAACGAAATTATACTCTCTCAAAAATACAATATAAACTTATGAGTATATATCTAAAACACAAGCTCAAAGTGCGTGTATAGAAATTAGGAATTTAAGGCTCTTTAAATGGCCAAAATATTGAAAATAATGAGTAAAAGAATGAACACACTTATTATATAAAGTGAGGATGTTTGAAACTTTGTTTCTTGTTAAAATATGAAGATTTAAGCTTGTATTTATAGTGGAAAAAGTAATTTTGCCGTTGGAGACAAATTTGGAAGGATTTTGACTAATTAAAAGTGATTAGATTTGAAATCTGGAATTTGAATTTTTTCTCCAATGGTAACGATAGGGGGTACCGTTGAAACGGTATAGGGTACCGTTAAAATAGAATTTAGGCTGTTTCTCTGCCGTAATGGTCGGTACCTGTGTTGTGGTCACTGTAGGGGGTACCGCCACAGTTCATTCTGGGCTGAGCTAGAGTTGAAACGGTCGGTACTTGCCAAGGTCTACAGTAGGGGGTACCTTCTCAGGTTGACTCACGGTACTCCTTACGGTAGGGGGGTCCCGACCAGACGGTAGGGGGTACCTTCTCAAATTGGCTCACGGTACCCCTTACGGTACCTGTTACGGTATATGGTACCTTTTGACTGTTTTGATGATCTTTTATATTTTTGTCCAAATAATTTCCAATTTTGTTTAAAACCTTTTGGATGTTTGAAAATGATTATAAGAAGGTTTTAAACATATTTTGTGAGTGCTTTTGAGCTTGTGAATATATGCATATAAAATCATATCCTTACAATGGTTTCTACCTATATTCTACGGTAGTTTAGTATTTCGACTTTCATTCTTGAGAACCGAATCTTAATGGATTCTTGTTGTACCTGAAATACTTAAACAACCATTAGCTCTTATATTGTTTGTTAACATCAAAAACACGAGGCTTAACAAACCAAGGTTAATAATGCAGGCGGCATTCCAAATGGCGCAGGTTGTGAAATAGGGATGGAAGGCGTTCACCTACTTTCCTGCATATCAAAGATTTTCAAATTACTAAAGGTTCTAGAATGTTCCATATTTTAGGAGAAGTAGCGGCGACAGGCGCCCGACTGCCTGTTGGTCAAGCATGCCTATAAAGACCTTTTTTCAACCTTCGTTATTATCTGTCTAACTTTTCTTATTGGTTTATCAGCTTATTATCAATATGTAAACATAGTATTTTTCATTCATTCAATATCATAATCAACATAACGCCTTTAGATTAACAACAAAGATTATTAATCTGTCATAGGTTAAGACTTTTCAATATTCAATATTCAATATTCATTAAATATTCCCTGTGAATTTTTTTTAACAATAATCTAATACTATTTCTAGTTCAAGGCCAAATTAATAACAAGACTCTTATATTATTCCTAAACTAAGGCTAAATTAATATCGAGACTCTTAGACTAATCTAGTCTAAGGCATAATGAATAACCAGACTCTTAAACTGTAATCAGTTTAAGGAAAATTTGAACTGATAACCAAACTCTTAAGCTATAATTAGCTTAAGGAAAATAATAACCAGACTCTTAAACTGAAATCAATTTAAGGCAGAAATCGAACAGCGGACTAACTGTCAGGTTGGGTGGTGCACCCAAACGAGTAGGTACTCAAGTTTGGTTTGCGGATCTTGTACGTACGTTTTAACCCTGGCCACCAGGTATTATACCCGCAAGGCCTATCTAAATTGATCGATCATTTGTGGGTCTCTCTTAGAGTTCTTCTAGATAGCGTGAACAATCAATTCATAATTTAATCAATATCATACACATTAAGTTATTCACAACATAATCATCATCATAATAGTATTCAATAATCCCAATCATCCAAGTTCTAATCATACGAACATATGGTCATATTTTGAACAATCATAATCCAAACTACATTTATCATCATTTAATCCATGTTAACAATGTGTCAATATTCAATCAAGGTAAAGTCACCATCAATATAATATGATCATAAGCCTAGTTTAATCAAGATATAGTCATGAATTCATAATCATATTTACAGAGGCACAATTAATCATAAACATCATTTAATAATAATCATTCATACATGATATTTTAAAACATATAGCAACCTAGTGTCAGGTGTTAATATCCTAGCTTACTGTCATGCATGAACTTGGTATTTTTGTTTAGAGCATTATATTTAGTTTAAATAGTATTAGTTTTGATTTATAGTTTAAAAGTAACAAAAATGGGGGTTTTCAAGTTGATTTTCGAGCTGTTCATCACTTAAAAATGACCGTGGCGGTCGACCATTATTGCAATCGTAGTACTGGTAGTTACTGATCATGCAATGGTCGGCCGTTGTGGCAAAATGGTCGACCATTCCTGCAAATTAGCCAGTATCACTTTGTCTTCCCCAAGAGTCCAAGCTTCCAAAACACCATTTTAAGTTTCCAAACTTCATTTTAACTATATAGAAATGTTCTTTAATAACAATTTGAAGGATTATGATTCTTGGTTCATCAAAAATGTATTTTCCATTTTATGGCACATAACTCAACCAAATGATTGTTTATGAACGTAGAAACAATCTATATGCATATTCTAAGCATTAGATATATCTAGGGTCTCACTTTGAGTCAAATGAAGGATTTGGAAATTTTCTGGTGAAACTTCCAGGGACGATTATGGCTATCCTCGTCGACCTCAAGCTCTCCGGGCAGCACCACTGAACTCTCCATACTTAGAGGGACACAAAGGAAGAAAAATGGGAAGAAATAATGTGTAGATGAAGGAGAACAATGGTCTCCTTATATAGGCAATGAAGAGGATATGAAGCTAAGGTCCTGTGATTTTGGTGACAATTTCACGATCAAGTTTTCGACTAGTGGAGGAGGCTGCTAATTTAATTGATTTCTCCACTGATTTTAACCAATTTATCCCAATTGGTGTACAATTTCTCCAAATTGAAATCCAATTATACTGTTGCAATCAAACAATCAAACTCTACGCAAATATATGTTTTTCACATTTATTTGAAATACTTTTTTCGAGACCATATTTTTGTGTGTTTGACTATGATAAAGTCAAAATTGATCTTAATTCTAAAGATTCTCATATTCAATTCATATTTTAAAATCTAATGATTTATTTCAATAAATCATTCAAGAGTTCATATAAATCAAATAATTCTTTACTAAATCTTGATTTGGGTCTGTACTGTGGTCCCTAATTAAGATCACACATACAGTTTGCATTTTCGATTTATTTCAACGAGATTTTTCCAGTTTGTGACATTGGATATTAAAACACATTCAATTCTTGCCCAAGTCCAACAATAGTTTATTTTAATGAAAAAAAAATTGTTTAGTAAAATATTAATTCAATAATACTTTTAGGGTGTGTTTTGGGGCGCTACACATGTAACTATAAAACGTAAAGAACAACACCAGATATGTTTACGTAGTTTGGAGAAACTCTCATAATCTTTGGGGCACATGTCCGTGTAATAGCTGTCCACTAAATCACTACATGCAAGTTACACCGGTAGACAACAACATGATGACACACATATGGCTTATTATGACAAAACTTCTAAACTAGGATTTCTAACTCGAACCTTGTTCGAATCCACTTTGACTATAATATCTCCATTATGCTCAAAAGGAAAAACATGGTTTACAACCCTATCCTTATGATCATGTTAATATTCAGGACATCACGATCTCTTTGGCGTTTAAAATCTGCTTCTTCATGTAGATCGTAACTTTCTTCGTGCTAGGGAAGCTCCAAGACGCGATGGGAGTGCTCTATATCAGCATATATTTTGTGATTTTCCCTCTCAATCCCTCCAAGAAACTCCTGGATCAGCTGCACATATATTGGATCTTCAAACCCTAATCTTATTAGGAATAAGTTAGTAAAAGTTGTCTTGAATACAACTTCTTTAATCTTTATCTACAAGTAGCCTAAGCCTCAAAATACCAATTGGATTTTTTATAAATATATCCAGCATGTAGTCATAGTCCCAATAGGTCTCTGACTCTAATTTTGGAGATCGGGAACTCATATTCCTACACAGGCCTTGCTGATCTCGGCACAGGTTAGTAGAAGTTGTCTAGAATATAACCTCTTAAACTTGATCCAAAAGTAGCCTAAAGCCTCAAAATACCAGCTAGATTTTTTGTAAATATATCTAGCATGTAGTCAGAGTCCTAATATGTCTCTCGCTCTAATTTTGCAAATCGCGAACTCATTTTCTTGCACAAGCCTTGCTGATCCCGTCATAGGGTGTTGTAGGATCTTTTATGTCACCCCCAAAAATTACAGCAACTCTAGGAGTCTAAATAAAATATATCTCTCCTAACAAATAGAGGTGTCTACCTAGTAAAACTCCTAACAAATATGAGATTTTATTTTTCCAAAAGATTAACCAATGCCTTCAAACTAACAGTCTCCCCCTTTGGCAATTTTTTGGCTAAACACATTGTGCATCATGCGTATCAAAGATTCAAGCATCTTTTAAGAATACAATTTTTTATCCCCCTTTTTGACACAAAATATGTCAAATTTATTTTGGGTAAAAAAGAAAAGTAATACCAAATTTTTTTAAGAGAATTACAATAATTACAAGCGTAAAATAAAATATTCTACCATTTAGATCCATGCACGTCCTTCCCAACTGAATTTTCTGCTGGAGCTTCATCCCTTTTTGCAAATTACTCCCCCTCAGGATATGCACCATAACCATATCTTACTTTAAAAAGCGTTATAACTCATATTCAGATCATCGTGATTGTCTGTAATAAACCACACAAAGATCAAACTAATATTTTAAGCTCAACTGCTCCGATACCAATTGAAATAACCAGGTGTGTAGCGGAAATCACCAAATAAAAGCTATGAAAATACATCAAACAAAAAAACTCTTTACAGGATATTATATACGTAGCAGTGTCACAGTAACAAATGATAGACAGTGTGCTATAACACCTTCTCCATCATAAGCACATACACAAAAGTAGATGATGCAGAGAGTGTTACATAGCGCCAACTAGGCAGAATGCTATCACTATAAAACGTAAAGTAGAACACCAGATATGTTTACAGAGTTCGAAGAAACTCTCCTAATTTATTGGGCCCACGTCCGTGTAATAGCCCTCCACTAAATCAGTAGATGCAAGTTACACTCGTACATAACAACATGATGTGACACACTTCTCCAAATTGTTATGACAAAACTTCTAATGTTGGATTTCTAAATCGAACCTAGTTTGAATCCGCTTTGGCTATCACATCTTCACTGAGATCACAAGGACAAACATGGTTGGCACCCCTCTCCTTAGGCTCAGGTTCATCTTCTAGACATCACGCTCTATTTGGCTTTTAAAATCTCCTTCTTCATGTAGTTTGTAACTTTCTTCACGTAAGGAAATCTCCAGGACGCGATGAGAATGCTCTACATCAACATATATTCTGTGTTATTTCCTTATCAATCGCTCTAAGAAATTCTTGGGATCAACTACATATATATTATTGGCTCTTCAAACCCTAATCCTAGTAGGAATGTGTTAGTAGAAGTTGTCTTGAATATAACTTTTGTAATTTTGATCCACAAGTAGCCTAAAGCCTCAAAATATCAGCTAGATTTTTTTTATAAATATATCCCATCATGTAGTCATAGTCCCAATAGATCTTCGACTCTAATTTTGTAAATCGTGAACTCAAATTCCCGCACAGGCCTTGCAGATCCTGTCATAGAGTTCTATAACATCTTTTGAGTCATCTTTGAAAATTGCAGCAACTCTAGAAATCTAAATAAAACAAACATCTCCAAACAAATAAATATTTCTCCCTAGTAAAACTCCGAAAAATATAGATTTTTATTTTACAAAAAGAATAGCCAACACCTTGGACTAAAAAATATTTGGGTATGGATTGAATTAAAGTAATGAGCTAATTTTAATACCTTAGATTTAAGTTAGAGACTTGATTAATTAGATTTTTTTTGTCTAAATTAAAGATGATACTAACTAATTAATACATCTGGCTAAGCTAATTTATTAATTAATCCTTTTGAGATTATTCATCTAGTTTGTCTATGAGTTAGGAAAGATAATCTAGCCAACCATTATTTAACACATCAATGAGGCCTGAAAATAGAATAAGTTTATGAAAAGAAAAATAAATAGTTATTTTCTCATTATCCTCATCAAAAGGGTAGGGATTTTATTTTCTTTTTGTTAGTAAATTATACCTTCTTATGTTCTTTTCCTTAAATATTTCTTCTTTTTCTTCTCTGACCAAACAAGAAAAATTGTTTCCCATATATTTTTTCTCTTTCAATTTCTTGGAACCAAGCATATAGGTAAAAGTTCGCTTACATATAATAATATTGTTTCTTTGTATTTTGAAAGTGGCAAAGTTATCCACTTACTATAAATAAACGTAGTAAATGTAGCTAAAAATTAAAGAAAGTGAATATGAAAATCTAGCTTTTAAATTAATTAAAAAGGGGACAAATGAAATAGAGTATGAGGGAGGGAGTAAGGAGTGATTAGGTTCCGTGCAGAAAAGGAAAGAAGAAGAAGAAGAAGAAGTGATTAGGGTGGTGGTAGCTTTCAATTTGAACATGATGATGACTAGGTAGGTAGGTAGCCACTCGTAGCTGTCTTGGTTTGTCACTTTCTCAAATCTAGCTATTGCGTTTGCAGGATGTGTTTGCAATTCTTACGTCGCCGTATGGGCCCCATGCATGCATGACCCTTTCTCCCAATGCCCAAACCGAACTGCTTTTTCATTCTTTAAATGACCGGAGGAGAAAGAGTGAGTTGATAAGGAGAGAGGAGTTTGGATTACATACATACAATTATGGCAAAGGACTTGAGGCATGTACTTGCCGGTTGCCTCACTGCTTCTATGCTTCTTATGCTCTGCAACATGATCAAGAAAGACCATATTGATCCCCTTTTGGTACCCACTACTAATTAACATTCCATTCAATCTGTCTTTTTCTTGCTTTATTATTATATTCCTCAATAGATTTAGTTAATTATTTCCATATATATCTGACATTTTTTTAATGTATCCTTGCCTCTCGCAATAGATACCTACAACCGCTTGTACAATATTTTTCGTAAATCCGTGATGAGTACCCATTTACGAGCAACTGAATGAATACCCATTTTTGAGCAACTAAATACTCATTTTCGAGTAACTGAATACTCATTTTTTCTCAAATTTTGTATTGAAAATGTGTATTCAGTTACTCAAAAATGGGTATTCAAGCGGATGTACACGAAACATCATACATTGATGTCCTTTTACATACTAAAACAATTGTGTAGTTTGTATTAAAAAAATTATTTTCTTGTATATAAATTGTAACTACATAATCTGTACTCTTTGACATTTTATATTAGTGGAAAGACTTTTTGAGATTTTAGACTAATTCATTAAAAATAACTTTTTAGAATGTGGATCACTAAGTCCAAATATAAGGGGCATTTGAAAGTGAATTAATTAATCTTGTGGTACTCCAAGTTTGATGCCATTTTTTTTACAGCAATAGCATGATTCATTTGATACTTCTTTCAAATTTCACTACATTCACTATTTATATATTCTGTTCATTTACATCGATCGTTTGTTATAACAAAATAGTTATGGTGCATTATTTGATACAAAGTAAAATATTTGATGTAGTTTTGAATATAATATTTTTTTAATTTTACACCAATTTGCATATATATATATATAATAAAAATGATTTAGTGAAATACGGAGTATATTTTAGATCTGAGGATGTTTCAAACGAAATCTAGTAAAGGCCTTTTCTTTAGAACTTGAACTTTTAACTTCCAGTTTCTTCCCGTTCTTTCCAGTTTCTTCCAGTTCTTACAGTTTTTTCCAGTTTCTTCTAGTTTCTTCCAGTTTATCCCAGTTTTTTCCAGTTTCTTTTAATTTCTTCCAACTATATTTATTTTCTTCAAATTCTTTCTACTTTCTGACAAATCACTCTAAAAAATATATATTATTATTATTACAACTTTTTTTAAATTATAACTTTTATGTTTATAACTATAGTTTATAAATTATTTCATTTTTTCATCTCACTATTTTTATGATTCACATTCATTATTATTTTTTTCTTCAACTTTTTAATATGAATAATATCGTTTTTTGTATATTAATCTACATGAAAAATTAGGAAACTATTTAAAAAATTATGGATAAATAGTTATATAGAATATTTTTTTAATCTAAATTTATATAAGGTAAACATCAATTTTTTAATCTAAAATATAAAGTGTGGAATATGGTGGGGAGTACTACATTATGAAAACCAAGAGAAAACTACATTTTGAAAAAGAAAAAATGACCCAAGAAGTGTAATACAACAACAACCCAGTTGAATCCCATTACAGTAGGGTCTAGGGAGGGTGTGTGTACGCAGACCTTGCCCCCACTCGAAAGTAGGGAGGCTGTTTCCAAGAGACCCCCGGCTCAAGACCCAGGAAGTGTAATATTTATGCTAATTTTATATTCAAATTATTTTTTTAAACTAGCTTTTTATATATGAAAAATAATACTCGTAATATTTTTTTTATCTTAAAGACAATCATTAAGATAACGTGATAACACCACCACTACCACCATGCACCACCAACAACAACAACAACAAAAATAATAATAATATAAATAATAATAATAATAATTTATAACAACAAGAATCAGAATGAGAATAATATAAAACCACACATAAAAAAATTTTTTATTTTTTTTTTATAGATTTTTCAATTTTTTCTAGTTTTTTCAGTTTCTTTTAATTTTTTTCAGTTTTTCCAATTTCTTCCAGTTTCTTCCAGTTCTTCCAGTTCCTTCCAGTTTCTTCCAACATCCAGCTCTTTTTTTCCAGTCCTAAAGAATAGGCCCTAAATCACTACATACTACTCCGTACATCTTAGAAATTAAATTTCCTTCATTTTGAAAAAAGGTTTTACATTTTCTTTTTTATTTATTATTTAACTAAAATAACATTTTATTTCTTATTTGCAAAACTGATGATATAAAATTAGGGTGAGGTTCCCATGACATTGGAATCCAATGTCGGGGGATGACCCGGGGGTGCTCTGGTGCCCCGTTCGTAAAATTGACGGTTCCTACCCCCCTAACCCCCGGGCAAACCCCCCCGCCCTGACCCGAACACACCCCCTACCCCCGTCAATTGCACCCCACAAGTTGAATTTGACTTTGGAGTCAAAATGACTCCAAAGTCAAATTCAACTTGTGGGGTGCAATTGACGGGGGTAGGGGGTGTGTTCGGGTCAGGGCGGGGTGGGGGGGGTTTACCGGGGGGGTTAGGGGGGTAGGAACCGTCAATTTTACGAACGGGACATCGGAGCGCCCTCGGGTCATCCCATGACATTGGATTCCAATGTCATGGGAACCTTGGTGTATAAAATTATCAATTTTCTCTCTTGCATAACTCTCAATCAATAAAGATTTCCTTTTTTAGTAACCATGTGTGTGAACAAACTTGTAACCGTTATTCGAGATAGAAGAAGTAAGATGACATTAACAAATTACAAAAAAAGTTATGCGGAGTAAGGGGCTGTTTGGCAACTTCTGAATCGGTAAGTGCTGAACTAGTAAGAGGGCTGTTTGGCAACTTCTGAATCGGTAAGTGCTGAACTAGTAAGAGGTCTGAACCATTAAGTGCTGAACCAGTAAGAGGTCTGAACCATTAAGAGCTTGTATATTGCTTAACTATTCAGAGGCAAATGTCTGATCAATTCAGATAAGAGGTCTTAACCATTCAGACTCTATATAATACTTAACCATTCAGAGGCAAATCTCTTAACCATTCAGACATCTGAACCATTAAGAGGCTGAAACAAACAGTCTGAACCATTAAGTGCTGAACTATTCAGACAACTGAACCATTAAGAGGCTGAAACAAACAGCCCCTAAATCATATCCCAGATCATCCTTCAAGTATAAGCTTAGTTCAATTTTTTTCTCGTTAATTTAGGGGGTAGGAACCATTATTTTTACGTTTGGGCACACCGTAGGTACTTTAAACAAACTGGCGTAAGCAATTGGTGTATAAGTAACTGGTATCATCTTAATACATTCAAAGATAAATGAATGAGTTTAGCACATTCTTTATTAAATTTTTATAATAAAGATTAAATTTTTATGAACACTATTAGATTTTTATGATCACTTTCTTAGTACACTTTCTTAGTACAATTAAAGATAAATGAATGAGTCTTAAATTAAAGTATGTCTAGATTCTTTTTTTAGGCAACATCTACATTAATTCATTTTTTAAATATATTTAAAACGTCATAAAGAACAGTTAATATAGAAAGCAGAGAATACTTTATTCTATTCAAATATAATTATCCACTTTTTATCATGGGGCATTTGTAATCAATTTTCAATTTATGCTCCATATATTTCTAATATGGAGTTGTATCAAATTATTAAAAATTATTTTTTTTGAAATAATCGACGATATGCTATAATTAAATAGCGTTACTTCCATGGTTGTCCATGTTTTGAATTTTTGATCTGATTATAGGGAGATATTTCGGTATACTCGAACGGGAAAGAAGAAAAGGACGTGGCTACGAAACGGTATCTTTCAACGGTATACTCAGAAAGTTCTAGCCTGTGGGGAGGAGATGACAATGAAGTCCTAATCCCTTGCTGGAGAAAATCAACCAATGGTAAGTTGTTGAATGCTTGAATATAAATTGCTTCACATTTTAATTTCATCCCTTTTATTCTTCAATTCATTCTAATTCCCATTATTATTATCCCACTGAATTTTCCCTTTTATTCTTCAATTCATTCTAATTCCCATTATTATTATCCCACTGAATTTTACTCGTCTACTCTTCAATATATCTTCAATTCTCTATCTACCCCACATTTTCTTCAATATATCTCCAACATCTCATTATTTTTTAATCGATTGAATTCAATCTTTTAATGTGCTTCAATACAAATGTAACAATATTCCAAATTAAGAGGAGGGGATGATAACCTCCAAGTTGTGCAGTCTTAGAAAATTATTACTTGAATTAACATTGTTTTATTAAACTTTAATAAAAAAATTAATTTCAAAGTCGAATAATTATTACCTTACTTGTTATAAAAAGATCATTCTAATATAATATTTCAAAAATTTAAAATAATTTATAAATTAAAGAATTTATATATTTTTAAAATTTTGAAAACTGAATATATGTATTTTAAAACTATAAATTTAACGTAGAATAAAAATATTTATAAAATATTTATTTGAAATTATTTATTCATAAAGTATTTATTTTGAAAAGTTTTATTTATATAAATAAAATGAATACTACATATAATATTTTGAAATAAAATACTCCCTCCGTCCCTAAATAAAGTTTCTCTTTCGTTTTTTCTTTGTCCCTAAATAAACTTCTCTTTTTCCTTAAAAAACCCTTTTTACCCCTTACTTTTTCATACCCTAACTACCACATCATACCTTTTTACTAATAATCTACCTATCACATCTTACTTTTACACATCACATCAAGGGTATTTTTGGAAAGTCAACACAAAAATATCCCTTCCTTAAATCCTCAAAAAGTTAAAAATGGAACTTTATTTAGGGACGGAAGGAGTATGAATATTAAACAAAGTTTTAATAAAATAGTTTAGTTTTTTCACTTCAACGTATTAAAAATTCATAATATTTATAAAATTCTAAAAGTATTTTTATAGTAAAATAAATTTTGTATTTCAAAATTTTTTTTGGTGATAAAAATATAAACGAGGCAATGGTTTTTTTAATAATAAACAACAGCAAAAACAACTCAATTGGATCCCACGAAGGAGGGTCTGGGGAGGGTGTGTGTACACAAACCTTGCCCCTACCCAAAAGTAGAGATGTTTCCATGAGACCCCGGCTCAAGCTGCGCATAAAAAGATCACATAGTAGATACATAGAGCAAGGAAAGCACATATACAACACAAATAAAGAATCAATCACTGCACAGTATTAAAACTGAATTAAATAAAGTAAACTTACAAAATTAGAGTACTGCAAGCAAATAGAAAATAACAACAAGCATAAAAGGCCTACAAGGCACACAACAACACCCTCAACCTAGCTTACCTTAGCTTATCTCTAACTAGCGCCATGCCTAATCGACCTCGAATAAACTCATTCAGAATTCTATCTAGTCTCGTCTACCCACACATCCACCGCAACATCCGCATCTCCGCCATATGCAAACGACACGCGTGAATCTTCTTAGCCGCCCAAAACTCCGCCCCATATAGCATAGCTAGTTTAGCTACATGCCGGTAGAACTTACCTTTCATTTTGTGTGAAATCTTCTTATCGCACAATACTCCTGATGCCAACCTCAACTTAGCCAAATCTGCTCCAACACGGTGCACAACATCCTCAAAGAGCATAGCTAGTTTTTAAATAATAAATATGATAATAGTTATTTAACTTAGAAATTGAAAGATTTTATTACAAGTTAATAAAATGAGAGTTATATGTACAAATAGTTCTTGTGGTCTTTCATACATAAGTAAATAGTCCTTGTACTTTTTAAGATTGCAATATAGTCCCTGTGGTCAAAAAATTGATACATAATTAGTCCCTTCTTTTAGGAAAGCGTAAAGCACACAGAACCTAGGCGTATTGTGTAAAAATGTGAAGCATGTAACAAAAAGAAGAAAATAATCTCATAAAATTTCCATCGTCTTCGTGGTTAATGGCAAGGGATAGTCTTTTCTAGCTCTTTTCTCACACGATATTATCTTAAAATAAAGCTATTTGAAAAACAAAATAATGTCGACCTCACATGAGACATTGTACTACGATTCAAGAATATCACTATAGAAGAGACATGGAATTCGTTGGAAGAGTTAAACTAAAAGATGGAAGATATTGTACTATGATTCAAAGTTAGACATCACAATTTAAATTTCAAATTATCTTTTTTTACTTTTACATGATTGACATATTTGCATAATACGCGTGTGTAGTGTACATTTTATGAATTTTCTAATATAGAGACTAATTATGCTATGGTTGTTTGACCACAAGGATTATTTGACAACTTTTAGAAGTTTGAGCACTATTTATCCACTTATGAAGCACATCAGGGACTATATATATATATATATATATATATATATATATATATATATATATATATATATATATATATATATATATATATATATATATATATATATATATATATATACACACACACACACACACACACACACACATACATACATATATATATATATATATATATATATATATATATATATATATATATATATATATATATATATATATATATATATATATATATATATATATATATATATATATATATATATATATATATATATATGACTCATAAAATAATGATTATTTAAGGTAAAATTTAATAATATGGGACCTAATATTAGAAAACAATGTGAGACACCCGATGACCCGAAGTAATTTTTTGATATTTGATTGTTCCAAGAACTAGAACTTTCAAATCTAATGGTCAAGTAGACGGAACGTTCACTCGGAGTACATTACCACGAATTTTTGAAACCCATAAAGTATGTTTCAAATGATGTGAAACTTGAGAATTTTTGCTAGAAAATGAAAAGTATTCGAGATAATTTTTTTATTCATTTCAATGATTTCCTAATTTGGTGCATATGAATATATTCCTTGTTATAGAATTAGATATATTTCTACTCTCTAATATATATATTATGAAAGTAAAATAATAAGATTTCATTAATTAATTAAACTAAAAACAAAATGGTTCATTAAATAAAAAATACATTAAATTTAAAGAGTACATTAAATTGAAAAACACAAAAAATACATTAATTAAAAAACACAATACTCCCAACCATATTTAGCCTTGTCCTCATTTTGTTTTTTCTTGTTAACATTCTTTTGTGTTCCATCATCTCTGATGGAGCCAAAATTTCACCATTTTTTGGCTTTGGGGTGTGATAGAATAAATCAAAATGGATCTCTAAACTGTCTGCTCTTCTTTAATTAATGAAGTAGCAGTTAGTCAAGCCATGCAACTTTCGATGTTGAGCCAGGGGTCTCTTTGAAAATAGCTTCTCTACTTTCGAGAATGGGTAAGGTCTGCGTACACACACCCTCCCCAGACCCTACTCTTTCCATCTCCTTCTTCTCTATCTTCCCTTTTCCTCCAATCCTCAATATGATCCCACATAACATCCCTTATTTGATTTGTACCTTTATGAAAATAAAATATATAATTTAACACAATTAAATCAATAGTAACATATATAATTTGTGTACTTATACAGTTTAGAGAAATATTTTTAATTTGTTGTAGTTGAAACGGTTACAATGCCATTTGTAAAGTAGGTGGGGCCTTCAATGAACACAAAATCACTTGTTAAACGTTTAACGGTCACCTACTTAACGCCACTTTAACGCGCTAGGGGAGCGTTGTTTAAAGCTTTAACAGCGTTAAACGTAAATAAGCCAACTTTAGAACTATTTCCAATGCCCTTAATGTTATAAAAAGTTCAAAACGGTTGCTCTCAAAAGTCAAATATGACAAAGTAATTAAAAAAAGAATCACTCCAACATAAAGAAATAAAGTCATAATTAATTTTTTTTTAATAACAAACCTTTTAAATTAAATGTGAATAAAGTTAGGGGATGAAT
The DNA here is from genome assembly GCA_003260385.1 of Cuscuta australis. Classification (NCBI taxonomy): domain Eukaryota; kingdom Viridiplantae; phylum Streptophyta; class Magnoliopsida; order Solanales; family Convolvulaceae; genus Cuscuta; species Cuscuta australis. The sequence continues at coordinate 1,063,584 of NQVE01000017.1, forward strand.
TTAGCCACTCCCCTAAGCTCTAGATACAATGAGAAACTCTCACAAGTAGATGTGCCGCCTCATTAGTAGAGCGCGAGACAAATGTAAATAAGAAATCTCCGACGGAATGGACGTTGAGATTTTTACAATCCCTAATACTCCCTCCGTCCCAAAAAGATTTACACGTTTCAAAAAAATTACGTCCCATAATCACTTACCCATTTCTATTAAAAAATCACTTTTACCTCTTAGTTTTTCAAACCCTACCTATCACATCATACCTTTTTCCTAATAATATACACATCACATCCTACTTTTACCCATCCTATCAAGAGTATTTTTGGAAAATCAACACAAATTTATCCCTCTCTTAATTTCAACTTTAGTCAAAATGAGTAACACTTTATGAGACGGAGGGAGTAATAGAAATGAAATAAGACCAATCAACTAATGAAATAAGTCCAAAAATTCCCCCCGATGACTAAGGTTCTCTGCCTCAACAAATTGACCATTACAGTCCCTAGAAATTCAAGAAACTCATACCCAAAAAGTCATCCACAAGCCATGTAGAGGCGTCTACATTGATCTTCAAAATCCCTTCCGGAGGCCGAGTCCAATTTTGGACAAAATCTTCACACCGACCATGATGTCTAATGTTGTTCATCTCTTGCCACTCAAGGAATGTGGTTTCAATACTTTTACACTACGTGAGTGCCATATAGAGTGACCAAATGATATAATAAAAAAAAAGGTAAACATATATTGGTAATGAGAATTAAAAAAATTGCAGCAAAACCTTGATCCAATTAGTAAAAGAACTCAAAGTAGGTGTAAACCAACCTTGATCTGAATTGCGCCACACCTATTTTGCAAAAGAGCACTCCACAGAACTATGTAGCACTGCTCTTGGCAAAAGTCACATTTTATTATTTACTCGTATTTCATATTAGCCGCTCCATTCCATATTAACTATCACTTATGGTTTTTATACTAATTAAAAATTGAATAAATATAGACATATTTTATTTCTACATTCATAAATATGTATACATTCATATATTTTTCAAGGTATCAAAAATGTATTAATAGACAATTAAAATGGAATGAAGTAGTATCTTCATTATTACTTGTGATATCGAATTTAAATCCTCTTTGTTTTAGTGAAACCAAGACAATCAAGGGGTTATGTATTTATAACTTTGGCTCAAGATGCGGAATATCATTTGTTCGAGGTACTAATTTTTTTTCCTCTGCTCCCTTTTTTCTTGAGCAATCACCGTTACTCTCTCCATTCTATATATTAATAACTGACACTATAACCTTTTTGATACATTTAAAAATGAATAAAAATGGACATATTTTAGAGATACATTCATTCATTTTTCATTGTAAAGAGAAAATATTAATAAATAAGTAATATAAAATGGAGGGAGTACATTTATTAATTAATCTTTGGACTAATAGAGAGTTTCTATATGAGCATATCTAGAATTTATATACTGTGTTTTATAGACTTACTAATTCTCAAAACAAATATTGGTTGCTTTGGAAAATAACAAGACCAGAAATAGCATTCGCATTTGTAATTGTTTCCTCTGTCTCAGAATCAATATTTCACGAGACGAGACCATCTGTTAGAATAATATCACGTTAACAATAAAAATTAATTGGACAAAAATGCAATTTGACAATACTTGGTAAACTAGTATGAATTGGTAATATTTTATCAATATTAAATTTGACGATAATTTTATAATAACAATATAAATGACCCTCTCTACTTCCAAATTACAAATCTAAAAAATTTTAAAAAATTATAGCCTTTTTCAGTTTAACAAATTAACCAAAAGATTGATTTAAAAATTGAAACAATTGATGAATTGGAGACAAACATATTAAATTCGGATTCAGGATTTGGTTTAAGAAATTCTAAAATTAGTGAAGTGAAGATGATGACATAGAGAAGAAACATACCTTGGAGAAATGCAACTTCCGTTGAAAAAGGCACCCCGGGTCATCCCATGACATTGGTTCCCAATGTCATGGGAACCTTGGTGATCTAATAGATGTCAGGTTTCTTTTTTATTCTCGCAAAACATTTATTTAAAAAATATGATATTTCCGATATGCAAACCCTTATCTTTACTCCTCACCAAGAGGCCTTTAAATTTATACTATGTACAAAGTATGCTAAAGAAATTGTGATCCTGCAGTATCACAATGAGTTTTCCAAACAAGAAGTTATAAGTTTAAAAATCTAGACTGCATTCTAATCGAGTATTTAGTATTCGAAAAAAATTAAACAGAGTATCGTTCTATATCACTATAACACCATTGGAAGTGCCTTTCCATATCTTTATAGTAACCGTTATTTGATGGATGAGTGTTCTTGGTCAGATGAACATTATGATATATTATATGCCAAAAATGATGAACGGAAGAATGAGAAATTGATTCTCAAATGGGATTTGATAAATAACAAAAGTGATCGTTTTGTCTAAGTTTTGGAGTTCGAATTCTGTCACAATCTGGGGCCCTATATACCCAGTGGACTTGACCACGTCACAGAGTTTGGGCCTCCGGGGCACCCAATTTAGTCTGAAGACCCGTAAACTTGGACGTAGTCCTAACTCTAAAGACCCCGAATCCTGCTGACGTGAGACTGGATCATGCCCAGCCCCAACTTTGTGCTCGACCTCGGTCTAGTGCTTGGCCTTGGCTCGTGTTCGGGCCGGTGTTGTGCTACGTACTTTGCCTCGGGAAAAAAACTCTTCAATATTTTCACGTAGAGTTCAAATTTATCCATTTCGTCAAAATTAACAGGTCATTAATCTCCAATTAAATGAAAAGAACTTAAACAAAACATTTGTAACCTACAAATTATTGGTCATTAATCATGAGTCATGAGTAGTGACAATAATGAGGATCATAATTGATTATCATTATTGCTTGAACATTACGAAAGCTGCCTATATATGTGCCATCTTTTGTTCTCTCAGATACGTAGAGTGAAACACTTCCACGCTTTGAAGAGTATGAGAGATATTTTAGCAATCCTTCTTTTTCGGTCAAAGATAGTTTCAACATCTTTCTCGTTCACCGGTTCAATTCCAGACCATGCAACTGAGTTGTGCGATAGTGATTTTATCTTAAGAGGAGAAAGTATATGTTAGCCAGTTCAGGAGGCGGACGCTACTAACTAAACGAAGCTTCAGCGAATCCGCGTTCGTTCTCTTCCTCTAGTTTCAGGTGATCCTAGAGCTCCCTGTTCAACCGGACTTCATCGTTGCGTTGCTTCTGACTCTGAATTTTGCTTTGATTTATTTTCGCTATTGTGAAATTTGAATAGATTATAAATTCAAATTTCTTTAGTTCTTGTTCTTTTCCCAGGTCGGTCGTCTACCCGTGGGTGTAACCGTACATTTTTTAACAGTGATTTGGAACTAGAGAGGGTAATTATATTGTTTTTTAAAATTCATTATCAAATTATTATCAATTCATATTTTTTGTCAAATTAATATCAAATTGTAATTTTATCAAATTATTATGAAAATATTATAAATTCATCTTCTTCTTTTTTTGTTATCTTGGAATTTGAGAGGCCATTTGTCAAATAGTTGAATCTTGTTGATTTTGTTTTAATTATAATTTATTTGTAGAAATTAAATTTTTCTTCAAATAATTTTCTTTCAAATTTCAGAATTCTCACAGATTTTGAAGCTCATATCTTATCTTATCTTCAAAACTTACCAAATGAGCCCTTAAAATCTAATAATTTAAACTATTGAATTGAAACCCAAGAATTCAAATAAAGTGTTAGTTTGTCAATACTATGTTGAAGAAATTTTTCAACCTTCATATTTTTTGAAAAATAGACCGTTAAATTTAGACATAGTTGAGTAATATATTTGAGCAACGGAATGAGACTAAGAGATAATTAGAATGGAGTACCTAATTATTGTTTCAAAAGCTGAAATCGTTCAAACCGGGTGCCTCTCACCCCAATCTCCACAGTCTTTTTCCTTTCCCTTGGATATGGTTTTTCTCGTTCTGCATGCATGCAGCGAGTCTAGCTTTTCTTTGTTTTCCTTCGCCATCTCTCCCATCTTAATTATGCCGCCATTCACTTGATTGGAAAATGGATGGATCTGTAATCAAATTCTTTTTGGCACAACAAAAATAAATTTTTTTATTTATGTACTATCAATGAGCCAAACACAAGAAATGAAAATTGATCTTAGGACCAAGAACTTATTTTTCCATAGGTCATTTTCTTAGTTCTCAAATCTCTTTGGTTAGAAGGGAGGGGAAGTGGAAAGAATGAATGGAAAAGAATGGGAAGGGATGTGAATGATTTCCTTCACCTCGTTTGTTTGGGATTTTGGAAGGGAAGAAAAGGTTTTATCTTCAATTTTTTTTATATTTTATATTTTTCATTCTTAAAATTTATTTCATTATCTACTTTTAAATTGTTACAAGTACTTTTTTATTATATTTTTTCATTTTCTTTTTTATAATTTTAAGTTTTTATCTTTTATTATTGTTTTTTTCTAATTTCTATTTTTATTTGATTTTTTAATTTATTATAAATTTCGGAAAGGATTTTATGACGTTGGCCAAAAGTGACCTTAAATGAATTTGGTATTTTGAGGCACCTTAATTAGGTGTTCTCTGCATAAAATCGATTGTTTCAATCCTCGTTACTCTCACCCCCGATCGCCGATTTGGCAAGGCCAAATTGGCGGTCTAGGGAGCTGGGGCGAGGTGCATGTAGGAATGGGGGGTTTGTTGTGTGTTAGGGGGCCATTAATTTTACGAGCGAAGCACTGTAGGTCTCATGGGTCATTTGAAGGTCATTTTACCCAAGGTCAAAGAACCGTTGGGTATATAGTTTTATGATATATTATTATTATTTTATTTATTACTATGCTTTTTTTATTATTTATTGATTTATTTATTTTATTATTATAATAAGTAATTATTATTAAATTTTATTTTTTATTTTATCATGACTTTTATTAATTTTCTTGTTTTTGTTATTTTTTATTTTATTACATAGTATATTATTTTTTTGCTTTTATTTCACTCCATAATTTTTTATTTTTTCATTTTTAATTCTTTATTTTTCATTATTATTTATTATTTTATTTATTTACTTATTTATTTATTTCATTATGAATTTTTATTATTATTTTTTATTTGTTTTTTTTTAATGATTTATTTGATTTTCTAATTATTTATTTATTTACATGTTTTTTTTTATTTTGTAATTAATTATTATTATTTTTTATTCATATATTTTAATTTTATTATTTGTTTTATTTATTTTATACTTCATCCGTCTTAAAAAGATTTACACGTTTTGACTAAAGTTGAAATTAAGGGAGGAATAATAATTTTGTGTTGACTTTTCAAAAATACCCTTGATGTGATGGGTAAAAGTAGGATGTGATGTGTAGATTATTAGAAAAAAGGTATGATGTGATAGGTAGGGTTTGAAAAAGTAAGGGGTAAAAGTGGTTTTTTTATAGAAATGGGTAGGAGATTGTGGGACGCAATTTTTTTGAAAGGTGTAAATCTTTTTGGAACGGAGGGAGTATTATTTTTTAAGGTAATGTGAAAAAAATGACGAAAGAAGAAGAAAAGGACACGAGAGAAGAAATCGTCTCATTTAGAAGGATTGATTTGGGGGAGGACATAGAATTGAATTTAAAATTTTTGTCTCCTAACCCTTAATATTTTTTAACTAACATAATTTCTTTCTTCCCTTCCCCTCCAACGAAATAGCCCCTAGGAGAGTAATATTTTTTTTAAAGAAGGATTTAAGGGAAGTGTATTTTGGTATTGAATTTTCAAGGGGGTATGTTTTCAGATTAATTAAATTTATAATGGTTAAGGCTGCATTCAGTTCATCTGATCTGATCTAATTTTTTGAAACTTTGATCTGATCTGATATGATCTAATCTAATCTAATTGGATCTGATATAAATTCAATTTAAATTAAAATAATTATTATATTAGTTAAAATAATATTAGTAATCATAATAATGATAGAAATATTAATAGTAATGGAAATAATAATAATAATAATATAAAATAAATATAATAATAATAGTAATAATAATAATAATAATAGTAATAACAGCAATAATCATAATAATAATAATAGCAATAGTAATAATAATAATATTATTAATAGTAATAATAATAATAGTAATAATAATAATATTAGTTTTGTTTAGATCACTTATGATTCGATCTGATCTGATCTGATTTTAATAAGAATAAGTAATAAGAAAAAAAAATTGAACGGAACGCTGCCTAAGTCATTATAAGTCACCATGCATTTAAAATAAACCTAACTATTTAGTTTATTAAGTCAATTCATGTAGAAACACGGTTACATTTAATTTACACTATGCATATAATAAATCTAACTATTTCTTGGTCTCGTTTGGTATCAGCATTAGAGATTAGCGTTAGCGTTTTGAAAAGGCTTTCCGACGATAGCTTTTAGCATTAGCATTTTATGAATTAATCGGCACTATTAAAATTTTATCCAAAATGCTAACGCTAATAGAAAACGTTCTTGCCAAACAAGGCCTTTGAGGAGGAGCAATATTAAAGACAAGATCATGTACTCCAATTCAATTAAAATTGATTGTTCCTACCACTCATCTTCCCAGAAAACATCACGCCTATCCCGTTCCTAACGCATCCTCTCAAATTGCACCACCCAAATTTTGTTGATTTTGGAGTTTAATGAAGTCAATAAAATTGGGCGATGCAATTAGAGGGTGTGCGGACATCGGTGATGCAGGAATTTTTTTTCATTGTGAACACAAAACAATATAATAAACGTAAATTAAGATCACCTTGGTTCCCATGACATTGGAAACCAATGTCATGAGATGACCCGGGGGCACTCCGGTGCCCCGTTCGTAAAATTGACGGTTCTTACCCTCCTTAACCCCCCGGTAAACCCCCCACCCCGCCCCGACCCGAACGCACCCCCCACTCCCTTCAATTGCACCCCACAAGTTGATTTTGACTTTGGAGTCAAATTTTGACTCCAAAGTCAAAATCAACTTGTGGGGTGCAATTGAAGGGGGTGGGGAGTGCGTTCGGGTCGGGGCGGGGTGGGGGGGTTAAGAAGGGTAGAAATCGTCAATTTTATGAATGAGGCACCGGAGTGCCCCCGGGTCATCCCATGACATTGGTTCCCAATATCATAGGAACCTTGCCCAATTAAGATTTGGGAACTCCCCAAACACACGGGGCAGAAGATGTTTTGCAATTTCAAAACTGTGAATTTTGATTTGAGACCACACAGTGATTTTTTTTGACAATTTGACCGGGGCACCATTGCACCAAAGTTCCCATATAACATAAAAAAAGAGATACACTTCATAAGCCAAAGTTCACTGGGGTTGTTGCCGTCTAAGTATAGAGTACATCCACCAGTGGGTGCGGGAGTATGTTAGGGACGGGACGATTTGAGAGGTTAGTGGAAACAAGAACAACCAATTTTATAATGGGAGCACAATATATATCTCGACTGAATTGGTGTAATAATGTTGCACCAAATAATTGATATAAGAATTATTTTTTTAGTACATGACCTCTGAAATGTTAGGACTATGTACTTGAATTTAAAATACTAGAGAGTAAAAATGTACTGTACGTATCTTTTTAAACAAATTATTATGTGTATGAAAATTTACAAAATACTTCCTCCGTCCCACAAAAAAGTTCTTATTTTGAATAGTATTTAGTCAAATTTTTACACGCTTTGACTACAAATTGTAAGAAAGGTATATTGAATTATAAAATAAATGTAATATAATTGGATTCATCTTAGGATCTAGTTTTGATATCTCAATTTTTTTTAGCATTTCTTTATTTAGATTATATTTAATTTATGGTCAAAGCGTGTAACTGTTTGACCAAAAATACATCAAAATGGGAACTTTTTTGTGGGACGGAGGGAGTATCTTATAGTGGGTATGAATTGTCAGCCCCCAAAAATTACCCCGATTAGGCTGTGTCCGTTCGCTTAATTTGATCTAATATGATTTTTTAAAGTTTGGATCTGATTAGATCTAAATTCATTTCAAACTAAACTTAAAATTATTATCATAATTTAATAAGTTTTAAAAATTATAATGATCATTCATATTAAATTACAATCTATAACTTTTATTCTAGAATTATTAGATTTATGAAATAAAAATAGTCAATAATAATAATAATTCTGATTGCATCTTATCGGATCTGATTTTAATAAGATTAGTATTAAGCACACAAAAAATAAGGAAGCGTTCCGTTCAACTTATTTTTCCTGCTTATTATTTATTCTTATTAAAATCAGATCAAATTAGGTCAGACCAGATCAGATCAGATCGAATCCAATCAGAATAAATCAAATCAGACCAGATCTAAACAAAATTATTATTATTATTCTTGTTGTTGTTGTTATTGCCATTATTATTAGTATTACTCCCTCCGTCCCTAAATAAACTTCCTTTTTTGACTTTTTGAGGATTTAAGAGATGGATATTTTTTGTGTTGACTTTCCAAAAATACCCTTGATGTGATGTGTAAAAGTAAGATGTGATATGTAGATTATTAGTAAAAAGGTATGATGTGATATGTAGATTATTAGTAAAAAGGTATGATGTGATATGTAGGGTATGAAAAAGTAAGGGGCAACGGGGGTTTTTTAAAGGAAAAGAGAAGTTTATTTGAGGACAAAAAAAATGAAAGGGGAAGTTTATTTAGGAACGGAGGGAGTATTATTACTATTACTATTACTACAATTATTATTACATTTATTATTACTATTGTTATTATAACTATTACTATTTTTTATTATTATTACTATTATTACAATTATTATTATTATTATTATTATTATTATTATTATTATTATTACTATTACCATTGTTATTATTACTATTACTATTATTATTATGACTATAATTATTATTGTTGTTGTTATTATAATTATTACTATATTAACATTATTACTACTGAAATTATTATTACTATTATTATTATTACAATTATGATTATTATTATAATCGTGATTACTAATAATATTATTATGATTATAGTTATTATTATTATTGCTATGCTTATTACTATTATTATTATTACTATTAGTATTATTCTTATTTATATTATTACTATAATTATTAATATTTCTATTATTATTATTATAACTATTATCATAGAAATTTTTAATTTTAATCAAATTCATATCAAATCTAATCAGATCAGATCAGACCAAATTAGATTAGACTATATCAGATTAGACCAGATCACATCAGTTTCAATCAGATCAGATCAAATCAGAACCTCAAAAAATTGATCAGATCAGATCATGCGAACTGAACACACCATAAGTTAGGTTTTTAAATAACTCTATCAACTTGTTACTCGCCGCAGATTGCAAATGCCGTTGTTGTTGCTCAGCACCTTGGAGCCTCTCTTGTCCTTCCAAACATAAGAGGGAGTGAAGCAGGGGAGAAATGGTAAGGACACCTTTGTTACAGGTTCCATTGCAGCGTATATAGGGCCTGAATCCCACAACGATTATATGATGTACTTAAGATGAAAACAAAAAAGAGCTTTTCAAGATTCATGATTTTCAAGATTAAAAATGAACTATTTTTATTCTTAAAACCACATATATTCATAAGATTAAAACTCTGGTGCATATGGACACTTTTCAAGATTTACTTAGGTCTTCTACACTATGTTTGGTTCAAGAAATTTGAAAGGAAAAAAATGATTTTCTCTCATTTTCCTCACCAAAAAGGAAGAGATTTAGTTTTTCCTTCCACTTTCTTTTCTTTAAGTACATTTTGCTTTTTTATTTTCTTTTCTTTCCACTTTCTTTTCTTTTCCTCTATAACCAAACAAGAAAAATGATTTCCTTCTCATTTTCTTTTCCTTTCTCTCTCAAATTCCTTGAACCAAACATAGTGCTAAAGAGTGATCATTTTGTATACGTTAGATGTTTAATTATCATGGTATACAAAAAACAAAATAAAAACATGAGAAAGTTTTGTAGCGAAGACGAGTTTTCTTGTATTCTCTTTCAAAACTTTGATAGTAGCTAAGTAATTTCAGATTATGAATGCAGTCTTGATATATTTCTTGTAAGTATATTTTTCAGGAAGTTTGGTGATATTTATGATGTGAAGAAGTTGGTTGAAAGCCTGGATGGGAAAGTGTCCCTAGCTATGGATCCACAAGATGTAGAAGTATCTAATAGTAAAAAGGTTACCACAGTGAGGGTTCCTAACATGGTTTCCAAAGAATTCATCAACTCGCGAATCGAGCCGATATTCACAAGAACAAATCTAAGGCTTGCCACTTACTTTCCTTCGCCGGAGCATAAAAGCAAACCGAACCCATATGCATGTTTGGCTATGTTTGACACCCTCAAGTTGAGGCCAGAACTCCAAGAATCTATAGACTCAATGGTCCTAACTCTAAGAAGCCTTAGCTCTCATTCACGTGGGCGTTTTATTGCAGTCGATTATAGGACTGAGACTCTGCTACACCAAAGTAGTAGTAAATGTCACGAAGACAATGCAACGACAGAAGCAAGAAACTGCATTGATGATGCCAAACATATAGCTTTGTTTTTACAGAAGGTTGGTTTTGCAAAAGAAACAACCATTTACTTGACACTAAATGAGTGGCATTCTAGTGTTGAACCTTTAAGAGAAGCCTTTCCCAACACCTATACTAAGGTATGTACTCCGTATATATTTTAGAATTTTTTTCTAAGAATTCCAAAGCCGCGTGCTTGTTATGGTTCTTTATTTATTGATTCATTATGAGTACATATACTGAACAACAACAAAACTACTTACTAAGTTCCTCCAAGGTACCTGCTCATTGCGGATTACTTGTTTTCGTCATATACAAACTTTTGTTGTACTTTTATTTCTTCATCTTCTTCTTCTTCTTCTTCTTCTTCTTCTTCTTCTTCTTCTGTGAACAGGACATGATCATCCTTGCAAATGACAAACCAAACTTCTTGGATCCCAAACATCCTGAACTTAGGGGGATTACGGATGTCTATATATCCTCAGTGGCTGATGTTTATGTTCAAACTTCAACAAACGTGTTTTCTGACAATGTTGTCGCAAGGAGAATCGCTACTGGAAAGACACAAGTTCTTGTGCCAGACAAGGGATCATCAGATTTGGAAAAAGACTTTGTTCCTACATATATATCCCTGAAAAAACATTGGGCATATTCATGTTTTTGTTGATGAAAGTAATTAAGTGAATCTTGAAAAGTGTCCATATGCACCAGCGTTTTAATTTTATGAATATATGTGGTTTTAACTTTTAAGAATAAATATTGTTCATTAAGCTGAGTTATAATGCCTCATTCAGAATTGTTCTAAAGGAGTCAAAATTGCCATTTAATATATTTAGAACTCTTATTTTGGCCTTTTCATAGTTTTATTACTATGATGAAGAGAGTTCTCCCATTCTCACAAGAGCCATTACAAAATTGGCATATTACATGTTGAAAATATTAGTTCTTATAGTAGGTGTTTTGAATAATGTGGAATAGGGGTAGGTATTTTTTTGAACAATGGGAGAGTAACAACAAAGAAACTACACTAAAACCTACATTTTATACTCCTTCCCTCCGAATTCAATCTTCTCATTTCTCCTTTTTCAGATTAGCCTTTGCAAACATCATATGACTCATACTCAAGAATTTGAAAAAACACAATAATATATAACTGATGAAAACAGAAACATGATCTTCAGACCAACCTAATAGAATAATTTATTGAAACCCAAAACTCCACGATTGGAAATTGCACATAAATATGAAAGAATTGAATGCCAAATAATGATATAGCCTAAAATGTGGAAACTACCTAGGGTAATAACTAATAAAGAACCTTATCTAAGAGTTTCCCAATGTAGAACCGACACTACTAAAGTGTTGTTACTAGCCATGACTTTTGAAGACATTCTATTACTAAGGCTGTGTTTCGTTTGCCTGATCTGGCCTGATCTAATTTGGTCTGATCTGATCTGATTGCACTTTTAATTAAAGTTATTTCTGATATGATATGGTCTGATCTGATCTGATCCGATTATAATAAGAATAAATCATAAACATAAAAATTAAATTGAACAAAACGTTGCCTAAATGGCAGGGATTGTACGTTGGTGGGTTTGAACTTTGATATTTAAGCCAAATTGATGGAGTTACCCCCAAACATTTAAAAGTGCACCGTTTACCCTCGAATTCCTCAAAAACTACACGATTTACCTCTGAACATTAAAAATACACTAAATACCCCTGAACAATTTAAAACCTTGCATTCTTGGTCCTAAAATGCTAGGATAGGGAGTGCGTTGCTCCCAAACATGGAAATTGTGAGTATGATTAATCTGGCCCTTGTGAATTCTCCAAAGCACTCTTCCCCAAAGTTATCATCTTTATTTAAAAGTTCAGGGGTAAATCCTGCAATTTCTGAATAGTTTAGGGGTATTTGGTGCACTTTTTTATGTTCAGGGTAAACCGTACAATTTCAAAAGAATTCAAGGGTATCTGGTACACTTTTTAATATTCATGGGTAAATCGTGTAATTTCTGAAGAATTTTGAGGGTAACGATGCACTATTCTCATTGAAGTACTGGACAAACAAGGATAAAAATCCCTAAATAATACTCCGTACCAAAACAATATGAGTTTCCCAATGTAGAACCGGTACGACTAGGATGTTGTTACATGCACTGGTTTCTAGAACTACTGAACTAGCCATGACCTTTGAAGGCATCTATTACTAAATGGTGGGGATTGTACATTGGTGGGTTTGAACTTTGATATTTAAGCGAAATTGATAGAGTAGGGTCCAAAATTAGGGTTTACCAAATTAGCAGTACAATTCCATTGGCCTGATGTCGTTTCAATGTTAAAAGGTAAAATCCTTTAATATAAAATTTGAGAGTTTGAGGTATAGAATGATTACATGTAGCACTTTTAGAGTCTTATTTTTTTTGACACATAAGCCTACACGCGTCTCTCCCTTATCACTTCTTTGATTTGTTCACGCTTCTACTCTTCGCCAAAGGAAAGAATCCTCTTCTTCGCTTGCTGGAAATCTATGGGTTCCCAAACGACTTTTTTGTTGAGTATAAGCTATGGGTTTCCAGACGACTTTTTTGATGCGTTGTCACCAATTGAATTGAAATTGATGTCTCTTATTAAATGAAGATAGTTTTTTCTTTTATTTACTTAAATATTGATGTAAAATAAATAATACTCCACTATATTTTAATATTCTATAAAACAAAATACGCCTAGACTATCGTTTTAAATGATTAACTACTAAATCCAAAAAAATTAAAACAAATAATGTTTTCATGAGCTTAAATGATTTCATATTCAAACGTAAAGGGAAAGAAATGAATAAAAGTTTGTCAAATGTAATTATAGATTTCCATTCAGAATCATAGATAACTAATATTTTTATATTTTTTAATTAATGCATTGGAGAAGAAGCATCAATTATTTAATATTTTTTTAATTTAATTTTTTTGAATCATAGCATCACTAATCCAAGATTTGATTTTTTTGAATTATGCGGTAAAGAGGAAGCATATTTTTTAATCGATGCGAAGGAAGAGATTAAAATCGTAATAACACAAGGAAAATGAATCAATTTTTTCACTGATCTATATTAATGCGGGAAGAAGAGTCGTGTTTTTTTCATCATGGAATCATAGGATCGGTAACCCATGTTATTTTAAATTAATATGGGGAAAAAGAATCATAAGATTGCTAATATCTTTTTCATTTATATTTTTTGAACTAATGCGGGGAATAAGAATCATAAGATTGTAAAATTATTAAATTTAGATCATTGTATTTGAAGTGTAAGTGGATACACCATAGAAACAAACTTAGAGAGAAAGCCTGCATACTCTAAATGAATTTGGTATCATTTGGGCTGGACACGGTACCGGTACGGTACCGTTACCGGCAATGCTACTCCCAGTACCGCCACTGGAGACGAAGACGGACACGGGTTGGCGATTCCGGGAACTGCTACCGATACCGTCCCACACGGTACCAGTTCCGGTGCCAGTTTTTTGGTACCGGTACCGGTTCTGGCACCGACCGTTTGAATTTTTTTTGTTGCTTTGTCATGGGCTTTTGCAGGTGGGGGGGCTCCTCAAACGGCTATAATGCCGTTGAGGAGGGGGAAGGGGAAGAGGGGCTTTATCTATATAAACCCTTCCATTTTTTTAAAAAAATACCACACTCTCATTTCTCATTTCTAAAATCTCAATCCCTTCATCTAATCATCTCTATTAATTTCTATTATCTCTCTTCAATCTTTAATTCTTTATACATTTTATATTCATATAATAATATAAAATTATAAATATATATTAATGTATTACTCCCTCCGTCCTATATTGATCTTCCCGCTTTGACTATTCTTCATATTTAAGGGATTGAACTTTTGCAATTTGACTTCCAATTATACCCTCCCTTTAAAAAACCATATTGTGCACTGTACTAAAAAAAACTGGACGACACCAAAAACCATTGCTTTGTTCGAATGCAACTACTGCAAATTTTTGGCACTAGTCTCAAAATCAAAACTGAAAACATTTTACAAATAGGAGGGAAATTTCTAAACATTTCCCTCCAAATACAAACATAAAGTCCACCAAAAGGCCATAGCCTATAAATATCCAACCCTTCTAAAATTAGAAACTCCACCCAAAAAAAACTGCAGCTCCTTCCCATTATTCATCTCACATGCCTCATACTCACACCGCTGCTCCGCCTCACACCGATGCTCCGTCTCACACCGCTGCTCCGCCTCACACTGATGCTCCGCCTCTCATCGCTGCTCCGCCTCACACCGCCGCTCCGCCTCACACCGCTGCTCCGCGCGCCGCCTCACACTGCTCTTCCTCCTCTCCCAAACAGAGAGGAGAATCTGCAAACGGAAAACGAAATAAGGAGCAAAAGGCTGACAAATTGAGAAAGACAAAGAATTGTAGAAGCAATCTTACCGTACACAAAAAAAATCAGGTCAGTACACAGCTCAGAAAGGAGTTATCAGTAAGGTTGCTGCTCAATTTAATGTTTCAAGAAGATCTGTAGGTGAGATATGGAGTAGAGCTAGAAAACAAATACAGGGGGGTGTTGCCATTGATGTGAGTAGTCAGGTTCGAGTGAAGAGTGGAAGGAAAAGGACGGTGATAGACATAGAGTCCATCCCGAACATTCCTCTAGCCAAAAGGACAAGCATTAGGGCCATGGCTGCTGCCTTAGGTATTTCAAAGTCTACATTGCATCTTTGTATTAAAAGAGGATTGGTCAGATGTCATTCAAATGCAATTAAACCATACCTAACTGATGCAAACAAGTTGCAAAGATTGAAATTTTGTTTGAATCAGATAGAACCCATTAGCATCCCATCTAACCCGAGGTTTAGATCTTTCCATAATGTTCTTCACATGGATGAGAAATGGTTCTTCATGTCCAAAACATCACAGAAATACTAATTGACTCAGAATGAAATAGACCCTTACGGAACATGCAAGTCAAAGCGTTTCATTACTAAGGTCATGTTTTTATATGTGGTTGGTAGACCCTTAATCTCAGAAAATGGGGAAGTGTTGTGGGATGGAAAAATTGGAATATTTCCATTTGTTGAAACTGTGGCAGCTAAAAGAAAGAGTAAGAACAGAGATGCAGGTGTTTTAGAGGTGAAACAGCTTCATAGTGTTACCAAAGAAGTGACTAAACAGATGTTGGTCACCCAAGTCATCCCTGCAATTCAACAGAAATGGCCACCCATTTTAGGCAAAAACATTGTGCTCCAGCAAGATAATGCCAGACCTCACATATCTGCCACAAATCTAGAATTTATGGAAGCATCAACTGCAAATGGATTCAACATAACCTTAAGTAACCAACCCCCCAACTCTCCAGACCTCAACATCCTAGATTTGGGGTTTTTTAGAGCCATTCAATCACTGAAAGAGCAGTGTGCTCCTAAGAATGTGACAGAGCTACTAGAAGCAGTAAGGGGTGCTTATGATTCCCTAACACCAGAGACTTTAAACAAAGTATGGTTAAGCTACCAAAATGTGATGCAAGAAGTCATGAATGATGAAGGAGGGAACAAATACAAGCTCCCACATATGGCAAAGGATAGGCTGACTAGACAAGGAGCACTACCAGTGTGTTTGGATGTACCCTACACATTGGTAGAGAAAACTGTAAGGGGGCTTGGTCAGTCCAGTGGACAGAGTGAAGAGCCAGCGGTACATGAGTTCATAACTGAAGATGAAGAGAACTTCTCATCTTCAGAGATGAACTAAGTGTTTATCATAACACAGAATCTCTTTATATTTTGTGAATGATTGGGTACATTTATCTTTTGCTTTTTGAATTTTGTAATTTTAGGTTGTAAATACTGAAGAGTAAGAAAGTAAGACCTTGACCTTTTTGTTTTCACATCAAGGCAACTACTCAATATGTACCCTAGTCAGTTTTCTTTGACTACCACTCACTCTATGTACCCCAACAAAAAACTTGAACATGCAATGTAATTTCCACAATCATCATAGTTGTGTATATACTTCTAATCATGCATAGACTAAAAAAATAAAGAGAAACTTCACTTTGTAGTCTCGGTAGGACAACAAGCCTGGAAATCTCTGGACCTCGCCAACCCCTGTGCCAATGGCATTGGAGTGGCTGCCCATCTCAGCATCAGACAGTTCGTTTCTGTCCTCCTCCTCTACGAACTGGTCTTCATCAAATTCACTTCCAAATCCTTGCATGGGCTCATCCTCCAACTTGCTTTCCTCATACTCACTGTCGGCAATGACCCAGCCGACGTTTGGAAGAGGATTGGAGTCAGATCCAATGTCATCCGACTCACCCTCCCCCTCCTCTGTGCCTGAAGCGTCCAAATTTTGATTCTCTCTGCCCTCAATCCTAGGATTTTCAGTGTTCATCCCTTGGGATTGGGACTCACTTTCAGGGATCTGAGTTTCAGGGATCTGAGATTCAAAATGATATTTCACAGGATCCATATGAGGCAGGAAGAGGTGTAATTCACAGAGACACGAAGAGAGGGAAAGGATTAGAGGCGCAAGAGAAGGAAGAGATGGATCTAGGTTTAGTTTTAGAGGAGGGAGGCGGAGAAGTGTAAGACGAAGGAGAGGAAGAGATAAGGTCAGAGGTGTGTGCAGTGAAGATAAAGGGGTGGGTTGGGTATGGGGTGGGTGAATAATAAATGTTTTAACCTTTTAGGGGTATTTTAGTCATTACATGTGTATTTAAAGAGTGTGGGAAGATGATTTTAGGACGGGAAAAAAGGGAAGTGGGAAGATCAATATAGGACGGAGGGAGTATATAATATATAAATATATACTCTTATAATATTAAATTTTTAGTCATATATTCATATATTACTAATATATTATATTGTTATAAATTAATATTATTATTTCGAAATTCAATATATGATTAATGTTTTAAATATTTAATATAGTCCTTTTTTATCAAAATAAAAATATATTAAAATGTCGAAAGAGTCCGGTAGAAGTTCCGTGGATATGGGCGTTGTGAACCGAAGTTCGAGGAAAGGCAAAGCTAAAGCCACCTATGACAATTCGAGCTCACGTGGTTCTCAAGGAAGACACTCCGTCTCTTCCTTCCCTACTATCCCTGATCAATTTGTGGGCGACGCTTTGACGGATCATGAATTCGAACAGTATTTGGGAGGTAGAACCGACGCCAATCTTCCAACTCTTGAAGATATATTCGAGAACATTGATGAAGCAGAAATGGACGTGGAGCCTACACTGGAGAGAAACAATCCTACCGACGACGACGAGGATGCAGGTGAGCCCAAAACCTCTCAAAGTCCAGGGAAAGGTAAAAAAATTAAAATATTATTTATTTGTTTATCATTTTTCAAAAGAAACAAAAAATGACGAAGTTTTTGGAACTTGTAATTATTGTGGCACCGTCATTAAAATGGGAATTTCCGGTGGTTATGGTGGTCTGGAAAAACACCTAAGGGCGAGGCGTCCCGTGGAGTACGCCAAATACGCGGCAAAAAAGAGGGACGACAAGAAGTGCAAACCCAAATTTCTCAGTTTGCTAACAGGGGTAAGGGCGGTCTTTTTGCTTATAGCGATGATCAAAATAAGCAAAAAATGGCCGAAATGATTTGTGAAGAAAATTTGTCATACATGTTTTCTGAAAAACTTGGATTTATTGATTATTGTCATGTTAGCCTTGGTTTGCTAAGCCTCATGTTTTGATGTTAACAAACAATATAAGAGTTTAATGTTTCTTTAAGTGTTTCAGGTACAACAAGAATCCATAAAGATTCGGTTCTCAAGAATGAAGTCGAAACACTAAACTAGCATAGAATTTAGGTAGAAACCGATGTAAGGATATGATTTTATATACCTATATTCACAAGCTCAAAAACACTCAAAAAATATGTTTAAAACCCTTTTATAATCATTTTCAAACATCCAAAAGGTTTAAACAAAATTGGAAATGATTTGGACAAAACTGAAAAATTTGTCAAAATGGTCATAAGGTACCTAGGTACCGTGAGGGGTACCGTGAGTCAATTTGGGAAGGTAACCCTACCGTCAGCACGGGACCCCCGTACCGTCTGGACAGGACCCCCCTACCGTAAGGGGTACCGTATGAGGATAGGTACCGCTAGAGAGTTTTGGCTTGATAAGATACCTAGCTACCGTACGAGACCTAGCTACCGTGACAGGGTACCGTTACCGTTAGAACACTATTCCTGATTGCTGGTTTTTGAATTAATTCAACTCTAATCACCTCCTAACGGCTAATTAACATCTTCCACTATAAATATAGGCCTAATACTTCATATTTCAACAAGAAACAAAGCTCCAAATATCCTTCCTTAATATTCTAAGTGTGTTCATTCTTTTATTAATTATTTTCAATATTTTGGCTATTTCAAGAGCCTTAATTTCCTGATTTTTATACACACACTTTGAGCTTTTGTTTCTAGTTATATACTCTCATATTCATAAGTTTGTATTGTATTTTTGAGAGAGTATAATTTCCTTCTACACCAGCTAAGTTTTGTTCTTCATTTTTATATTCTAGCCGTTGTGTAGAATCCTCTTTTGTGTTCTTCAAACACACATTGTTACGGTCGAGAATAGCCGTTAAATTCTCACGTTGTAACGGTTAAGGATAGCTGTATAAATCCTTGGGTAAAGGTACAAGGATAGCCTTTGAAATCCTTGGGGTAACGGTAGAAGATAGCCGTTAAATCTTCGTTGTAAACGGTTCGAGATAGCTGTTGTAAAATCTCGGAGTGAATCCTATTGGCAAGGGTTGTTTGCCAAACTAGTTCGGTGCTTTGACAGAGTTCAAGAGACCGGAACTTAGTGGATTCGGAAATCCATGAGGAGGAGCCTCAAGGTACTAGAGTAGGGAGTTCCCGAACCAGTATAAAATCAGTGTGCATTTTACTTTACGCTTTTATTTCTGTGTTTTATATATTGCTTCCGCATTTGCCAGCACCGTTTTTATCAAACTCCGAAAAGATTTTAAACGCCTTATTCACCCCCCCCCCCTCTAAGGCGTGGGCACAAGGACTAAAACCGACTAAGAATTGGTATCGGAGCGGTTTCGTAGTTGAAAGTGCTTAACCGCATCTACGACAAAGATCCACTTGTTGTGTCCTTTTTTTGAATTTGAATTTTAAAATCTCAAATATTTATTTTCTCTAATTTTTTAAAATTCAAATTTATGGCCCAAATGGATTCTCAAAGCATCCACCGCCCTCCTTTTTTCAACGGCCAAAATTATTCTTATTGGAAAATGCGGATGGAATATTTTATACAATCCATTGATTTTGATTTATGGTTAAATGTACTTCATAGGTTGTAACACCCTGCAACCCGGTCTAATAGAATTGATTAATTTAATTAATTAATTACTCTTCCGGACCAGAGTTGGGGAAATTCAAAAGTTCTTAGAAAAATTATTTGATCATATCATTAAATTCGTTTTGACTGCCTGATTCCAGAAACGCAAACGGATCTCAATTCGGATCCGTTTGGGGGGGAAAGCGCGTACCGTTCAGGTCATATTTTACATTACGGAGTAGAATAAACATTTGTAACCCCCCAAATTCACCCCTTACGCCACTCATTCCCCATAACTCACCATCACTCTCATTCATTCTCCTCATTATTCCCATAACTTAAAAACCCACACATTTCCCATTCATCCCCTCATATTTTTGTAACTCCCACACACAATTCATCTTCTCTCTCCCTCTCTCTCTCATTTTCGGCCAGACCAGCAGCGAGGAGGACCTCCGACGAAGCTCCGGCGGGTGCAAGGTTGAAGGAGAAAAAGGGCTAGGGCGTTCGTGCGAAGCGTAGTCGTCGTTCGTCCGTTCGTTGGCACCATTTGTTCATCTCGTTCAGTCAACCCCTTCATTTAGAGGTGAGTAGTTGTCCCCTCTAATTCTAGAACATTAAGTTATAATCTATGTTGTTATATTCATAGAAATATCGTACGCAACCTACATAGAATCCATACATGTTCGTAGATTAATCACCAAAATGTTCATTACGTAAACCTATAAATTTTGGCCTAGGAATCACTATAAATATATTCATAAATGTTATGTTATTGTTCCAAAAAGAATCTAGGTGTTAAATTAGCAAAATGGACCAAAACAGAGTAAAGGACAGCGGACTGCCTCCGGGACGGTCGACCGCCGCTACGGACGGTGGACCGTACCCATGGCCAATCCGACGGTCACCACTGTGACGGTCGAACGCCGGCCACAACGGAAGACCACGGTGGACCGTCGGTCATCCAGCTCCCCACAACGCAGTCCACGATCGACCGCCGATAGGGTACGGTCGACCGTTCTACGGGCAGACTTCCGGGCAGTTTGTAGAACGAGCCCGTTGACCCAGAATCTAATCGTTTCTTGCATGAAAAGTTAATCTTTATTTTAAATGTTATATAATTGATATATTCTCGGCATTTACCAAAGGTAAAAAAAACATCAAGCATCCATCATGTTCATTTTAGACGCATGTTTTAGGTTTCGTCATGTGCATACCGCTGTAGGGAGGACTTCGTGCGCCTACTACAGTGGGCCCGTCCAGGAACCTTCGGGGACCAACGGGTTTCCATCATGTTGGGCTTGTGTACGTACATAGTAGTCAGGCTACGGCTACTACCCGGTTTTTTCTAGTTCACTCGCGACATCTTCGTCGTGCCCAGCTCGTTACCGTTCGGGGACGATGACTGGAGTGCAGGGGTGATCCTGTCGAGTGAGACTAAGTCAGGGGTGTTTCTGATAGTTCAAGTCTTGCATCAAGTCATATCTTCATCATGTATGTTCCAATCACCTTGTGGTTTGTAATAGCTCTAACAGGTGGAAACTAAACAATTAGTAACATGTGGTTTTTCCCATACGTTAAGTACAGGTATTAATATGTGTATAGCCATATGGGTTATCACTTAATGTTCTTTTGTTAGATTCACTCCTCAGCTTATGCTGAGCGTGTAGTTGTCTTTGCTACACGCAGGTAGACATGACGGTGCGGGTGCCGACCCTGGAGAACAGTGACGATGGAGAGATGGGCGGCGCGCGGACGGGCTTTTATTTATTTCCATAAACTTAATTAATTAATTGGGCATGAACCCACCCTTGTTGTTATTTAATTTGGACTGGACTTATTTATTTACTTCCGCATTTACTCTGCACTTTTATTACACACGTTTTGGGAGTAACTCCCTGGAATTTTTTATTAAATAATCATTAATGCTTTTGTAACGGACAGTTCTCGGACAGTCCATGTAACTCTACCGGTCCGTTGGGTCGCGGGTGAACCGGGTCCACGGAAGGCGGGTGTTACACGGGCGATTTGTGCCGAGTAGTGGTGATTTTGCAGGATTGTCTTTGGAGGACAAGAGGAAGTTATCCATGAATGCCAAAGCGATCAACATCCTCCATTGCTCTCTCGGCCCCGATGAATTTGCAAGAGTGAGAACGTGGAAAATGGCCAAGAGAGTATGGGACCTATTAGAAGCCACTCCCGAAGGGGACATCTCAACAAAGAAAATGATGATTGCCCTAGGAAATTCGGAATATGAATCGTTCAAGAAGGGGCAATGTGAGACGATTCAAGATATGAACAAGAGGTTCAACGAAATCGTCAATAAGTTAAATAAGTTGGGTAAGACATATAGTACATGCGAATTGAATACAAAGATATTGTTTTCTTTACCTAAAGAATGGCATAGTAGTATTGTAGATTTATTACCCAAATGTGATAAGGCCAAAACCGCCCACATTTGGTCTTCTTTGTATTCTCACGAACTTTTGTTGAGAAAGATTAAAGAAGAAGAAATGTGAGAAAATCCCAAACTTACCAACGCCTTCAAAGCTTCAAAAGACTCATCAAGTGAAGAGTCAAGTGAGTCAAGTGATGATTCAAGTGACTCAAGCTCTACGGAAGAGTCGAATGATGAAGAAGATGAAGAGAAGGCAATGAGAATGAAGTATACAGATTTCCTCAAATGGAAGAAGTATGTGAAGAGGAAAGAAACGTATAAAAAGCTAAAGAAAGAGCGGCATAAGCCAAGGCAAATTCTTCTCACTTATTGGGATAAGATATTATTTTGTTTGGTTTTAATTATTTTCAAAAATAAAACCTTATCCCATACGTGCTTTTATTTACTTTAGCCTTGGTTTGCATGATTAAATAATTTTTTTTTAAATTCAACTTTAAATCATTCTTTTTAGAAAATAATCTCTGAAAAAATTAAAGTTTTTAAACTTGCATCATTTTAGAGGGATTTTTCGTTTTTAGGGGAAGTTTCATTGTAAATGCACCTTTTGCCCAATGATCTCCAAACTATCATTTTTTAAAATTCATTTTGATAGGGGAGGGTTTCAAGAAGTTATACATAGTTAAAATTTTCAAAATGCCCTTTTTTATTTTGACAAAAGGGGGAGAAGATGTATACTTCAAAGTGGTGCATATGCAACTTGACTTGAGTGCATTCTTGTGTAAATTTTTGCATCAAACTTAAACTTTTAATAAACACAAGAAAAAGTTCAAAGTGAGTATTTTAAATATGCTTATTCTTAGGGGAGCTTGCTTGCTTCATTATTTTACTCCCGCCTAACTCACTTTGAAGTATATTCTTTGTCAACATCAAAAAGGGAGAGATTGTTAGCCTTGGTTTGCTAAGCCTCATGTTTTGATGTTAATAAATAATATAAGAGTTTAACGTTTGTTTAAGTGTTTCAGGTACAACAAGAATCCATAAAGATTCGGTTCTCAAGAATGAAGTCGAAACACTAAACTAGCATAGAATTTAGGTAGAAACCGATGTAAGGATATGATTTTATATACCTATATTCACAAGCTCAAAAACACTCAAAAAATATGTTTAAAACCCTTTTATAATCATTTTCAAACATCCAAAAGGTTTAAACAAAATTGGAAATGATTTGGACAAAACTAAAAAATTTGTCAAAATGGTCATAAGGTACCTAGGTACCGTGAGGGGTACCGTGAGTCAATTTGAGAAGGTACCCCCTACCGCCAGCACGGGACCCCCCTACCGTCTAGATGTGACCCCCCTACCGTAAGGGGTACCGTATGAGGATAGGTACCGCCAGAGAGTTTTGGCCTGAGAAGATACCTAGCTACCGTACGAGACCTAGCTACCGTGACAGGGTACCGTTACCGTTAGAACACTATTCCTGATTGATGGTTTTTGAATTAATTCAACTCTAATCACCTCCTAACGGCTAATTAACATCTTCCCCTATAAATATAGGCCTAATACTTCATATTTTAACAAGAAACAAAGCTCCAAACATCCTTCCTTAATATTCTAAGTGTGTTCATTCTTTTATTAATTATTTTCAATATTTTGGCTATTTCAAGAGCCTTAATTTTCTGATTTTTATACACACACTTTGAGCTTGTGTTTCTAATTATATACTCTCATATTCATAAGTTTGTATTGTATTTTTGAGAGAGTATAATTTCCTTCTACACCGGCTAAGTTTTGTTCTTCATTTTTATATTCTAGCCGTTGTGTAGAATCCTCTTTTGTGTTCTTCAAACACACATTGTTACGGTCGAGAATAGCCGTTAAATTCTCACGTTGTAACGGTTAAGGATAGCCGTATAAATCCTTGGGTAAAGGTACAAGGATAATCTTTGAAATCCTTGGGGTAACGGTAGAAGATAGGCGTTAAATCTTTGTTGTAAACGGTTCGAGATAGCCGTTTTGAAATCTCGGAGTGAATCCTATTGGAAAGGGTTGTTTGCCAAACTAGTGCGGTGCTTTGAAGAAGTTCAAGAGACCGTAACTTAGTGGATTCGGAAATCCTTGAGGAGGAGCCTCGAGGTACTAGAGTAGAGAGTTCTCGAACCAGTATAAAATCGGTGTGCATTTTACTTTACGCTTTTATTTCTATGTTTTATATATTGCTTCCGCATTTGCCAACACCGTTTTTATCAAACTTCGATAAGATTTTAAACGCCTTATTCACTCCCCCCCCCCCCACTAAGGCGTGGGCACAACGACTAAAACCGACTAACATGTCAAAATGAATTAAACCCTCAAGCAATAGGTTTTTCAAGAAAAACAATTTAGAGAGAAATTATTCGACAATATAAAGTTGAAAAAATGAATTTGGCAAAAAATTTTCTCAATTTTAATTCTCGTGTTACTATTTGTTCTGATATTTGGAGTAAAACATATCATAATTTGTCTTATATGGGTGTTACGTACTTGTCATTGGATAGATAATGATTGGATTATGTATAAACGTGTTCTTGCATTTCGTGATTTCAATGAATCTGATACTGCTGAAAATATTTTTCTATTGTTTGAGCGTATTCTCCAAGAATACAATTTAGTTAATAAAGTATTTGCATTTGGTTTTCATAATGCTACTAATAATACTACTACTATTCCTAGACTTAAAGAAATTTGCCCCCTACTACGAGTATGGGTAGATTTCTGCATCTAAGATGTGCTTGTCATGTTTAAAATTTATGTGTTAAACATGGATTAGAAGCTATGGGGGGTTTGACGAATATTAAAAATGGAATTAAAAAGATTTGGGATAGTCGTATTCATACGAAAGCCTGGAAGTTATACTGTAAATCTAGGGATAGAAAACCAACAACATTTGCTAAAGATATCACCATTAGATGGAATAGTAAATACAAGTTGATAGCACAAATTCTAAGCTACAAAGACGAACTTGCTGCATTTCTTAGGAATGAACTTCGTTTTATGATTTCATTGAATGAATTTGTTATTGTTGAAAAATTGAATGTTGTATTATTAGAAGTTTTTAATAATGCAACTCGTACTTTCTCACATGTTTACCAACCAACTACAAATAGATTTTTTAAAGAGTGTTACAATTGCAAATGTTTTAGTGAAAGTTTAGCTGATCCAGACTTGTACCCCTATGTCTCTCCTATGATGGATAAATAATGTGCTTATTATTTGTACATTCCTGATATTTATAAAATTGGTATTATTTGTGATCCTCGCTTTAAGATTGGAAATTTTAAAATTATGATTGAGTATTACTACACTTGCTTTTTAGATGAAAATAATTATTACTACAACCATTTAATAGAATGGACAAAAGAAAGAGATAATGCTATTGATCTTTTTCAGGCTTTATTTAAATAATTTTAAGGAATATACTGTAATGAACCGGAAAAAACAGCACCTCCTCCGCCTCCCAAAGCAAAAACAGGTTTTCAAAGAATAGTCTGTGGGATTTTGGCAAAAAAAGGGAAGCGAGGTCAGCCTTCGACAAGTTCAGGTGGTACAATTGTAAGCTCGCACAACGAACTTGCCATGTACCCCATGCGATTACGACGATGACGTGGACTTTGACATTCTCGCATGGTGGAAGCGAAACAAACACATGCTTTCATGTCTCGGAATGCTAGCCAGACAAGTTTTATCCGTCTCGGTATCAACCGTAGCTGTGAAACAAGAATTCAGTTCTAGCGGCAACATTCTAACCGACTACCGAAGTTGTCTTAGCACTGAATCTCTTGAAACACTTGTTTGCAACCAAGATTGGATCTTGGCAAGACGTCGAGCTCAAGAGTCAGGGTACGAATTCAATTCTAAACATTACATGAATGCAACCACAGATGGAAGTCCTAGTTCTGAGGAATAAGTTATAAACTTTTTTTATGTTAATGTAACTAGTTTTTTTTAGGTGAGCGATAAATAAGCTCCTTTGAGGGTTTCTTTATGGTTCTTTACAACGTCGCTTTTTTTGAACCGTCAAGATATTAAATGTAGTTGTTCGTGTATTAGTATTACTCATTTTTCAATATTTAAATAACAATTGCATTTTTAGATCTTTTATTTCATTGTTTGATTTATTTTCTTTAACAATTACACATTTACACTTTTAAAAATTTAAAAAGGTGGGGGGGGGGGGGGGGGGGGTTGCCAAACTGGCTGGTACGGTATCGGAGCCGCCAGTACGGGTACCGGAACTGGTACCGTCCGGTCCGGTGACGGTGACGGTACCTAGGGTTGATGGTACCGGAACCGGCGGTTCCGGAACCGGAACCGGCGGTTCCGGAACCGGAACCGTCCCGTGTCCACCCCTAGCTGTGGGACATCATAATTTAATGCCCTGATATATGTTTGAGATAAGGTCTAACGCCAAGTCAAGTAATTTGTTATTCTTCTTGTCTCAATGAAGACATTGAAAGATGACATAGTACATTAATTCAACATTGAGGAAGATGTGGAATCATTGCATTATAAAAGAAAATTTGACAGATATAAATCACATATTCTTGAGGAGTTAGATTTGTGAGGTTCATTTGTTAGGTTCTTAGTAATAAACTTGTTGACATAATGTCCTCAAAACATTTAATGTCCAGATCGTAGGCCTGCAAGGTGGCCATTGTGTGTTTGAATTCTAGGCTTTATTTATAGACAACGAGCAACGATTCTGGGTGTTTGTGAAACGTTATGCAAGATGAACACTGCTGGATAAATTGAGTACTTGATGGTGTAGATGACAGTGGATAAATTGCTTGCTTCGGACATTGGAAATTACTGGAAAAAACTTTGCCACATAGGTAAATAGGCCATTATGTTTGGAAATTAAACATGGATGGAACTTATGATTATTTCTTATGTGACAACAAGAGTTTGTTTTTTTGGCAGCTCTCTTGGTGTTGTGAAAAAACAAGCGGTGTAGCAAGAGTTGGAGACCTAAGATCTATTGGCTTTATCACTGGGCAACAACCGGTGTAATCAATTACGGAGTAGTAGATCTCTCTTGGGACACAGCCTGTGCAAATTAATTTATAAAATGCTAAAATCATGATAGATAGCGAATCCTTTAAGAGAATAATATCATCGACCTTGCTGTACTAAAACTTTATATATTTTAAAAAATTTGGTGAAAATGGATGGGACTGGCAGCACGTTTAAAACCAGCCGATTACTTGTCAAAGATGATTCGGTTCACAACATCGACGGGTAAGGCATAAGCGGGATCTATCGCTTTTAGTCCTGGGTATTCCAAAAGAGAGAGCCCTGCAAGGATGACAAATTGCAATGTAATGAAATAGGTTTGGGTTACTACTACACGGGTCTATTTCAACTAGGAAGCTGTATACTACACTTATGAGTGTTTTCATATGACAAGTAGTTTTTTGTGTTTTTTGAAAGAATAACATAACCATTTTTTATTACCAAATTAATTCACTTCAACCCATCAAAAGGGGGATTGAGTGATCTAATTAGAGTGTGCCACACATTCTATTATTTTAAAGTGATAGTAGGATTTGTGAAGCATTACCAGCAACTCCAAAATATGTATGGAAGACATCAACTGCATCATCTGGCCTGTCCGAAATCCCACCATTTTCTCTATCCTGCACAATCCATGAAAACAACTAATTATACCATATGACTAAACATGATAGCATGTTTGGTTGAGTTTCCATCAATGTTATTCTTTTCCAAGCAAACAATGGAATTTGAAAACCTTTAATTTTTTGTTATTGAATTTAAATTACAGCCCCCGTTATTCATTCCAACAAGTCAAAAACCCTCTGATGTTGCTCAAAATAAGTATTAATCTATCACTTGAGAGAAGAACTAAACACCCCAACTCCTTCAGATTGAGAACTAACCTGACAGTCCAAGATAAATTGTACAAGCTTCTCCTTGTCAATCCAGTGAACACGGTCTATCATAATCAAGCTTGAAAGAACCCACCAAGAATAGCAGACCTATAGTTAAACAGTAAAAGGAAAGATGAATTACATATTTAACAGCAATCGAAGACCCTTTTTACTTTATCCAGAAATAAAATACTACGGCGTAATTAACTCACATCAGGAAGCTTCTCGGGGCGCCCATTTAGACCCCCACATTTTACTTGTCTTTCACATAACCACCAGCCAAGGAGGTCTTTGTCAACCTGATGCAAATAGCCTGTTATTGCAAGTGCTCCCACACAGCAGAAAACTGGAATAGTAAAAAAAATTATCACCATTCCCAGTACACTACGAGGTAAAAGACATCACAAACAGATCAGTTGATACTATGCTTAAATTATAATCCCTCCTTCCAAAATTGAAAATACACTTTGACCGAGCTAAGAGTTTAAGTGTTGAAAAGTGAAAAGTATGGTACTATGGTTATTATTGATTTGAAAGAAAGTGAAATAATGATGGTCACATAGTGAAAGAAAGTGCTTATTTGGGGCGGAGGGAGTAAAACATGACAAGGTGAAAGACAAATAGGAGTAAGCCCATTTGAAAGGATCCTTTATGTGATCTTGTATGACATATGAAGATAAAGATACCCTCTTTAAAAAAAGAGTACAACTCATCACTCTCAGTAGGTCATTACTATCACAAATAGTGAATGCACAGTTTAATTGTCTACTTTTACTGCTCTGTGTGACATAACTATCTTCCTGTTGAATAGTATGATGTATAATGTTATCGAACCCAAACAGTAGTGGGCTTAGGCCATGTTCTTTTCAACTTTTTATTACAGATATCCCTGCTCCAAGTTCCAAGTTAAACATTCTTTACTTTTATAGTATATTTAATATAAGTTCCAGTTAAAAGTTGCAGTTAAGCTAAGGTGGTTTGGACATATGTGAGTCGGCGGTGTACTGATGCCCCGGTGCAGAGATGCAAGGGGCTTGCGTTGGAGGGTAGGAGTAGGGGTAGACCTAAGAAGAATTGGGAGGAGGTGATTAGACAGAATTTAGGACTTCTTGCCCTTACTGCTTAAATGGCCTTAGATAAGAGCGTTTGAATTGGTAGGATGCTAGGGTTAGGGTAGTTGGGTAGGCGCTTTGGGCTAGGCGTTGGTCTCTGCACTTGTTGTGTGCTTTGTATGCTTTGTATGCTCTGTGTTTTCTCTGCTCTTATGTGTCTTCTGTGCTACTTAAGCGGGGGTCTCTTGGAAACAGCCTCCCTACTCTCGAGTAAGGGCAAGGTCCTGCATACTCACACCCTCTGCATACTCACACCCTCCCCAGACCCTACTCTCGTGGGTTTCTACTAGGTTGTTGTTGTTACAAGTTGTAGTTATCGGACTCCAAACTCCAGACTCCAAACTCTGGACTCAGGAGGGGTCTCCAGCCTCTAGACTCCACCAGGAAAAAATGAACAATATAAAACAATTAAAAAAGAACATGGCCTTAGCCCATTCTGTATATCTTAACATTATAATGACTTCAGTGCAATAGTATAATTTTGCCATATTCTACACATCAGATCAGACTAAAGAATTTAAATTAACATGGGCATTTCCTTGACCACACTGGAAAATGGGCCAATGCACATCTCTCTATACCAAGTTATGAACATGATGAATAATTTGTATGTAACTAACAAAATAATACTCCCTCTGTCCCATAATTGTCTTCATGTATGAAATTGGATGCATTTTTTAATAAATTAGAACATGTGTGGCTGTGATTTGTGTAGAGGAAAGAAAAATAAACATGGATCACACAATATTTTCCTTAAAAAGTAAGTGGAAGAAAATCTTGAGACACCCCAAATAAGAAAGTACAGAAGATAATTGTAGGATGGGGGGCACTATGTAACATACTCTGCCCAGCATGAGATTCTGCCCCAGGCGTGCAACCAAATCCACCATCCACATTCTTGCAACTTAAAATGTACTGTACAGCTTTTTCCACATCGATGTTATCCAACTTTCGCAATAGAGCAAGAGAACTTATTGCTACGTAAGAGAACCTAAAGGAAGAACTTTATTGATTATTCTATTCACTTAATGGTAATACAATAACATGTAAAACTAGTTTTGTGCACAAGTGAGCAAGGAAACTAAGATGCAGGAATAATCACTCTGAAGAAGTCCCAAAGTAGAGATTATTACCTTGTATCAACTTCACCCCACATGTCACCAGAAAAGGACCCATCTTCATTTTGCAAGCCTGCAATATCTGCCAGTGTGGTCAAGTTCAACCACCCTAAAATTTACAAGTACAATTCTTATCATATCAGTTTATGATTTATGTAGCTGACTTTTGTTGAGTGATGACGCCCAATTTTCTTTATTTATCTTGTAGTGTTAGATCATTAAATAGAAAAGAGTGCACTAGAAGTATACTGTAAAATTTGCATAAACATCCCTGTGGTCTGTGGATAACAAGAAGAATGTGTGTCGTTGTTGAAGGATACAGTTGGAGACCTTGTCAATGTCAAGGACGTCAAGTTTATCAAATAATGCTAAGACTTGGATGGCACTAAGTGTATACAAGATATGTGGATCATGTCCAATGTTACCGCTAAATCCACCTGCAAAACACAAACACTCATCGTATAAGTTCAACTGCAAATTCAAGAACAATGCAGCTACATGTTGGGCAATGGAGAAGTTGATAGCCCCATAGTAGTGCCTATATCCCTTCATTGCATCCCTTTTCGTCTGTTCCAAAATAAGGTTGCACTTTCCTTTCAAAGAAAAAAATGTTCCACATTTCCTTTTCCATCTGTTCCAAAATAAGTTCCACTCTCCTCTAATAGAAAAAGCATGTTGCTCATAATACTTCTCTCTCCTCGACATCACTCTCAACAATACAATTTTACATTTCTTAATAATTGTGGTAGTTACGTTGTGGAACCTTTTTTTTAGACGGAGGGAGTACTTTATATAAAGACATAAGTAAGACAACCCTTCATTAGGTCCGATGTAATGAAAACCCCCAAGGCTTAAGGCATCAACTATAAAAATTACAGATAGTGGAGCCTAGAAAGGGTAAACTGGTGACTTTTAGGCAGCCTAATCATAATTTTGGCAGAGTGGTGTCTTTTGCATTACGATGAAGTTTAGAGCAAACAAGATTGTTTATGAAGATGGAGAACTGTCTAACTATAGAAACAGAACAAGATTTCATTTTAGAGATTATAGAGTATAACTGAATACAAGAGCAATTAGAGCACAAACCGGATTCATGTTGACACTGCAAAACCCAGGGAATGACTTCGACTTGATCCACTGCATTAATCTTCCCAAGGATATCAAGAGTCGTCAAACCCCAGTATGCTCCATTTAACCTAAGATGCTCCATCACCACAGACTCAAATTCATCTTTACTCTGAAGGTAAGACAAACAAGCTCACAAAAGACCCACTTTGCATTCCCATAATCCCATACATTTTTTGTTATTTCAGATAGAAGATGCTAGTCCTCAGTACGATAAAGTGAGGCCATTCTCAAAGTCAACAACAAAACAAATTGCAACAGTTAAAATCATCTTTTTGTCGTACTGAAAAACAAAATCGCCGGATAATCTACCTTAATAACATTTTAGAAAAGGAGGCTGAAGGCTTCCTACTTTGCACCAGGAAATGATATCACTTTTTCTTATTTCTTTTCTCTGCCTCTCCGTTCTTCCCCTTTTCATCTCTTTTTTCTCCTTCTCTTCTTTCCTTCACATATGTCACCGTACGCCGCAACAATGGGAGGGAGACCCACACCCCCTCCCCAACTCTTCAAGAAGAGGAGTGATAGTTGATTATATTATTTATAATTTTTTTGAAAATATTATTTATAATTTTAATTACTTATACTATGTAACTAAGTCATTATAATCTCTTAGATTTTATCAAAGGAAGTCGGTGGCATCCTACTTTGCACTATCCAATGACTTATGACAGCATATCCATGTTTTTTTACTCTCCTTTTTCTTCTCTCATTCTGTCTTCTTCCATTTTCTTCTAGTTTCCTAACTGTATGCTGCAACAATGGGAGGAAGGAGTCTCACTCCTCCTCCAGTTCTCCTAGATGAGTGATAATTAATTATAACTATAATTACTTAATCCTTACACATTATACTTTTCAATCTATGTATGCTAACTTTAAACACCCTACATGCATCGCGTGCATATTTAGGACTGTAGAAATAACTCCTACCTCTTTAGCTGATAAGATGTACTTTATATGCTTTTCCACAAGAAGCCCTTCCATTCTGCAATTTTAGATACATCAATACAATCTATTACGTCGGGGCCGGTCTTGAGGATTCAGGGACCCGGGATGAGATGGAAAAAAAGGTCCTTGACCACAACAATTTAAACTTTGAATACATTTTGAGTTAATTGAGTGCAAACTAATTTTCCAAACAATCAACAAAGCACCATTCAATCACTAAAAATAATTGAAATGAGATAATGAAAACAAAATCTTTAACTCAGATTAAACAAAAAATTAAGAAACACAAAATTTATCTATGCTTGACTCAAATTAAACAAACAGCTCAAAAAACAAATTAGAAACCCTTAAGTAGCAGCTCAAAAAAATTAGTAGATAACAAAAATCATTAACTCGAATTAGCAAAAAAACTTACATATGCTCCCAGCTCTAAAGCTGAACAAGAAATCAAACACATTAATTAAGAAATTAATTAATCAAAGCTCAACACAGCTTCTTCGAAATCACACAAGTGGCAAGTTAGAAACACAATGTGTAAATTCAAGCTTCAACTAACAACATAACAACCTAATTCACATCATTCAGTAATTCAATAACTTCTCTATTTAAATATGAAACGAGTTAATGGATCGAAGATAGTCAGATACAAACCTGAAACTCCGCAAGAAAATTGGAACGAAGAGGGGATGGATGTTCGGTGCTCGCTGCCACTGGTCGTCTGACTAAATGAAGGACGAAAGCGAGAAACGGTGAAAGCCTGATCGGGTGCAGAGCCGAAGCTAGTTTTTACATAGGTAAATTTATTTTTTTATTTTTATATTGTTAAGAAAAAATATGAATTGTTCATTTATCAATTAATTAGGTCATGCTTCATCATAAGTTGCAGAAATAAATTGTCCATCATCATTCATCACCATCAAGTTGCCATTTGTATAGTATGTATACTATTTGTAATAGTGTTAGCACTAAATCTCTCTACTATAAATAAGAGGCTTAGGATCCCTGTAAATTACCATTCAGAATAAGAAGAAAAGTGAGAAGTTAATAGAGAGAAGAAACCAGAAATATATTATATCTATTCTCATAATCTCTGAGTAGTTTTCTCTCATTTTATAACACGTTATCAGCACGAATTTGCTCAAAAATCTCAGAATCCTTGTTCTTCTCAGAAGTTTCCATGGCCAACATCACCAAAAGAGAGTTCGA
The DNA here is from genome assembly GCA_003260385.1 of Cuscuta australis. Classification (NCBI taxonomy): domain Eukaryota; kingdom Viridiplantae; phylum Streptophyta; class Magnoliopsida; order Solanales; family Convolvulaceae; genus Cuscuta; species Cuscuta australis. The sequence continues at coordinate 1,097,367 of NQVE01000017.1, forward strand.
CATTCTTGATTTATCCAGTCGAAGATACCTGGAGTGGAGGGTTGATGCCATCGCTCACCTCAAGGCAAATGACCTAGAAAATACAATTGCTGAAAATAATACGGAAACATCTAAGCAAAAGGCAAAAGCCATAATTTTTCCTTCGCCACCACCTTCATGAAAGTTTAAAATCTGAATATTTATTGGTGGAAGATCCGAAGGAATTATGGGATAATCTCCAAAAGAGATATGGACATCAACAAAAAGTCATATTGCCAAGAGCTCAATACGAATGGATCAATTTAAGATTCCAAGATTTTAAGTCCGTTTGTGACTATAATTCTGCTATTTTCAAAGTCACGTCCACATTAAAATTATGTGGACATAATATCACTGATCATGACATGTTGGAAAAAACTTTTTCCACTATGCATATGTCAAATGTGATATTACAACAACAATACAGAGAAAGGGGCTTTAAAAAGTATTCTGAGTTAATCTCAGTATTACTTGTTGCTGAGCAGAATAATGAGCTCTTAATGAAAAATCATAATATGAGGCCTACTGGTTGTACACCTACAAATTTTGGTCATCCTGATCGTGGTTCAGCACCGGAATCAAATGTTGTCCAAGGTGGTGCACGTGGACATTTTAAACGTGGCCGCGGAAATAACCGCAACAAAGGGCCAAACAGGAGCTATAAAAATCCAAATGGATCATCCTCCAAAGAAAAGGAAAAATTCAAGCCACCACAGGCTAAAACTCATGAAAGGCCAAAACCAAGTGGTGAATGCTACAAATGTGGCATAAAAGGACATTGGGCTAATGAATGTCGAACGGCAAAACACTTGGTAAAATTATACCAAGCTTCCACAAAAGGAAAAGGAAAAAATGTGGAGGCTAATTATGCTGATGATATCAATCCAATTTTGCCTAAATTTGACGTGTCCAATTTCTACATGGATGATGCTGAAATTGGTGATGAGGTGGCCTTTGGTGGAACTACTACTGTTTAAATATTTTAATTTACGCTGTTATGGTATGTTTACTTTTAAAATAAATGTTTAAAATTTGTACTTTAATTTTCATGTGTACTTGTATTATTATGTCTGTTCTAAAAAATTATAATAAAATGTATGATATTTGTGTTAATTATCTTGAACTTATATTTATTTATATATATTTATTTATATTCAAGATATGGAGATAACTGCTTATGGCTCCAGTGGCAAAGAACAATGTCTAATTGACAGTGCCACAACGCACACCATTTTGAGAAACAAAGAATATTTTTCTCAAATGACATTGATGGAAACTAATGTCAATACAATATCTGGTGTTGCAAAGCTAATTGAAGGGTCTTGAATGGCTTGTTTAATCCTTCCCCAAGGAACAAAATTAATTATCAAAGACGCATTATATTCCAGCAAATCCCAAAGGAATTTATTGAGCTTTAAGGATATGCGTCAAAATGGTTATCACGTTGAAACCATGATAGAAAATAAAAAGGAATACTTGTGTCTAACGACAACCAAATCTGTCAATAAAATTCTTTGTGAAAAGATGCCAGCGTATTTCTCGGGGCTATATTATACTCACATTAGTCCCGTTGAAATGAATGTTGTCTCTAATAAAAAATTAGATGACCAGAAAACATTCATTTTGTGGCATGATCGTTTGGGTCATCCGGGCAGTGTAATGATGCACAAAATAGTTCAAAATTCACTTGGACATCCATTGAAAAATGTAAGGATTCCAAGATCAATTGATTTTCCATGTGTTGCCTGCTCTCTTGGAAAGATGATTGTCAGGCCATCTCTAAATAAAATTGGAGTTGAATCTCCTGCATTTTTAGAAAGAATTCAAGGAGATATTTGTGGGCCAATTGCCCTAGCATGTGGACCATTTCGTTATTTTATGGTGTTGATCGACGCATCAACACGTTGGTCACATGTTAGTCTTTTATCTACAAGAAATTTTGCATTTGCAAAACTCCTTGCTCAAATCATATGTTTGAGAGCTCAATTTCCGGATTATTCAATTAAGAAAATCCGACTTGATAATGCATGAGAATTTACATCCCAATCATTTAATGACTATTGCATGTCTATTGGGATTGATGTGGAGCATCCAGTTGCTCATGTGCACACTCAAAATGGTCTTGCTGAGTCTTTAATAAAGCGAATACAATTAATTGCTAGACCATTATTGATGAAATCCAGTTTACCTGCATCTGTTTGGGGACATGCTGTATTGCATGCTGCAAATTGAATTCGGCTAAGGCCTACTGCAAATCATATTTTTTCCCTATTGCAATTGGTAACTGGAAAAGAACCAAATATTTCTCACATAAAAATATTTGGATGTGCCGTATATGTACCAATTGCTCCACCACATCGTACAAAAATGGGTCCTCAAAGAAGGCTGGGAATTTATGTTGGCTTTGATTCTCCCTCAATTATAAAATATCTTGAGCCAATGACTGGTGATTTATTCACAGCTCGGTTTGCTGACTGTCATTTCGATGAGACAGTATTCCCAGCCTTAGGGGGAGAAAATGAGAAAAAGGACCCATGTACGAAAGAGATTACATGGAATGCAACACGATTATCTTTTCTTGATTCAAGAACAAATGCATGCGAACAAGAAGTGCAAAAGATAATTCATTTACAAAATGTTGCAAATCAATTCCCTGACGCATTCACAGATTCAAAGAAAGTGACAAAGTCACATATTCCAGCTATGAATGCTCCTGCAAGAATTGAAATTCCTTCAAAGAAAAATGAAAAAACTCTTGCAAATGAGTCTTCAATACGCAAAAAGCGTGGCAGACCACTTGGTTCAAAAGATGTAAAACCAAGAAAACTTAAAAGGCAAGAGACAATACTTGAAACAAAAGACGTTCATTCTACAAAGAAAGAAAATGAACGAACCGAGCATGTTGATATAAAAAATAATATCAACGAACAATTTGTTTCAAATGAGGATTTAACCATCTCTGAGGATGTGAATAATTCAGATAAAGATAGAAACGTTGATAATTATGAGATTTCAATAAATTACGTTTCTACGTGATTACAATGGAACAGAAAAGATGTTCATGTTGATGATATGTTCGCATATGCCATTGCCACAAACATCATGGATGAAAATGATGACATTGAGCCAACTTTAGTTGATGAATGTCGACGTAGACATGATTGGCCAAAATGGAACGAAGCAATTCAGGCAGAATTGAAATAACTTGAAAAACGGAGTGTTTTTGGGCCTGTAGTTCCTACGCCAAAAGGCGTGAAACCAGTTGGTTTCAAATGGGTTTTTGTGCGTAAGCGCAATGAGAAAAAATGAAATTGTGAGATATAAAGCCCGACTCGTTGCCCGAGGTTTTTCTCAAATTCCGGGGATAGATTATGAAGAAACTTATTCCCCACTAGTTGATGCAACTACGTTGAGATTTTTGATAGGCATTTCTGTCTTTGAAAAAACTTCAAATGCGTTTAATGGATGTAGTGACATCATATTTATATGGATCTCTCGATACTGACATATATATGAAAGTTCCTGGAGGGCTAAAGATGCCTAAGGTTTATAGTTCAAAACCTCGAGAGATGTTATCCATAAAATTGGAAAAGTCACTATATGGACTATAACAATCTGGCAGAATGTGGTATAATCGTCTCAGTGAATATCTGCTCAGAGAAGGATACAAAAATGATCCAATTAGTCCATGTGTTTTCATCCGAAGATTTAAACATCATTGGAACTTCTGATGAAATAGAAAATACTGCAAAATATCTCATGAAAGAATTTGAGATGAAAGATCTTGGGAGAACAAAATTCTGTCTTGGTCTTCAAATTGACCATTTGAAAGACGGAATATTCATCCACCAGTCAAATTACACGAAGAAGGTTCTATAGCGGTTTTATATGGATAAAGCACATCCTCTCACATCCCCGATGGTTGTACGCTCTCTCAATGTACATGATGATCCATTCCGACCTCGTGAAGATGATGAAGAAATACTCGGTCTAGAAATACCATACTTGAGTGCTATTGGAGCTTTGATGTATCTAGCAAACAACACTCGACCAGATATTGCATTCTCAGTGAACTTGTTAGCCAGACACAACTCGACCCCAACTAGGAGGCATTAGAATGGCATTAAACACATTTTGCGATATCTCAATGGTACCATCGACCTTGGTTTATTATACCGCAAAGATGCCAAGGCCACTCTTGTTGGATACGCTGATGCAGGATATTTGTCTGATCCGCAAAAAGCAAAATCTCAAACAGGATATGTGTTTACTTATGGAGATACCGCAATATCATGGAGATCGATGAAACAAACTTTGACTGCCACATCATCAAATCATGCGGAGTTGATAGCTCTCTACAAAACAGGTAGAGAATGTGTATGGTTGCGATCAATGATCCAACATATCCAGAGCGAGTGCGGTATAGAAACAATTACTAGTCATCCGACTCCTATATATGAAGACAACACTGCATGCATTGCTCAAGTGAAAGGAGGTTACATCAAAGGAGACCGAACAAAACATATATCACCAAAGTTCTTCTCAACACATGATCTCGAGAAAGATGGAAAGGTTGACATCAAGCAAATCAAGTCCAGTGAGAACCTTAATGATTTATTTACAAAAGCGTTGCCCCAAAGAAATTTGAAGAACTCGTACACAAGATTGGCATGCGTCGCCTCCGTCAATTATGCTAAGCTGAGGGGGAGAATTTTATGAACTGTACTCTTTTTCCCTTGATCAGGTTTTTATCCCACTGGGTTTTTCCTGACAAGGTTTTTAACGAGGCAGTACATAAAATTAGAATGGGTTTCTAAACTATACCCATTTCACGAATACCCATCATCAATTGAAAAATGAACATTCAAGGGGGAGTGTTAAGAAAAAATATGAATTGTTCATTTATCAATTAATTAGGTCATGCTCCATCATAAGTTGCAGGAACAAATTGTCCATCATCATTCATCACCATCAAGTTGTCATTTGTATAGTATGTATACTATTTGTAATAGTGTTAGCACTAAGCCTCTCTACTATAAATAAGAGGCTTAGGATCCCTGTAAATTACCATTCAGAATAAGAAGAAAAGTGAGAAGTTAATAGAGAGAAAAACCAGAAATATATTATATCTATTCTCATAATCTCTGAGTAGTTTTTCTCTCATTTTATAACATATATAAATATTTAAATAAAATAAATCTAAAGAATTTAATATTTTATTTGAGTTTACGAAATGTGGCAAACACTTTGGGACTGTAGGGAGTAATAGAGGAATTTAGACTAGATTATACTACACTAAAAGAAATTTAACCCTTTTTAACTTACATCGCAGTTTTACTGAAAATATTTGTCTTCAAATCAAGGCTTCAAATTTTTCTTTTTTATTTTTTAATATACATTTTATTAAAGTAAATGAATAAGATTTCATTAATTAATTATTTAAACTGAAATAATTCACTAAATAAAAAAATACATTTCATAAAAAAAGTACATTAAATTTAGAGTAAATTCCTTAAATAGTCCTTTGTAATAAAGAGTTTTCCCAAATCAGTCTTCAATAAGTTTTAATAACCTACTTAGTCCTCTATAATTGAGATTTATTTCCAGGATGGTCCTTTGTAAATAATGTTATTCAAATGAGGATTAATTGAGGGTATTTTGGTATTTTTTATCCACTAAATTTAGAATTAATTCTTAAAATGATCATTTATAAAGAAGTGTTTTCCTAAATGGTTTTTTTAATTAAAGATGTGTATTTGATATGAAACTTAAAATATTTTTTTGTAAGTTTTAAATAATTCATGAATTATTTATAGTCAATGTATTTTTTCAATTTTACATTTAGTTGTGCAGAAATAACTATTTCGAGAATATACTTTGAATTTGGATGATCAAAATACCAAAATATCTCCCAATTAATCATCATTTGAGTTACATTATTTACGAAGGACTATCTTGGGAATAAATCTCAATTATAGAGGACCATGTATGTAATTAAAACTTATTGAGGACTGAATTGGGAAAACACCTTATTACAAAGGATCATTTTGAAAATATACTCTTAAATTTTAAAAAAACACTAAAGCATATTATATTTAGCTTTAGTGAAAATAGAGAGTAAACAAATTTTATGGTGTTTGTGTGTGTTTTATTTTTTAAAAAAAAAGACTCTTTCACTTATTAAGAATTATTTTTATGTGCAAAGAACTCAATGCTAAACTCTAGGTAGATGTGGTGCAGAATTTCTTACTTTTTTTATTTCTTTCACTTGTAATGGGTAACTATGTTTCATTCTACTCACCATGTTCAATGCTTTAAGTTCAGAGCACATGAACATGTATTCAGTGGTGGAGCCAGAAGGTCACTAGTGGGGGGCACACTCGGGGTCGGGGGAGTCCAAGACAATGCTCCCGATTTTTAACTACAATATAAACTGATAAATCAATAATAAATTGTATCTCAAAGATTAAAATAATTCGCAAAAATATAACAATAAAATGTCATTATTATTAATCATACCAAATAAGGAGTACTAACTTTTGTTTCTTGAATAAGATTTTGGTCATTTGTCATCTACAGAGTAACGAATTTGTTCAAAAGTATATAGAATCATTCTTAATCAAATAACAATATCATTAATTGAATTCCAATCAGAGTCATTAGATATACTATAGATTTATAGATTAATAATAATCACTAAAAAACAAATCAATAAGTATTTGGAATTTACTCCTACGCATTCAAAATGTGAGGCTAAAGATTATGGAATAATTCCGAAATTCACTCCATTCTGAATTTCCAAAATTCAAAACAAATCAATATGTGAGGCTAAAGATTATGGAATAATTCCGAAATTCAGAATGGAGTGTATTATCAAAACTCTTAATCTTTTTATAGTAAGAGCACGAGAATTCATTCCCAAGGGAGAGTTTTATCTTGGAATGAAGGGGACATAGTAGATGGATTGCTTGGAGTTTAGCGGCTTGGTATTCATGTAGATATGGAAATTTTAGTTTTTTTAAAATTAATGTAAAAATGTTAACATGTGCAATTGCGTATAATTTGTCTTTTATGTATGTCTATTTCATAATGAATTACATGTTGATGTGTCTTTTTAGATACTTGATGTGTCTTTTTAGATACTTGCCATGTGGAGTAGCTTTAATTCTAGCCATTGGATTGCTCAATTTTGGCGGCAAAATTGGTGAATGAAATTGATACCAATTTTCATTTAGCTTTTATATATATGGTAGATGTGCAAGGCATGACTCTCTCATTTTTTATACTAGTATTTTAACACGTGCCATGCACGGGGTGGAATAAATTTTTTGTTTTGAATTTTTGATTTTTCTTCGCTACAACATTTTTAAAAATAAAAAAAATAAAACATCAACCTTAAAAGTTACTACGTAACATATGATAAAATATACTCCATCTGTCCCACAAAACTTTTCTTCTTTTGACTTTGAAAGGATATAAGGAGAGTATATTTTTTGTGTTGAGTAAATTAATAGTGAAAAAATGTGATGTGAAAGACATGTTAAAAATTAGTTGGGCTAAAAGTGATTTTTTAATAGAAATGAGAAAAGTTTTTAGGATGAATGAAAAAAGAAATGAGAAATGTTTTGTGGCATGGGAGGGAGTATTATATTTGCTAATAAAAATTATACTGTATATATATTTGAAATTTAGCATGTCAGGCTCTTATTTAAATTAGAACATTTTTAAAAATTAAGGTATATACTCCCCTAGTTCATGAGTATTTGTCCATTTTTTACTTTTTTTGGCCAATATTAGTAAATTTTGACTTCAAATTAAATAAATATGATATTAGATATTGATATAAAAATAGTGTTATTAGATTTATTATATAAAATATTTTTTAAAATATTGTTTTATCTAATTAATAAACAATATATATTTTATTATAGGTCAAAGAGTGAAAACAGTTGACAGAGGGAGTAACATTTTTTTATGATTTATAAGGACTGCCAAAAACATCTAAAACTTATAATTTCAACATGATTTTTTTCCCTCTCACTAAATAATAATATTTGTGGAATTATTAAGAGCATCAAACACTTCGTTGCAATATATTTCCACAATGATATGCCTCCAATCTTTGTTCTTGATCTAGCATAAAGCCTCATTTACTTCAATTACCTCCGTTTCTCTAGGTCTAAAATATCATCTACAATGTAAATTATGTGCAGCAATTAAATCGAAACCCAAGACCCTATTGGCCAATCGCCACTACGCCAAAAACAGTATCAGACGACTGTTGATTAACTACTGTTTATGAAAACACAGTAGTAAAAAAAAAGAGAGACTACTGTAAGTTTTTCTTGGATACAAAACAGTAGTCTAGCTATTATATTTTAAAACTATTTTTAAAGTTTCGAGAAACGGTAATCTATCTTAAGTTGTCTGTGTCAGTTCAAAATACAGTTTTTGTTACAACAGTTGCCAATAAGAAGTTAAGAATACTCTATTTAAACAGTAGTCTGGTTTTTTAGTCTATTACTGTTTTGAAACTTATTAGAAACAGTTATCTATTGTTAGTTGTCTGTTTCATATGGGTTTTTTTACCATGGTTGTTTATAAGAGGAATAGAAGACTCTGTTGTCATAGTAGTCTATGAATTAAGGGCAGAACTATTTTTAAAGTTGTGAGAAACAGTAATATATTATTAGTAGTCTGTTTCATCTAAAAATACAGTTTTTGTTGCCACAGTTGTCAATAATTAGTTAAGACTACTATTTCTTAACAATAGTCTGATTTTTCAGTTTATAACTATTTTTTAACTTCTAAGAAGTAGTAATATATTGTTAGTTGTATGTTTTATATGGTTTTCTTTTTGCACAATTGTTTATTATAATGGAAGACTCCCTTATAACAGTAGTTAGGGGTGGACACGGTACGGTTCCGGAACCGCCGGTTCCGGTACCGCCACCCCTTGGTACCGGTACCGGTACCGGACCGGCCGGTACCGGTTCCGGTACCGCCGGTTCCGGTACCGTTTCCGGTACCGCCGGTTCCGGTACCGTTTCCGGTACCGTTTCGGCCACCCCTAATTTTGTTTTTTTTTTTGCTTTTTTATTATATTTTTAAAATGTAAAATTGTAAATGTGTAATTGTTAAAGGAAATGATGAAATAAAAAAATCTAAAAATGAAATTGATAAAGGAAAGAATGAAATAAAAATAAAAAATAAAAAAAACGGTAACGGTACTGGAACCGGAACCGCCGGTGCCGGTACCGAAAAATGGGCACCGGAACCGGTACCGGATTGGGTGGTACCGGTACCGGTTCCCGGAACCGGTGGACCGTACCGGCCGACGGTAACGGTACCGGAACCGGCGGTACCGTTTCCGGTACCGGTACTGTACCGGTACCGTGTCCACCCCTAACAGTAGTATATTTATATAGTGTAGAACTGTTTTTTAAATTTATAGAAACCGTAATCTATTACAAGTTATCTATAATTAATTAAGAATACCCTTTTTAATTAGTAGTTAGACTATTAAGCCTAAAACTATTTTCAAATTTTTGAGAAACTGTAATATATTACTAGTATTGTCTGTCACAATGTTTTTTTTCACGGTTATATATATATATATATATATATATATATATATATATATATATATATATATATATATATATATATATATATATATATATATATATATATATATATATATATATATATATATATATATATATATATATATATATATATATATCAACATCCATATCGATGCAAAAAATGCGGTGAAACGAATCTTTGAAAACAACAACGACGATGGAACTTGCAAAGAAATTCGAAGTGTGTTAGCAACAAACAGAGGTCACGTCAGACATATTTACAGAGAGGAGAACATGGCGGCTCACAGACTTGCACGTTATGCATTGACCAATAACTCTTTTAGATCTTTCAATTCTCTAGTGGACTGTGGATCTACCCCAACTATTCGGGGAGCGATCAAAAGCGATACTCTTTATACTTTTATTCGCATTTCTAAATAAAATTTCTTTAATAATATATATATATATATATATATATATATATATACATATATATATATATATATATATATATATATATATATATATTGTTTTATTTTTTTACTAGTAAAGAAATTTCTAGTTTTTAGTTAAACCATTTTTCTACTAAAAGAAATCAAAACTTGATGTGATCTATCCCCTGAAATAAACACAAAATGCAGATTCAACAAGGCCCAGATCAACACAGGACTTCAACACCCTGTTCTAGTGATGTGTACAAGGTTCTTGTAAAGAACTGAGAAGCAAAACAGCATGGTGAATTTCATCAAACTTTGCATATAAAGGCGCCAGCAGTGAAATAGCAGCAACACTGAGTCTATGGCCATACGAAATGATTGAAGATGCATGAACTTGCTTGCTTGAGGGTATATATAATTAAACCAGGTCCTGTATGGATAACAAATGTGTAATCCTGCACCAGCCATAAATAAACCAAAATTTTGAGTTTGATCCGAGGGTAACAATCCAGCATAAATTAGAAATCAAAAACATTGAATCCATATGCTCAATCCAAACAACTTTGAAGCCATGCACTGAGATCAATATTATAAAGAAATCAGCAGCCTTTTGAACCATAGAACATATGTACCTTGTACTCAAACCAGCAAAAACCTACTTATTCGCACATCATACCAGAATATTAAAGTCAACCGTAGCCATAGTCCCCATCAAAGGCAAAATGTACCAATGACTTTGCCAAATTTGAACAAGGTGTCCAAGGTCTACTCCAAAATCAAGTCAGCAAGCTGCAAAAGCAAAGCCTAAACCAACAAAAATAACAACTTGAAGCAGTTGTGCAACAACAAAGACAATACATTAATCCCAAGCAAGAAAATCTAAACAACAAGCCTGAAACAAAGATCAATAACCAGATGCTGCAACCATAAACTCTGAACTTAAACACCAATGCCTTGGCATACAAGCCATCACTAAACCAAGATCAGAAGCTGCAAACCATGACACTAGTCATGCACTAGCCAACTATGACCAATTTAAACATTGCAAATGAGCCCCAATAGAAATAGCTAACTCAAAGAAAATGATAATTCTTAGGGCTGGCAATACAGCCCATTTTTGTAGTATGAGCAAAAAATCATGACACCATATCACAAAAAAAAACTCAAAGACCAAGTAACAAAGTAAGGTAATTGACACTACTATATTAAAAAACAACCAAACTACAGCCTTGATTCTAAGAGCCGACAATATCCATGAGAGTTCCTACCAGATGCAGACACTAGCTAGCTCTTATAGTGTATTTTTGTTAGCCAAGGGGTCCAGCCTTGTTTCCAACAATAGACATAATTGTTTTTTTTAAACAATAGACAATCAGTTTGGAGAAAAAAATATAAGAATAAAACAATTTTGCTAAGCCCTACAAATAACATAGGAATAATTTAACAAGAAGAAACCTAATTGAGAAGAAGATTAGGGATTACAGAGAAGGAGACGAGGGAGACGAGATGAGTACTCTACCTGATTCAATTGGGATTGAGGGAGTCGGTGACGCGGTGCTGGACAGTGGGCGACTGGGCAGTCGGAGCTGGGCAGTGGGACTGACGGCGAAGGCTCTCGGCAAATTGGCGATGGCTGGGACTAACGGCTAAGGCTCTCGGAGAATCCTTTGCTCTCGAACAACACAGGCGCGATGGCGATTAAGGTCGGATAAGGTTGGGCTATTGAGTGAGTGGTGGTCGGATAAGGTTGGACTATTGAGTAAGGGAAAATGAAATTGGAAAGAGGAAGAATGAAATTGGGAAGAGGGAAAATGAATTTGGTAATAATTGGGAAGAGGGAGAATATAATTGGGAAGAGGGAGAATGAAATTGGTGATCTGATCTTGTCTGATCTAATATGTGAAGATCTAGTCTGATTTGATCTGATCTGAGTGAAATTATATGTAAGGTTGTTGATCATTTGATAAAATAAAATACTCTTGTCACCTCTTATTTTGTAGAGTTTTCGATGTAGTTTTTAAATATAATTTTTTATGTGTTATTTCTTTACCAATTTGCAAAAAATATGAGTATTTAGAAGATACTATTGATCGAATGATAGTTGGTTTTTGTTTTGTTTTTTTCTTTTCATTTGAATACAAAATTACTCCTTTTTTAAATTTATTTAATTTAAATATTTGATCATTTTGAAAATAGTCTAGTTGTTTGTAGTATTTTAATGTAGAGATTAAAATATACTTTTATATTTTATTTTATATCAATATTTTATTAGATAAAATAAAAATTAAATTCATTTGAGCATGTCATAAAAAATATGACTTCTTAGATGTTATCAAAGTATCTCTTTCTAAGAAAGAAAATCTCATTTATTCATTGACAGCTTTACTATAAAAGTTGTGAAAAAAATATAAAATTTGAAAAATATATTCCATAATTGAATATACTAAAGAATGTTGTAATCATAAAGAACGTTAGTGTAAACATAGTATGCCTTGGTAATACATTTTTTATGAATTTTTAATTATAGTTTAATTAAAAATATCATTTTATAATAGATTTTAAAAAATATTAGTATATTTTTCAATTTAAATCGTAAATAATATAAGGACTTTGAACCATAAATTTTATAGTAATAAAGTTAAATCATACAATCAATATATTCGAACTATTAAATTATGTATATTATTTTTTTCTATTGTAATATATTTATAGTTTAGTCATCTCTTATTTTATATATCGTTTAATGTAGTTTTTAAAATATATTGTTTGTAATTATTAGCTACCATTGATACGCCAGAAATATTCAACGATTATAATCCTAAAGAATCGTTGGGTTCGTAGTTGTTATGGAATGAAATCTTCATAATCTATAATCTCTTTGCTAATTTGTGTTCGATTTTGCCCAGAAAAGGAAAGGAAATGATGAAGGAATTTGGGAGAAGAAACGGAAAGCAGCGTGTGACTCTCTCTAGCGAAAAAACGGAAGACTTAGTTTTCTTTTTTTTGGATGCGTGATTTCTTCTTCTTTTTTTCCTTTTTGGTTTAGGTTTCATGACACCTCACCTTCCACATCATTTTTATATTTTAAAAAAATGACACATCAGCCTCGCCACATGTTACGCTACAGCTCCGCCATATATCGCATTCTTGCAGCTTGACTCTGCTTTATATATATAATAACTAGTATTTTACCCGCCGTGCTAAGCATGGGTGGAACGAATATATTTTTCACTTTGTTATTTTTTTATTTGTAGTTAATGATTAAAAAATTGAACAAAATTTAATATCGACCTCAACCTCTAGAATTTATCTCATGATATATCATAAACATTTGTCAAGGTGTTCTTGTAGTGCTTCTAATTTAACATATATATATATAACAGTAAGCATTAAAATCCCTATAATATTTTTCACGTAAATTATTTGTTTAAATTTTTTTAATTCGTTAGCATATAAATGATTACCATTGATAACCTTGTTTAATAGGATTTCTCAACTCATGAAGTGATAATATCCAAAAAATAGTAAAATGGCAATGCAAATAATGTTAGATTAATGTGATTTTAGAACGTTATATATGTATGCGACATCAAGATTTACATAATATAAATATTAGTATTAAACAAAAATTGCGTAGGAGCAGAAACTGAGCATTGATTAATTGAGTCTAAACTGTTTCTCTCTTTAATCTCCTTCCCTTTCGACTTCCCATCTATTTCATTTATTGGAATTTGCTAAATTACTCAGAATATTTTAAGGGGATAACCTTATTAAACATTATTAATCTGCCAATTGTAGGACCATCTCTGACGGACTTTGTGATTGAAATATCAACTACAATGTCATATTGGTGTTCATCAAGAAGCTCTACAGCATTCAAGCAAGCTTTAATGCCTATAAGAACAAAAATCAAATATTAGAACAAAATATAATCAGGAGGAAAGAAAATTGAGCTTTTTATATTTTCAAAAATACTAAGCATACAAAAGATCAATTTACTCACTAAGACACCCATAAAAAAGTTGAATATTCCTCAACATGCCCCTTTGTCATCTGCAGATGCAATGAGATGGGTTACACTTGAGTTTCAAGTCATTAGTATTGTTACACCTGATAACCCTTCAAACTTAGAAACACCTCTCAAACCTTGAAACAATAGCCTTCAAATTCAGAGACGGTTAATTTCCTTGAAGCATGGAAGAATGATAACACACATATTCTTAAACTACAAACATATGAAGTGGGTTTCCCTTTTTTCACCTTCCCTAAATCAGCACCAAGCTTTTATATTTTTTTGTAAGAACCAAGCTAAAGATTAATACCCAACAACTAAAGGGAGCAAAAGTCACATATGTTTCAGGAAGCAAAGTTGTTTAAACATAAATCTTATCCCTACCTGGTCCAACCTGCTCCAAATACATAAATAATTCAAAATTTTTAGCAAAACTTCACATTCGCAATGAATATAAATTGAAAAAATATAATGGATGAACATGATATCAAAACGATGTGATTTAGTAAATTAACAAAAAAACATAAATCTACATCAACAAAACCAAGTCAATAGAAAAACATATACAAAATGGAATTAAATATGAGATCGGTTGGAAGTTGAAACAATAAACTTATTCAGATCAGAAAGCAATTACCTTATCCAGTTAGAATGGTGAATCCAATGTAACATCTTGGGTTGTGAAGCAAATCTTGTGAAGCAAATTCTGCATAGTTTCATACCAAGTATTCTTAATAAGAGACTAAATAGTTTTTTTAAAAAATAATATTTGAAAAGAATTTGTGTAAATTTTAAAAAAATGGGAAAAAAAATCTGAGTTTAAAGCTTTTTCATTAGCATTGTGCTTCATTTCTAGCCCGATGTTTGCACATTCTACAATGCAATACTATAACAACCAAAGGCTATAAGCAAATACCCTAATTCACGGTAAACTATGTTCAGCCAAAGAGGTAAACACCCCTTTTTATTTGGTGAAGCAGGCTCGGGGATTTCACAATGTAGAAGAAGAAAAAGAACCATGTTGCATACCTCTGCACACTTCTTTGTTGCAAGCCTTACCCCTCTTGGCTGGGAGCACATAAAATATTAATAGTTTGCTAATTAAGTTGCTAAAACTTCTTGAAATAATTGTTAGTTCCATGATGTTGGCTAATCTTTTGGCAAAATAAAATCTCATATTTGTTAGGTGTTTTACTAGGTAGAAACCTCTATTTGTTAGGAGAGGTTTATTTTATTTAGACTTCTAGAGTTGCTGCAGTTTTCGAGGTTGACACAGAAGATGCTACAGCACGATGCTGCAACACAGTGTGCGGGATCAGAGGTCTGAGCACGGGATTTTAAGATGCAATCTGAATTAGAGACCTATTGGGATTGTGATTACATGATAATAACTCCAGCTGTACATGCTAAGGAATCCCAACACTTTAGGCTACTTGTGGATCAAGATTAAGGAAGTTGACTTCAAGCCAACTTCTACTATCCTATTCCTACTAGGATTGTGTTAAGAGAGGCCTATAAAAACGCAGCAGGTCCCTGGGAATTACTTGGAGCAATTGAGAGGGAAAACAAAGAATATACGCTGATGTAGAGCATTCCCGTCGCGTCCCGGAGCTTCCCTTGCGTAAAGAAGGTTACGATCTACATGAAGGAGGAGATCTTCAACGCCAAACAGATCGTGACGTCCAGGAGATGAATTAGAGCTGAATAAGTGGGCTGCCAACACGTTTGTCCTCGTGATCTCGGTGGAGATGTGATAGCCAAAGCGGATCTGAACAGAGTTCGGGTTAGAAATCCTAGATTAGAAGTTTTGTCATAACAATTCGGAGAAGTGTGTCTCATCATGTTGTTATGTACTGGTGTAACTTGCATCTAGTGATTTAGTGGAGGGCTATTACACGGACGTGGGCCTCGCAGACTAGGAGAGTTCTCCGAACTGCGTAAACATATTTGGTGTTATTTTTTACGCATTTTAATACTTACAGCATTCTGCCCAGTAGGCGTTGTAACGCCCTCTGCATCATCTGCTTCTGTGTGTGCTTGTGACAGAGAAGTGCTATAGCACATTGTTTGTCATATGTTACTGTGACAGTGCTGCAGTGTCTTCTCTGCAGCATAGTCGATTGATTTGTTTGCATAGCTTGTGTTTGGTGATTTCCGCTGCGCCCCCACGAACTCACAATAAGTTCAAGTAACATGATACTTGAGAAAAATAAAATGAATTCATTTTTGTGAGGAACCTTTGCACGGGTATTAGAAGGGCCAATCAAATTCAACATAAATTAAACTGTATTTCTAAAACCAAACAAATTAATAAAAAACCCGAACTTCTCCCCTGGCTTGAGTGGTAGCAAGCCCACTCCCCAGGATTCATGGGGAAGTTCACCCAGGTTCGAGCCCCAACGAAGGCAGCAGCATTGGCTCTTTGTGCGTCTTAGCTTGAGAATAGTATGACAGATACTACCTTGTAATAGAGTCAATATCATTCAAAAGAAAACCCAAAATCATAGAGAATTGTTTGAAGCAAATGAAACATTGAGCTGACCAAGAATGGCGGGGGTGTCATAAAAGACAGTGGAAGCCTGGTCCTAAAATGAATTTAGGAAACAAACCAATTAATTGTGATTGCAGCGCCGACAAAAATGTCCATATTGAATCTCGAATCTCAATTTTAAATCTAAATTTTGGTATTTTGGATCTCATTTGAGAGAGAAGATCAACCGAAGAGATATGGTATTTTCGAGAGTTTCCTTTGCTGAAGAAGAGACGACATAATTGAGAGAGTGGATCAATCGAAATTCTAGTGTTTCCTTAAGTAGGTGGAGAGGAGACGTCTTAATTAGAAAAACTTGTTTTGGAACCATAATATAAAAAACCTATCTTCTAATCTGTCATAATTAAAAAAAACTTGCAAGAAAAAAATACCTATGTGGTTGGACCCCTGAGTGGAGACGATGAATTCCAATTCTAATTGTGACTTTCTTGCATGTATCACTTCTTTAAAAGCTCGGCAAACCAATCATTTCCTCGTATTTGTTTTCCATAAGCTTGTTAGCAACAAAAATTATGCAGAGTAATAAGCTAAGGAATGTATTGTTAAAAACATTGAATATGAAATATCAATATACATTGAATACTTTGATCTCCATCGATTTCACACGCCAAGCGCAAATACTCTTAAGGTAGGATAGAAATCATGAAACTACTTAGGATAAGTCAAACCTTTAGATTAGCAAAACGACATTAGTTGAATAATATAATTCAAGACATGCTAGCTAGTGGATAACTCTACATTATTTAGAATATGGATTACAAAATTCAATTGTTTCACAATATTGACAATATGCAGTTTTTCAATTTGAGCAGAAATACTCTAGATTATTATGAAATTTTTAGTGTTCCACTGAAATACTCTAGATTATTACATATTTTTTAGTGTTCCATTGAAGAGAATCCAACCATATTGGGAAATGGAAAATATTTTACCATAGCAAGAGCCAAAAGATGCAAACCACGTTCCCCCCTTCCCCTTCAAAGACAACATTGGACAAATATTTACAGGTATTATATAATAGAAAATTGAGAACAATCCTTTAGCTTGAATCAAAATTATTAAATAATTTATTCAAGTTAAATACAATTACTTGCAAAATTTACCTTTAAGAGAGAAAATCCTTCAGCTCAACCCTAGCCTATAAAATCACAAATCTGAAGCTCAAAAGAAGAACTATAATGGAGTTGGGGATTACTCTTCCAAATTGTCTTCAAGACTTCTTCCTATATCCAATACAGATGGCTTTATGCCTTGAAAATTTTCCTTAAACACAATATAACAACCCTTACAAACTTCTGTGTATATTTTTAAGATATGAAGGCATAGTATAGTTAATCTACTTATTAAAGAACAATAAGAAAAACTAAAGGTCTAAAATGCATAGAAGGTGGAAGAGACTACCAAGATAAATGGCTATGGGCAATTAGGAAAACAAGGGGGGGGGGGGGGGGGATTTATTTCACACACCTTAACTCTCCCTAGAGCAAAAATACAACTACCAAAGGAAAAGACTAATAAACTGGACTGCTCTAGTGCTCATGAAAATTAATATATGTAAACTAATTAAAGAACGATAAATTAGAAATACTTATGAATTAAAGTAAATTGAAGGTATCGGAGAACTAAGAAATATGTAACTAATTAAGGTAAATTGGAGAAGAACATGAATTGAATATACACGATAAATTGGAACATGAATACCAATTAAACTAGTGTCAATCTCGTATACCTTCTAAAATTTTGACATTTTATAAATATAATTTTTTATTATAGTTTTCTAATAGTGATAAAATATGTTTTAAACGGGTGGAATATAAATTGGTATGTTAATTAAAAAACAAAAAGTTCTATACAAAATTAGTGGTCATTGATTGAAGTACTAATGAAAATGGTTCTAAATAATTAAATATTATAGTAAAAAATAGACTAATTAAATAATGGTACAGAGAATGTATATGTGACATAATGTCACTTGCCATCCTTCAATTAAACAAACTTTATTTTATTTATTTATTTTTAAAAATATACTCCGTATGTAGTAATAAATAAATAATGTGATAAGATAAAAGTTTTGAATCGAAGTATTTAATTAAGAAATATGAATTTGTGATTAAATTTATATAATTATATTTTGAGAAGTAATAAACTAAAATAAATTGTGAATATTATAAAAATAATCCTATATATATGTGTGTGTGTGTGTGTATTTAAAATAAGGAGTATATTTTACAATGATGAAATATATGTTTAAAAAATTGTTAAAAGTGAAAAACTTTTATACAAATGTATTAAAAGATCATTTCAAAAAATAATTGAACCAATGAAATGCATCCACCTCATTAATGATGCACATGTGGATGCACATGTAGCATGCCACATGTCAACACCACAACAAATTAACTCAATTTTACATATATGATGATATATGATATGATATGAAATTGGAAACGTACCAATGAACAGTGATTGCAGCAGCCACAAAATTTTCATAATGAATCTCGATTCTCAATTTTGAATCTCAACTTTGGAATTTTGGATCTCAATTAAGAGTGAAGATCGGCAGAAGAGATATGATACCTTTAGCCAGAAGATAGTGCAGAATTTTCCTTCTGCGATGAAGAGCCTAGGCATAGTCAAAACGGGAGAAGTAACTTTCCTTTTGCGATTAAGACCAAATAAAATGGGAGAAGTGACACGTGCCCATTACGTGTCAAAAAGTTAGACCTTGAGTATTGCCAAATGGCAACTTCTGAGAGTATGAACTCTCAAATTTTATATTAAAGGATATAAAAAGATTTTTATATTTTTAATTTTTGAATTTTTTTGTAAAAAGTAGACATAATTTAATATTCCGCAATAAAAAGATGTGTAAAATAATTTTTGATAATTAAAAATTATTATAAAGTACAAAATAGACAAAAACAATGATTTACCATTGTAGATTACGACATTTCACTCATTTATGACACGGTGACTGGATTATTTTTTATTGGTTCAAGTAAATGTCACTTGCTCTTGGCATTCCTATGCACTTACATTGCAAAATCGGAAACCACCCTGGACAATACAAGTGGTAGAAAACAGGGGCACCCTTTCCGTTCACGTCACCCACTCACAACCCTAGAGAGAGAGTAAATTCGCCGGTCAGAGAACCCTCGTCGCTAGTGTCACTTCGGTGTGTGAGGTCTCACGAACGAGATAATCTGAGAGAGCAGAGTGAGCGTGTTCGGTTGAGGTGCATCACACTCCCAGGAAAGCTCATCAAGGTTGTGAACGTGTCGAGATAGGTAAACAAATCTACGATTTTTTCAATCCTTGTCTTATATCTCTATGGTTAGGTTTGATATTACTGAATCACATGATTTTATTTTGCAAATCTTAATCATTGGAAGGTTTAGGTGTTGTTTACAAATCTGAGCTAAAATCCTTATGGTTTGAATCTTAGTTTTTAGCAATGTTTATTCACTTGCTAACTTGTGATTGCATTTTTAACTCGTTGTGCATTTTATTGATGATTGAGATCATTTTTAGAAACTTGTTTGAATTTGTTACCTAAGTGAGTGAGTAGTCGACTAAACCTTGGTTAGTTTATGATGTTGTGAATGAAAATGATTTTTTGAAGGTTCCTACCCTCCTAAATCCCCCGACCCGTCAATTTTACCCCACACGCACCCCATCCCCTTGCACCCCCCTAGATCACAACTTTGGGGCAAATTAGTGATCTAGGGGGTGCACGGGGACTGGGGTGAGGGCGGGGTGAAATTGATGGGACGCGGGGGGGGGGGGGGTTAGGGGTAGGATATATCAATTTTATGAACGGAGCACCGTGGGTACCCAAAAATAACTGGTGTCACAAAGTGGTGTTATTTTTATTGGTGTGACATTACAATTTTAGGTGAGAAGATATATATGTATATATATATATATGTGTGTGTGTGTGTGTATATATATATAAAGTTTGGGGTATTTTAATATAAATAAAAAAGTTTAAAACACCACATTAAAAAAAATTAATGTGGTGCTTTAAACCATTTCCCAAAATTCCCGCAGTGTTAGTATAGGCTATACGAGCTCTTGTTTCAAAAGTTAATTCTTGACTTCTTGTGATTCTTCTTTTATTTCTCACCTGCAACTTGAATCAACCCAACACCTCATATCGATCCATCAATTAAAGAATCTTAATCTCCCAATCCCCATAAGATAATTAACTTTCAATGAAGAGAAAGCATCAAATCAAGTACAATCAATTCATCCTAAATTCGACTATGCTCAAGTAGATTATTACAATTTAAAAGCCCTTAGAAATTGGAAAAGAACCATTGAACATTAGAGTTTGTTTATTATTTAAAAGAAGCAAAGGGAGGGACCTTGGGATTTGTTTGAAGAAATTTTCAAGATGATCAAGGAAGCAAAGCGCTGGGGAAGCAACTAGGACGGGGACACGAAATAAGAACAATGACTTCTTCAGATAAGTACATTTGAGTCCATTCGTTTGAAGGATTTATAGAAATGGCTTTAGAAAAGTGTTCTTCTTTAAACAAATTTTAAGGTTAAATGTTATTTAATGTTAAAAAAAACTATAAATTTTGTGTATTCTTGTAAATATAGAAATTGTTTAGCTCATCTGATCTGATATGATCAGATTTGATTTTTGGATGATCTAGTCTAATTTGATTAGATCTGATCTCAAACCTGCTCTTAAGATCTTTTAAGCTCAGTCAAAGAAAAAAATGGGACTTACTAAGAATTACTAGCTAAAAGTTAAAATATCTTTTTGATGAAAATTGAAATCCAATAAATATAACAACAAACTTTTTGTATATAAATAAAAAAGATTAAAATACCCCCAAGTGACACTAGTTGAAATTTTATATATCTTCTTTATTTAAAAGATGATATATAAAATTATTTATATACAAAAAGTTTGTTATTATATAACTTATATTTATTGCATTTCAATTTTAATCAAAAAGATATTTTAACTTTTAGCTAGTAATTCTTAGTAAGTCCCATTTTTTTCTTTGCCCGAATTTAAAAAATCTTAGGAGCAGGTTTGAGATCAGATCTAATCAAATTAGACTAGATCATCCAGAAATCAGATCTGATCATATCAGATGAGCTGAAGAGTTCCTATATTTACAAGAATACACAAAATTTATAGTTTCTTTAACACTAAATAACATTTAAGCTTAAAATTCGTTTAAAGAAGAATATTTTTTTAAAGCAATTTCTATAAATCCTTCAAACGAATGGACTCAAATGTACTTATCTGAAGAAGTCATTGTTCTTATTTCGTGTCCCCGTCCTAGTTGCTTCCCCAACGCTTTGCTTCTTGATCATCTTCAAAATTTCTTCAGACAAATCCCAAGGTCCCTCCCTTTGCTTCTTTTAAATAATAAACAAACTCTATTGATTTTACTTGAATTGATGCTTTCTCTTCATTGAAAGTTGATTATCTTATGGGGATTAGGAGATTAAGGGGCTGTTTGTTTCAGCCTCTTAATGGTTCAGATGTCTGAATGATTCAGCACTTAATGGTTCAGACTGTTTGTTTCAGCCTCTTAATGGTTCAGATGTCTGAATGGTTAAGAGATTTGCCTCTGAATGGTTAAGTATTATACAGAGTCTGAATGGTTAAGAGCTGTTATCTGAATTGATCAAACATTTGTCTCTGAATAGTTAAGCAATATACTAGCTCTTAATGGTTCAGACCTCTTACTGGTTCAGCACTTAATGATTCAGACCTCTTACTGGTTCAGCACTTACCCATTCAGAAGTTGCCAAACAGCCCCTAAGATTCTTTAATTGATGGATCGATATGAGGTGTTGGGTTGATTCAAGTTGCAGGTGAGAAATAAAAGAAGAATCACCAGAAGTCAAGAACTAACTTTTGAAACAAGAGTTCGTATAGCCTCATTAGCCTGTACTGTTGGAATTTTGGGAAATGGTTTAACGCACCACATTAATTTTTTTCCTTGCTATTTTATTTTTGTGATACAACCCATTAGAATCCCACGAAAGTAGGATCTGGGAGGGTATGCTGCTTTATTTATGATTTTTCATCTTTTGTAAACCAAGAACACAATTCTATATAAAACAATTTATATAAACCAGGGAGGGTTTCGGCATCTTGATTTTTATTATTTAGTTGATTTGGAAGGTTGCATGAACGTGACGTGTTAGGAATTACTGAGTATGACTTACTTTCCATGGCAACAAATGTTTGAAAATATGATAGCTGAGTCCTATGAGCTTTTAAAACAAACAAACTATTGGGCAATAATGTTGAATTTGTCGTCTAATATTTTGCTCAATTTTTATATGTATATTCACTTTATATTTATACAAAATATCTTTTTTGCATATACAATTTACATTTATACAATCTGAAAACACATAGATGCAATATCTATGTTGCATCTATTATGGAAATACTCTGGGGTATATGATTTTTGTAATAAAAAAAGGTAAACCTTTTTTGAATAATAACGAAATTGGAAACATGCTTTGAAAACAGTCAATTTCTCACTGTTTCTTTAAGGTACATTAAACATACTGTCAAACACATTTTTAGTTTATGTTCTCAAAGGAAAGAGGAAAGTGATAAACTTTATTACGGTATTTATGGATATTCTGAACTAAAATATGATACGGAAGAAATCTATGAGGAGGCAAGAAACTCATTTTTAATTATTTGTCCCTATGTTTTTAAACCGCTTCCTAAATCACATGGGGTACAGAAGAAAACACACAGAGTCAAAAGGAAAGCGTTTTTATTTGCAGGCTATGGATGTTTCTGTGGCATTTCCTCAGGCAACTACAGCCTCAAAGTTTCCTCAGTGCAGTAAGTGTCATGATTGATTTGTTTAAAAAAGTTCTCCTTGTATCTCTGTCAGATGTAGTATATGCACATCTCATGCTCTTCTGAGTTTAAGAGTATCATATGCTAGCAGTAATTTTACCTTATTTCATGTAGCCCGGCTCTAGAGATTTGGGATTGTCTCGGTTGTGGTCCCATGATTTTGATGAATATATCATTCTACCTTTGAGAGAAAATTTGAAGTTTGCTTTTGATCTTAAATAATGTTCGAATGCTCATTTATGTTTTACTTAAACGTATTTCAAATATTTTACAGCATCTGACTATTATGAGTTTGATGATCTACTTACTCCTGATGAGAGGAATCTCAGATATAAGGTTAGAGAATGCATGGAAAAGGATGTAGCACCCATAATGTCAAAGGTTTTCCTCCTGGATTATTCAGCCTGAGTTATCTTATATACCTAAATATGATATTTAATGTTGAAGGCTTATCCCTGACAGGTGATTTAATCCATGTTGGTCTATGTTATTTTGTCATGCAGTATTGGGAGAAGGCTGAGTTTCCCTTTGGGATAATTCCAAAACTTGGTGCCTTAAAAATTTCCGGTGGCACTATCAAGGCAATTCTTCCTTGCTTTCTGAGATTTATTTTTAAAATTTTCTATTAGATCTTGTTTAATTTTAAAATTGTCACAATATGGCACATAGTCTTAGACTTTTAGCTCACGGATTCACTTAAAACTACAATTTTTAGAATTTTTTTTGTAGTGCATATGAGGCATCCATTGCTTATGGAGCTAAAAGACTCATTTAAAAAAATGGTTTAGGTTTGGGTAAATAATGGGTTAATCAGAATGCCTTAATAAACTTCATTTGCTTCTGTTTTGGAAAGAAAAAGAAAAAGAAGCAATATATATCAATGGCCGAACAGGCATCCCTCTTTTGCAGGAGAAAAGTGGCATACATTTTAGTTCGGATTACATTATATTTTTGTTGTTGTTGTTGTTTATTTGAGGCGTAATGTGTGTGACAACTGATAACTAAGCGATAAGTCAAGGAGTGAAGAAATTGATTATGTAGTACGGAGTATGTTTGTGTTGAACGCCCTATTTTTATAGGAGGAAATATGCAAGGTATATATTTCGAGTGTACTCAGAAGAAAGTAGACTAGGTGTGTGTCAGTGTGTGAAATATAAATGCATCGTGTGTTATTAATAAAAAGCGTGTTTTATGTCTAGCCCTTATTGATGATATGACCTTAGACAGGAGCATCTAGAAATATAGGGTTAGGGTAGTTGGGTAGTCGTTTGGGCTTTAGGACATAGTTTCTGTTCTTGTCGTGTGCTTTCTTTGCTTAGTCCTGTTTGTCTCTTTGTGCTCTTTTGACATTTAGTTGCTCTTTGCTTTTTGTGTTTGTGCGTTATGTGCTTTCTATGTTGCTCGAGCTGCAAGTTTCGTGGAAACAACTTCTCTACCCTGCTTAAGTAGGATTCTGCTGGGTTTTTGTTGTTGCTGTGTCTAGATTCTTTTCTTAACCGATAGATGTAAAGTGTACATAATTCTGGATGCAGGGGTATGGCTGTCCTGGATTATCTATAACTGCAAGTGCAGTTGCTACAGCAGAACTAGCCAGAGTTGATGCCAGCTGCTCAACTTTCATTCTTGTTCATTCTTCTTTAGCTATGCTGACTATATGTGAGTGTAATACCTGATAATACTACAATATTGTAGTTGGCTCGAGACTGACAATGAAGTTGTAATTGTTTAATGGACTGTCCATAATAGCACTTTGCGGGTCAGAGATGCAAAAACAGAAGTATTTACCATCATTGGCCAGGCTTGATTCTGTAGCTTGTTGGGTGAGCAATTTATCTAGATTTCTATTTCTTGTAATACTGTATTATTTGCTGGCTTTTGGTTTGGTTTGCCTTTGTTTAAATGATCTGAAGTATACACTCCTAATGCTAGGCTCTTACAGAACCAGACTACGGGAGTGATGCAAGCTCCTTGAAAACAATTGCTACGAAGGTCTATTATTCGATCTTCAATATTAATTCTGCAACCCTTAATCATTTGTACTATTTTTCATTATCATTATGTCTTCATTTCGTTGAGGTGAATTATGGTTCTGAAGTTTGTTGCATATTCAATTGAGAAGGTTGATGGAGGTTGGGTCATTGAAGGCCAAAAGCGTTGGATTGGAAACAGTACTTTTGCTGATGTACTCGTAATTTTTGCTAGAAATACTAGTACAAACCAGATAAATGGGTATGTTGAAAGTACACTAAGTTCCAGTTATTTGTTAGGATGTTCTTGTTGAGTCAGTTGCAGGGAAGCTGTTTCCTGTTGAGATTTTATTTAATGAATTGGTCTTGCTCCTGACTTTGGAAACAACCTCTCTACTTTCAAGTAGGGGTAAGGGATGCATACACACACCCTACCCAGACCCTACTTTTGCGGGTTTCTACTGGGTTGTTGTTGTTGGTCTCGCTGTTGACTCGCGTTATTAGCTTTCAGTTAAGATATTTGCTGATTGTCTTTTAATCTTCTTTGTAAGTGTTAATACACTTGAAATTATTCCCATCTCCCTTCTAAATGTATTTCTGTCTTGGATCCCTCTGTTTTGCAGATTCATAATAAAAAAAGGTGCACCTGGATTGCAAGCTACTAAGATAGAAAATAAAATTGGCCTGAGGATGGTTCAAAATGGAGATATCCTACTAAACAAAGTTTTTGTACCAGATGAGGACAGACTGCCTGGAGTTAATTCATTCCAAGATACAAATAAGGTCTCCCCATTTGACTCAATCTTCTTCCACCAAAAATATATCCTCTGCTATTTGAACTTCATCCCAACTCCTTGCAGAACAATTTTCTTTTCCACTTCATTACAATTCCACGCTGAACAACTTTATTGGCCGTGTTTAACAACTCTCCCAGAAAACAATAAAAACCACGAAGCCTTAATCCCAATTCAATGGAGGTTGACTACATGCACTAATAAAAATAATCGAGGTCAACCACTTGTTTCCTTATCTTATACGTCCGCCCCTATCATGCACCATATTTTACGAAGCCCCCAATGCTATAATGTCCCTCTTTACACTTTCAATCCAAGTCAAGTTTTCGTCTACCAAAGTTCTCTTAAAGTCTCTCCCATAAAGGGCTCCAGTCTCCGTACCGTGGTACCTACTTCTCGACCACTGATGTGCAGTACAAACATACTCTGTTCACTCTTTATCTTCAATAGTGGTTTCGCCCACCTTCCCGTGAGCTTCCGCATTCATACCACACATACACATCTTCACCACATTCATCTTCTTTATTTAAATGCATATATTAAAGCCAATCTTATAGTAGTCCTATAACATATTCCCTTCAATCATAGTGGTACATTCCGATCACTTAGTACTCTTGCTGTTCCTTTCCACTTGTGGCTACTTAATTTAATTTTGAGCCTATCTTTGTCAATATCTGAATTTCTTTTTATGATACTTTAAAAAAATGAAAATTGATAGTCATTTTCCATACAACTTTAATGCAAACCGATTTTTAAATGTAATCGTATTGAATTTGCCTCTGTACTATATTTTTTTTCCGACATTACTTCCCTCTGTACTATATTATAGGCTTTCTCCAAATGAGTAAAGATCATATGAGATGTTTATTTGATGTCCGATAATATTCCACGAGTTGTATTAAAGGATGGATTGTCTCTCTGGTACAATGATATGTTTATACAATTTCTCAACCTTTGTTCTATCCC
Source organism: Cuscuta australis (assembly GCA_003260385.1). NCBI lineage: Eukaryota > Viridiplantae > Streptophyta > Magnoliopsida > Solanales > Convolvulaceae > Cuscuta > Cuscuta australis. The sequence goes on from NQVE01000017.1 coordinate 1,124,561, forward strand.
CCTCTTTGTCAATTCATAATTCTTTCTCATTTGACACCTCACACGAGCCCTGAAAGTAAGGCACATCGCTTCAGTATGACAATGTAACAACCCTTGCATACTTATCATCACACCCGAGCCTAAAGAGAATTGCGAGTCCCTAAGTATGGAACACCCTCTCAAGATTCTCGTTATGGCTCTTGACTCTTGTTGATAGATGTTACTGAGTTTTACGCTGTTTGACAACCTTCCACAATCTTCCCATCTGGGACCGGGACAAACAATGAGTGATGTAAGTCACCCACGGCGGAGTTAATTTACAATACATTTCTCTTGTGTAGCATCTAAAATCAAAAGTGAATTGTATTACTTGAGTTTGATTTCCCGTCTTGTTCCGCCATATTCAATTACCTTTGTGGAAATAGGTTCTTGCTGTTTCACGAGTTATGGTTGCGTGGCAACCAATCGGCATATCAATGGGTATTTATGATGTGTGCCACAGGTACCTATGTTAAGCTTTCCACATGCGGCCCTCTCGGTTTGCATTCTCTCTTGCAACATCTAAATATTTCTCCCATAGCTTACTCATCTGCTCATTTGTGAAATTGTAAGGTACCTGAAAGAGAGGAAGCAATTTGGTGCTCCATTAGCATCTTTCCAGATCAACCAACAGAAATTGGTCCAAATGCTGTCAAACATTCAAGCAATGATTCTTCTTGGCTGGCGCCTTTGCAAGTTGTATGGGAGTGGGAAAATGACTCCTGGTCAGGCGAGCTTAGCAAAAGTAAGAAATCGTCCCTAAACTGTGGTTATCAGCCGGTCTATCTTGTTTTCTGAATGATGCCCTTTGTTTTTATTCCCAGTCCTGGATAACACTGAGGGCAAGAGAGACTGCATCACTTGGCCGGGAATTATTAGGAGGGAACGGAATCTTAACCGACTTTCTAGTAGCAAAGGTTTGTAAGATGAAAATGGTATCACCCACTTTGATTTTTTTTGGTTTGTTTGAATTAAATAACGTTCTTACTTGAAATTATATTTTTAGGCATTTTGTGACTTGGAGCCGATCTACACATATGAAGGTACCTACGACATCAACACCCTTGTAACAGGAAGAGAAATCACAGGTATTGCAAGCTTCAAGCCGGCTCGATTAAATCAAAGGAGTCGCATGTAATTGAATTTCAATATATGACTAGATGATCGTCACAATGTTTATAGCTCGACTACCATTATGTATCTTCATATTTGCATAATAAAGCAAATCAGAGGAGAAAAAAACTTCAAATTTGCTTTGGAGCTACTTTGTATGCCAACAACAAGGACTAATAGCCTTTTGACAATTAATTGTTTTTGATGGATTTGGGTTCTTTAGAAACAGTTGTTCGTTTGTGAGCTTGTATTCCATTTCCAAAATAGGTAATACAGGTATATTGCTTTTTTTTACCCCCTCAGTAATACTTCCTAAAATTTTCAAAGACGGAAAAAGACGCACTCTAAAAATGAGTAATTTTTTGAGTAAATTCCATAATTGGTCCTTTATAATAGGAGGATTTCCTTATTTAGTTCTCTATTATCAAATATTACTCCAGTGGTCCTTTTTTTATGGGTTCCTTTCCACAAATAGTCCTTTTTTAATCTTCTATCATGTTGGTATTAATTTGATGACTAAAAGTGTAATTTCACAATGATAATATATCTTTTTTGTCATACACAATTCTAAAAGTTCCGTTTCTGTCGTTTGTGAATTACAGTTACTTTCTACTATAACTATAGTCTACAAATGTGGTATTTCGTCGGAATCCTAGCCCACAATCATATTCATTATTTTGTGTTATCCATTTAACCAATATTAGAACATGTCGCTAGACATAATGTTGATGTCAAATTATAATTTTAGCTTTTAAATTAATACCAGCATGACAGAAAATTAAAAAAAGGACCATTTGTGGAAAGGTACCTTTAAAAAAGGGCTACGTGGGTAATATTTGATAATAGAGGACTAAATATGGAAACCCCATGTTATAAAGGATTAATTATGGAATTTACTCTAATTTTTGGATATTATTTTTTGATTACGACTCTTGTATCATACACATCATATCCTACTTTATTATATAATGACACAATTTAAAAATTATATCAAAATTACATATTTTTTGGGGTGTCTTTTTTCGTCTTTGAAAACTTTTATGTGACGAAGGTTATTTACCCCCTGAGTTATACTATTGAATTGAACTATCAAGTTTGGTCACTCATTAAAGTTCTATACTTAGAGCATGTTATTTTAAGCTTAATTTTTAACTTTCATTTTTTTCTAATTTTTTCGGTTCCTTCCAATTTTTCCATTTTTTTCCAATTTGTTTTCTTTTCAGTTTTTTTTTAGTTTTTTTTTAATTATTTCCATTTTCTTCAATCTTCTTTTACTTCTCAAATGATGACTCTAAAAATTACGGAGTATATATTTTTCATGTATTATTATTATTATTATTATTATTATTATTATTATTATTATTATTATTACGCTCAAAACTATAATTTATTTTTTTTGTTTTTCTATTTTTATTTTTCACACGTTGCAATTTCAGTGATTCATACTCATTATTAGTATTTCTTCCATTTTTAACATAAATGATATAGAGTGCAATTTCATTGGGATCTTTTTATTTTAATTTACATGACACTAAACTATGTCTCAAAAATTAAGAATATTTTATTAATCTAAATTGACCTACGGAAAATATCAATATTTTAAATTAAAAATTAATAGTTATAAAACTCCCTCTATCCCTAATTAAATGACATACAGACTATTCACGTGTTTAAATTTTATTTATTCTCTTTTTCTGTTATTAATTTTATTATTATTATTATTACTATTATTACTATTATTGTTATTATTATTATTATTATTATCAACGACAATATAATAATAATAATAATAATAATAATAATAATAATAACCATAAAAATTATTATAAGAATAATATGTAAAATATACTAAAAAAGTTTTTTGAAGTTCTTTCTAATTTTTTTCACTTAATTCTAGTTTTTCCAGTGGTTTTAGTTTTTGAGTTTCTACCAGTTTCTTTAGTTTCATGCAACATCTATTTTTTTTCCCTACCTTAAAAAAATGGCTCTTAGTTATGTTTTTTATCACTTTCCCATGAGAGAAATACTAATGAATAAAACATAGAAAAAGAATCAAGGTTTGACTTTCCTATTTATATCTAAAAATAGGAGCTATAATATTAATCGGGTCAAAATATAATAGTAAAAAACTATGAAATGTTAACATGCAGTGTCATAATGTCACATTATAATATTTCTGATTTGAGGATAAGAAACATGCTATTCCTATTTTTGAGATGAGTGTTATGTTTTACTTCTATTTAATGGGATTTCTTTCCCACAACATATCTAAAATTGTGAAAGAAAATTGTCACTAAAGAAAACAAAGTCATGCTTGGGTATCCGAACACGAGGTTAAAATGTTAAACTATGGGGGAACCAAACTTAGTTAAGAGTATAATGAGTACACACGTCTATAGTTTACATGACCTCTTTTCAATTTTAGACACCTTTTGAAATTAAATTATTTCATGATATTCCAAAAGTACTTTAATCAAATAAGATAAACTTCAAAAATGAGTATGTATGATTCCGTCATGTAAAACATATGAAATGACCCATGTGTTTATGGTCTAAATCTATACGGACGTGTATGTTGTGCGAAACACCATGTCTTATTGCGCAACAATCGAATGTTTGGCTTAAACTGTAGGATTCTACGCTTGGATAGGGCAGCGGAAAACAAAATTTTTAGTGTCCAAATGTAGATCCACTCTAGACCCAGTGGCGGATCCAGAAATCGAAACCACTGGGGGCGAACTTGAACCGTCTTGAAGAAAAACTTATACTCCCTCCGGTCCTAAAAAAAATCCTTTGATGTGATAAGTAAAAATAGGATTTGATGGGTAGATTATTAGTAAAAAATATGATGTGATAGGTAGGATATGAAAAAGTAATGGTAAAAGTGACTTTTTAATAAAAGTAAGAAGTGTTTTTTGGGACGGATAAAAAAAATGAAAGGAGAAAGATTTTCAGGGAGGGAGAGTAGTTTTAATATGCATATACTTACAAAATGATAGAGTAAAAATTTGAGATCAAACTAAAATAAAATAAAATTACAATTGTCCCCTACGATTTTTGAATTCAAACTAGAAGTGCATATGACTAAAAGAGCATGCAAAGGTTATTTTGCCTATTTGACCTAAGGTTTTTCTTTTTGCTTTTTAGTTTTTACGGAAGAACACAAAGTGGGGCAACCTAATTTCTATGGGGGCATAAGTGTTATTCTTTGAAAAAATGAGGGTGCTAACAATATTAGTAAACATTTTTTTTGGAAATCACTGGGGGCAAGTGCCCCCATTCCTTTGAATGTACATCCGCCAGTGTCTAGACCTTTTATGATTATTATAAGTTATTGTTAAGGAATATACTTTTTTTGGCGAGCAAGCAACGATATGTGCAGGTTGAAGGATTGGTCCATATTGAATTTTCAAAAATGTCCTTTGATGTGATGGATAAAAAGTATGATTTGATGGATAAATTATTAGTAAAAAGGTATGATATGAGAGGTGGGGTATGAAAAAGTAAGGGGTAATAGTGACTTTTTAATATAAATGAGAAGTGTTTTTTGGGACGGATGAAAAAAAAAAGGAGAAAGGCAGGGCCGTCTCCGAGAAATTATGGGCCCTGGACAACACCGATGAAATCGGTCATCGTGTCATAATGAAGCAAAATCTATAAACTATATTTTTAATAATAAAAAAATTACTCTGTACAATAGTAATAAGAATAATAAAAAGTCAAGTGTGTAGTCTTATAAATCTATAATTACATACGTTAATAACTAGCCAAAGATTCCTGAAGTTTTTCTAGCATTTTTGAGATCCAATTGGTTGATATAGGACTTTTGATGTACTTTTTAAATATGTAAATTTTATTTTTAATTCTACACTAATTTTTAAATAAAATGAATTAAAAATAATTACAATCAAACATTATAAACAATAATATGTGATTTATATTGAGACAAAAAGTATATAAATAATTAAATAGTAAATAAATATATGTAATACATTTACAAAAAAGTGGAGCCCCATCTACTATTGGGCCCTGTCCAAGAGGCCATCTTGCCCTTGGCTTGAGCCGGCCCTGGAGAAAGGTTTTCAGGGACGGAGGGAGTATTTGACAAACTTAAAAGAAATGTACCATAATAGGAGTAAAAGATAGGCTCTATACCCAAAGTAGGACCTAAAAGATAAACTCTCCTAAATAAGAGTTATTAATGTAATCTTATCCTAATCATATTTTAATACTTCTATCATTTTCAATGGTCTATTCTCTGTGCAATCTTCTTTCCGTCATTTTTGATGCAATATCCTCTTTGACAAAGCGGCTGCTCCGCTCAGCTCGCAGCACGCCCTTCTTCACCTTTGTTTTTACGAACATTTTGAGACCCCTAAATGCGTGGTCTCAATCAAGGCGAAGGCCGTGTTAGTCGATGGCGTAACTAGAGTGGAGGAAGAAGAAGAGGATCTAGATCTGAAAACTAGGTATGATTGAGTAGAGCATCTGAGGAACCTCTGTGAATTGGGTTCAAGGATTCTGAGGAGGGTAAAGTAGAAATTCAAAATTGGGAATAAGGGTTTGTGGGTTGGGGGGTTGAATGTTAGGAATAATGTGTATGATTAGAGAGATGTAAAGCTAGGAGTGGATGAAACTACGTACAATTTCCGCACTCTGTACGAGATTGAATGTGAGAGCAATGAACCAGAAAGAGTGGAGGGGATGATTGAGGATTTGAGGAGTTCGTGAAGGAGAATGGAATTGAGTAGTCTTATTCTAAGAAGTACAAGTTTGCTTTATTCAGGGATTGGGATTGCCTCTGTAAGTGATCAACTTTCAAGAATTCATTTTATTATTATATCATGATACAATAATATGTTTTTGAATTGTGAAACTTTAGGCTTCTTCTATATAGTCAATGCAAGTACATTGTTGTGCTCTAATCTTATAGACTTAATGAGCGTGATGCTATAATTTGTATTCTGCAGGTCTAATTTATTTGGTCACTTATTTCAAAACCACAAATTTAGGTGAAAGTGTGTGAAGGAGTGACTATTATGGCTAGAATAATATGGTTGCCTTGATGATACTTGTAGGTTTTTATGATTTTCATTGGGTGCTTGTAAAATATGAGTTCCTTAATATATACTTTTGTTTAGTTTATATCTGGCATATTGAAATGCTTTTATTGGGTTTGTGTATTTTTTAGTTCATAGATTGCTGCTTTTATATGACTTCTCTTTTTTATTTTACTCTTATACATTAACATGTTTGTCAATATACATAACCATAGGTTGCATTATGTGTTGTCATGTTTGATATTATGTGTCTGTTTGACATTATGCATTTTCATATGTGACTTTATATATTGATATAACTGGCATTATGCAAATTTATGTATGGCATTATGTGTTGTCATATTTGACATTATGCCCTTATTTGACATTGTACAAATAGTTAGTGTGGTTTTATGGTGAGTGATAGTGGCGTCGAGGTAGAGTTTTTTGGGATTGTAAATTATTTGTTATATTTTAATTTGTAAATAATTTTTATTTTATTTTACAAAGATGAATATATATCTAATTTTGGAGATAATTAAAACCATGGGGTTCTTTTTTCATCTCATTGTAGTGTCTTACTTTTGTTTCGTACATTGTCGATTGTCCTGAACCAGATTTAATTGGAAAAAAATTTCATTTGTTTTGTATAATGATTGGCATTAAGCCTTTGTTTGGTCATATGCACACACATGTGTGTCTTAATACATTAGCATGGTTGCCATTATACAATTTTGTGTGTGACAGTAATTAAGTGTTGCTAGCTTTGGCATTATGTCCATATACAACATTGTATGGATACTTAACATGGCACTATCGCGATGAAAGTGGGAGATTTTCTTTTGATTTATGAATATGATTCATATTCATCTTCTTTGGGATTTTGTGTGAATATGATTCAAAGTTTAGAAGCTTGAACTTTTGGAAATTTTGTGAAGATTGAAGAAAACAAAGGGTGATTGTATCATCTTAAACGATCTCTAGTGCATAAAGAGGGGAAGGGGGGGGGGGGGGGTTGGAGCACAACATTGTGCCTGAAATTAATTTTGGAATGCAGGAGCAATCGTGGCGGTAGCTGAGCGCTAGCTATTTAGCGAGGGTGGCTGGCTTCGTGTGCGGCGTCTTGTGCTAAGGCCATGTGATGGGGAAAGCAGTAAAGTATGGCAGCGTCGACGACGACGACGACAAAACATGGCAGTGTTGTAAAAATAAATGTGATTGAAGTATCACTGACATCGATGGAATTTTAATAGATGTTGACATGGACGATGTCATCGGTGACATCGTTGGTGGCGGTTGGGAGAGCCGGCATCGGCAACAATTAGGGCAGTGTCATTGGTGGCATCGTTGGTAGCACCTGGGGCCGGCATCTCCGGTAGCGCATGACACAATTGAGAGGCAATAGAGCTATGTTTTAATATATATTTGAAGGAAAGAGAGAAAAGAGGGTGGAGGCGTGGAACTGAAGTGGTGCCTGGAGCATGTGATGGGGAGAAAGATTGATAGAAAGAGATTGTGTGTGCAAGAGAAGATGAGATTAATTGTGTTAATTACTCCTATTTAAAGGAATTTAAGTTTAAACTCTTACTTTGGGGACATGACATATGTCTTACTCCTTGTTTGGTCCTTTTCCCTAATATAAATGAATTTTCAAAAATGTTCTTTGATGTGATGGGTAAAAGTATGATTTGATGGATAAATTATTAGTAAAAAGGTATGATGTGAGAGGTGGGGTATTAAAAAATAAGAGGTAATAGTGACTTTTTAATATAAATGAGAAGTGTTTTTTAGGACGGATGAAAAAAGAAAGGAGAAAGGTTTTCAGGGACGGAGGGAGTATTTGACAAACTAAATTATCATATAATTAAAATGTCCAAATATTAAATATATATAAATATATTTCGCGCTTGAATAATAATAATAAAATAATAAAAAATTATTATTCATATATATCTGAATATATATATATTTATTATTATTAATTATATTTGACAAACTTAATTATCACATAATTAAAATGTCCAAATATAAATATTTATTTATATGTTTGTGTATCTAATCATATTGTCACACAATGTAATATACACAATATATATAAATAAAGTGCAACTTTACTCCACTTAAATATTCTACACTTTTCATATATGTTCTATGTGTGTGACCATATTCTAGGTATCTATAAAATTGGTCATAGTATGGAATACTACAAGTGATAAGCGGTATCTAGTAACACATTATCACCCTCAAATTATAGATTAAAGCTCTTGAAACAATTCCTTCAACGACACATCCTATTTGTATAACCCTTATCCCTTTATCACTAATATCTTGATTTATCACAAGGTATGGGATGTGTCACCTTGTTAAAGTTAAATCGATGGTTTACTGATTCTTCAATTGACTTGTGGGATTCAAATAACATATTTATCTGGGCATGGCCATGCACTTCCCAATTCACATCAATCAGTGGGCCCTAAGATATTACACTTCATTTAAAGAAGGGATAAATTCTATCTACATCATTCACATCTTCGCTTAAGTTTCATTGCATACCCAAAACATAATTGTACATCCACCAATATTTCAGATGGCATAAATCATGCTTCAAAGTATGCAACTCAACTTACCAAATATCGTAATGACTTCAAGTCGAAAGATAGTTATACTAATGGTCACATAAGAATAATATTAACACTTTAACTTAAACCCATATATTATTCTCATAGCAGGTCAATCCAACAACATATCTAATATGTTTGGCTACGTATAGATTCAGATAACACTTTATCTATAGCCTATGAGACGCAACTATCTCATCTCAAACGTACTAGTCTTGATATATTATGATGTCCATATTATCATAATATTCGACTAAGGATATTTTAGACATAGCCTCTATCTTTGTAACAGTCTCATAATCAAAGCATTGTAGTTCTCATCTAAGTTACTAGAGTGCCTACTCTAGGGACTAAATCTATGTTTAAATCACACGAGACGACCTAAACAATCTTTAGGGTCTATTGTTCTTGATATAATATAGATATGAAATCATAAGTTGGCCTCTAGGGCTCACTTATATTCAACATAAACATTGAAATTAGTAACCAGAATGAATTTTGAACATGTTGTCACGACTTAAAATAACTTGGTCTCGTCTCTATAATGTTTCATTTTATTTAGGATAACAAAATTTTTCTCGATACCATTATGAATCATTTTAAAATGGAACACGACCTGGACACATAAACACTTTCTCGTTACGTTTTGTTGAGATAACATGAAAAAATTTCATAATTTTTACTTTTACCAAGATAGATACAAATAAGGATATAGATTAAGTATTAATTCGCATTACTTTTTTATACAAATGTATAAGACGTGTAAACTAAAGTATTACTTTTTAAATATTTTTCTAGGTCCTTATTTATTTAAGAATTTATAAAGATAATTGTATATAACTTTTGAATAGGGTTGTAAATGGATAACCGAAAATTTGATTACCGTCCGCATCTGTATCTGTTCATATGGAAAATATCCGCATCCGTTAAAAGCGGTTATTATCCGTATCCGATTAATGATATCCGATTGCTAAACGGATACGGATTTGGTAATCACACATCCGATCCGTTTATAATCCGCTCCGCATTGACTTCCGTTTAAATAACTGTTTATCCGTGTATCTGATCCGTTATATATAGTTTTTCCTAATTTTTTTATTTTTATATTTTGTTTCTCTATTGATAGCTCAAAGTATAAGATATTTTTATATGCAAAATATGTGTAGACACATAAAAATATGTGCAATCGTATAAAAATATGTGTATATATCTACTGTGTATATCTTTTTATGATATGAAATCATCGTAGAATATCATAAATTATAAAAAATAAGAAAATAATTATCCCATAAAAAATTATAGTTGATTTAATAATATTTTGATTTAGTTTAATTGAAAATTAAATTATTGTTTGATTTGGTTTAAAAAATTGGAAACGGATACGGATATACGGTTTTGATTTTCAGTATCCGTCAAGATCCGTATCTGAATTCGGTATCCAACAAAAATAAACGGATACGGATTTGGTAAAGGCACATCCGATCCAATTAATATCCGTTTACACCCTTACTTTTGAATTATTTTTACGGGTTAACAAATTAAAATTTTTAGCTTTATAATTGAAAAAAAAAGTTTTAATTAGGACGTCCTAAACCATTTTGAATGATCCAAATCCTGAAATAAATGGAATAAAGTAGAACAACGTAACGTCGTATCTCCAACCATTCTGACGCATTTTTAAGAAATGGGACTAGGACTGGGAAAACTTAAAACCCGAACCGTTTCGACTAATACTCACCCCTTATTAGAATATTTACAATGGTTCACGAATATGTGATTCTCTACGCGAATCACCGCTTTTGACCGCCAAATATTTGAATATTTAAGTTAGACATTGAAATGTATGCATCATTTTGCAAAGGGAGGAGGTGATTATATGCTAACATTCTAATGTATAATAGCTTTGTTCCTTAGACCCTGCTACCAAGGGTTACCACAGTTCGCCAAATATTTGAATATTTAAGTTAGACATTGAAATGTATGCATCATTTTGTAATATCATTGAACATGCATATAGTTCACACTTCACACATTCAAATTTGTTAACATTGTGTATTTTGTTGCATTTTTATTTGTAACTTTAGCATTTTTGTGACTCATTGACTCTCACCCAAAAGTGACCAAACTTGAAATGATGTTATTTTATTCTATTACATTTTTGGGAGAAAAAATAGTACATAAGGAAAGAAAAATAGTACATAAGGAAAGACTTCTGTGTTTAATTTATAAAATAGAACCTATAATGCCAATAATGTCAACATATAATACAGAGTACAAAATAATATTGTAGAATGTCAATATACAAACTTCTAAGGTTTGTGTACAGGCACTCCTTGAACCCTGCTGACTGCTGTTGTAGGATTTTATTGGGTTGTTGTTTATCGTTAGCTTATATCTAAGAAAGATTTTATAAAATTATTAATGTTTTTAAAAAGTAAAATTTTATATGATTTGTTCCAACTATTCATCATTTTTCCTGCTCTTAAAAAACCAAAGATTTATAGAAGTTTCATTTAATGCATGTACACCATCAGTAATAAAATTAAAACTGTTATTACAACAAGGACATATGATAGTTAAAAATTATTTATATAACACAAATAATACGAGCAAGTTTGAAACATGAGGTAAACACTAATACTCTGTATAATATATTTCAAATATATTTTAATTTCAATTGTAGGCTATGCATCATTGAGCATGCCATTGACCCGACTTGACCAATTCAATCGATTAAACCTTGACTCAATTGCTTGTCTGATTCAACATCCAGTCCGATCTTCAGAAATCAAAATATTGATCTTTTGTGAATCCTTTGTTACTAAACATTGCGGTGTCACAAGTTTCTTAAAACTTCTAAAAAAGGAAGTGTTACCTTTCAATGAAGAGTTGTTCTTCCATGGTCGTAAAACTTGTTGGATTTAGATAAGGAATAACACTGTGAAGCAGTGTTAAACGAAGAACTCGTTAGAATAACGAATCGCGTACGAAACGCTTTCAAATCAAAGTTATTTCGGGGTATACGAAATACTTCAATCGGATAAGACGTTAATTCAGAACAAGCACTCGAGAATATCTATCTCAACCCATACCACGAGACTCTATTTTATAGAGTTGAAAATCCTTGTGATCGGACATGAACGTTCGCGTAGAAGTACGCGTACGTTCGCGCAAGAAGAAAAAGGTGCGAGTTTGAACGAAAGGTCTCCTGCGGTTGAAGGCTTAATTTCGACGTTTATCCATTATGTACGAGTCCTTTACCGTTTTGGACTCCGGTCACGAAAATCTTAAGGATTTTCTTAAAGAAACAACTCTGCCCCTTGGACCCCGCTACCCGGGGGCTGCCGCCCCCGGGCCCCTGCAGTAAATTTATAATATCGTTGAACGAGCGTGCACTCCGCGCCTCCTAACTCGTTTGACAACGTCTATTTAAATTCTTGTCCGATCAAAGTAAATCTAATTACACAAAATAAATTGATGACACTAAAATCACCAACAAAACTCACATGTAAAATATAGATTTTCTCACGCTTTTCATAAGTTGACAAATAAACCAGATTCCAGAAAATGAACATTGACCTTAGGACCACGAAATAATTTGTCTTCATTAACACACACATTAAACTAACCCCAAATTGTCCGAACTACTCCGTAATATTCATCTTATCTGAAACTATTCTGAATTGATATTTGTCCAAACTGATAGCTATTGAAACGAGTAAATTCATGCCGTATCTAAACTTTGAGGTCCGTTTGGTATAAGGAATTGGTGGAATTGGAATTGAATTGGAATTGAAATTCCATGGGATTCAATTCCATAGAATTGAATTCTGGCAATTCCAATTCATTTTTTGCACTATCAATTCCAAATCCACATAATTTTTGTGCTACCAAACACCAGAATTGGAATTGAAGTCCCCAATTCCAATTCCATAGTTTGAATTCTATGTACCAAACGGGGCCTGAAGATTTTTTCACTTTTTTTTCCAAGCTTCATTTCCTCTCACTAAAAATACCTTAATTTGATCAGAGCTTTCATCAATAAGATACTCCCTCCGTCCCAATTTAAATCGCCTGTTTTGACTTTTGGGCATATTTAAGGAAAATAAAAAATAGAGTTGATTTTCCGAAATTGACATTACTTTTTAGGAGGGGTGATGATGAATGAGAAGATAAGGTGAAGAAGTGTGACTTATTTTAGGGGTAGTTTAGGTATTTTATTTTTAAAAGTTTACGAAAACAACTAACAGGCAACTTATTTTGAGACAGAAAAAAAAGCAAACATGCAATTTAAAATGAGACGGAGGGAGTATTAGCGAAGAAATGAAGTTTAGAAACTGAAGTAAAAAAATAAACTTCAATGTTCAGGTTTTGCAGATGAAATTTACCCCTATTGAAACCAAAGTCTACGCAAAGCGGTATCTATTTGAAACTTTTCTAAACCTAAGCTGATATCTATCCAAACTGATTATATCATGAAGCATATCTAAACGACTAAACTAAACCGAACCAAGAAAATGTAGAAAGCCAAATTAGACCCGAGCAACCAAACCAACACGAATTGGTAAATAACATACACCCAAAATAGATATGAACCGATGAACAAATCCAAACTGCAAGTCTGAAACAGAACGGATTAACCGATGACCTATGAAAGGCCCCTTTCAAGAATGAAGTAATAATTCTCTTTTCGGCATTAAACTCAACCATACAAATTTCATTGTCAATCTTGAAACAACAAATAGAAGAGGAGGAGGTACAATACACACAATTTTATGAGAGGGGGGGGAGCAATTATCAAGAATAACTACTTACAAAATATTCACGGGGGGGGGGGGGGGGGGGGAGCAATTATCAAGAATAACTACTTACAAAATATTCACAAATTTGATTCAACAATTCCGTCTTACACCTCAGACAAAAGATTGCTGATTCTTCTAAGCTCCTTTAAAGCTGCCATAGCTTGTCCTTTACCAACAAGAACATTCTTGGATAAATTATCCAATGGACCCCCCGCTTGAGACTCGTCTTGATGGAAAATATGCTCTATCACCTGGTGGGAGTTAATAATAAGAGAGAGCATGAAATAAGCATCCATTTCAAAGAATCCTTTCGGTGATTCAAAGTGGTTCGGCTCTTGACAATTAGAATGGATGTTTATCAATCACATTCATTCAAGAGCTTTACAGTTGTAACTTTATTATTTGCGTTACCAACACAACCAGAGTCTAAAGTGTGGCAACTTAATAGAACTGCACAGAAGCGCAATGCCCCATCCACTTGTCAAGACTCAAAACACATTGGCCGAAGTACTCAGAAATTCCATCAAACTTTTTTATTAGCCGTTGCTCAGTTAGGAATCAAAAGTAAACAAATACTCCATATTTACTAGGAGTAGAAAACAAAGGTTTTCTTGTCTTTCCCTTTCTTTGAGGAATGAATGACACTGGCAGCAGGAGCAGGGGAGGGGGCATAAGAGATTCCTACTATCACAGACTGACAGTTCTCAATACTCACAGTAACATGTTATAATAAGTAATAACCACATCTATTTATCTATTGCAAAAAAGGGAGAAAAAAAAGGAAAACAGTTATATAGGTCAATGGGTTATGCTTAGACCTGGCAAAAAGTGACCCGACCTGTTTTTGACCCGAAACCCGACCTGAAAACACTGGGTTTTGAACAAAGGTTTTGATGACCGAATCCGAAATGACCCGCTAAAAATGGGTCAAACCCGACCTGACCGACCCGCTAAAGTAAGAATTTTTCAAAATTGTACACTTTTTTACTCGTTTTTAGTGTATAAATTTATATTTTCAGACAAAATTTTAATGATATTGCATAATTATCTTACTTTTTCCCCAAAACATAAGCATTTTTAAATTCCTTATATTGATTTGTATATCTAAATACTACTTTAGAGTTTAAAATAAAATAATTTTATAGATTTAATACTTTTTTTATATTTTAAATTTATTAATGTGAATTTAAAAATTTAAATAACCAAAGTCATAACCCGTTGGGTCGACCCGAACCCGATGACACTGGGTCATGAACATAGAGTTCTCAACCCGAACCCGAATTGACCCGAACCCGAAATAACCCGAACTTGAAGTGACCGAACCCAAACCCGACCTGACCGACCGATTTGCCAGCTCTAGTTACTTATGCTCTTCCAATCCATAAACCATAGGCAGGCCTAGATTTGTCTTTTAAAGGTGTGCTAAATTTTAATTATTCTGTTTAGCATAAGTATTCCAAAATCTTCATTACAGCAAACTTTGTCACTTGGTTTCACAGCACAAGGATTGTTAAGGGCATCAAAGTCAGCCGGTCCATTTCTTGTACTTGTATGAGTGTGGCATTGTTATCTCTACAACAACCCATTAAAATCTGACAAAAAATAGGGTTTGGGGAGGGTGTGTGCATGCAAACCTTACCCCTACTGAAAATAGAGAGGTTGTTTCCAAGAGATCCCGAGCTCAAGCACAGTCAAAGTAAACCAACAAAGTAGACACAAAAGTACGAACAAAGAACAAAGTGGTGGCAAAGATAAAATGCGCAAACTAAGGGCAAAGAAAGCGCACAGAGACAATGAACACACAAACCGACATTGCCAACTAGACCCCAAGTACAGAAAGACAGGTGCAAAAGACTACCACTATGGCATTGTTATCTCTAATATACACTCCGTCCCACTATTTTTGTCCTTTTTTTTATTTTTTTTGTTTGTCCCACTATTTTTGACTCATGCCATATTTTGGTCATATTTGTGTGGCTTAGTTCATTCTAAGTTACTTATTTTTTGTTTTTTAACATCAATATTAACCACAAAAACTTACTCTTCTTAGCTTTCGTGCCACTCTGTCCAAAAAAAATGGGACAGAGGGTGTATAAAGTATGGGCCAATTGGATACATCCAGTGTAATTGGGATTTACACAATTGCATTTAATTACTCTCTTGGTTCTCTTTGGGATGACTGTGTGATTACAGTTACAACGTAGTAGGGTGTAAATGAGTACTTGAGGGGTCAGATCTCAGAGTAATCACCCTGTCCAATTTTACTCTACAAAAAAGCTATTGAATAAATAAAAGATACAATATCTAAATCATCAGCCTTTCCATCTCTTCTCCACTTCAAATCACACTGGATAGGCCACACACTTCGCTTCAATTTTAATCTCGTAGGTCACAAGAAAAACTATATCGATCAATCATTGTATAAGACTTCTTCATTCTTGCACAGAGCTCTTTACTCTTGATTAGCTCTCAGAGTTTTATTTTGAATTACTAGGTTTTGCTTTGCACATCAGTTAGTTCATAGTTACAACAACATAAGAATAGCTCCGCTGAGACTTTAAGATTACAGCCGACTCGTTATTCATATGGGATCATAGATATAGGTTTGTTTTGGGAAGAAATACTAAAATAGGAGTAAAACATATAGAAAGAACCAAAACAGGACCTTCATGTTTCTATACCAAAATAGGACATATAATGCCAATAATGCGAACATATAATACCAAAAAAAGTTGCAGTACAGTGTCACATTGTCACAATGCAAGTCCTGTTTTGTGGATAAAAACATGTCACTGCTATTTTGGGGATAAAGACTATGCTTTGCTCCTATTATTGGTGATTTCTTTTTGTTTTGTGCAATGGAGCAATGGAGTTCTATTTTTCGGCATTCGGATTTCGGTGCAAATTACATCCAGTTTTTGGTAATCCACAACAACAAACCCAATAAAATCCAACAAAAAGTAGAGTTAGGGGAAGGTGTGTGTGCATAGACCTTACCCCTACTCAAAAGTAGAGAGGTTGTTTCCAAGAGACCTCCGCTCATCCACAAAGTAAATGAACAAAGTAGACACAAAAGCACCAACAAAGCAAGAGCAAAGAGCAAACTAGGGGCAAAATAAGTGCACAGACCTAAAGCACACAGAGTCAAAGACAAGAAAAAATGCTCTTGCAAAAAGCTACAACTAAGGCCCAAAAACCTACCCAACTACTCTAACCCTAGATCCATAGTTATTAATGGCGAGTGGCGAGGGGCGGGCGAGAGGACCTTTTTTATGGCGAGAGGCGTGGCGAGAGGCGGGCGGTCAAATGGCGAACATGCATGTATGCATACATACATACATATACATATACACATGCACACGCACACACACACATATGTATGTATGTATAAACACATAATATTGATACTATGTATGTGTGTGTGTGTGTGTGTGTGTGTGTGTATGTATGTATGTACGTATGTATGTATGTATGTGTGTATGTGTGTATGTGTGTATGTGTGTGTATGTGTGTGTATATGTGTATATGTGTGTATGTGTGTATATATGTGTATATATATGGAGTAATATATAGCAATAAATATTATGCATTGTATACCCTAAAGCCTTAAGGCAGTGATTGAGGCGAGAAAGCCGAGCTAGGCGAACGCCTGAGGCAGTGATTGAGGCGAGAAAGGCGACCGCCTTAGGCACGCCTTAGGGATCTCGCCTCGCCTCGCCTGGCTTCCTTGAGGCACTGAGAGCTCGCCTGGTCGCCTGAGGCGCCATAGGCAAGAGAGGCGAGCGCCTTTAATAACTATGCCTAGATCACTAGAGGTTCCTAAAATCTTCACCATTTGATGATTTCTACAAGACGAGGAGTTTGTGCCATGAAAATTCAAATTTTGATGGGAAAAAATTCAAAGAAAGGAGAATGATGTGAATGAAATCTCCTAAATATTCCATAATTGGCGTGGGAAAAAGAATATTCAAGTGAATGGAATTCAAGAAATATTCCATGTACGGTGTGAGAAAAGTAAAACTTTCCTTTTTAAAGTATTCCATAAGTCGCGAGAAGGCTAAAGAAAAGGGTCAAGATTCAAAAATCATGATTTTCACTATCATATTTGGCAACTTCTATATTTATTTCTCTTATATTCTATTTCATGTTTGTTTCCCTTATTTATTTTTCTGTTATATTTGTTATATTTGTTATTCTTGTAACAAGATTAGGATTGTGTCCTTTTTCCTAAATCTTTAGTTAAATAGAACTTTTAGTCTTAGGAGTGTTACTTAGTCATAATAGGGGTAGAATTAGTCTCCATATTTCTACTCTTATTTGGTGAAGTCTTTAATAGTACTCCCTTTGTCTGGTATCTTTCTTCTAGTTTTCCTTTTTGGATCGTTCAATATATTTCTTCCCATTTCCATAAATGGGAAAATAAACTACACCAAAAAGACTAACTTAGCCTTCTTTGCTTTTTATTTTCTCCTATTATCCCTCCTCACATGTCCCTCTGTCTCATCGTCGTTGCACTCCCTCCTTAACCATCGCCACCTCCCAACCCCAATCATCTTTGCCGCCCCACCTTAACCAACATTGCAGCCTCACCTCGGCCTTATCTATATCCTCTCTTCCTCCATTTTGATTTTGAAACGAAAAAATATCAGATATAAAAGTTTTAAGCACTAGATCCGCTCCACCTCGGCCTTTTGTTCATTCTCTCTTCCGTTAGTCACTAGATCCGTCCCCTAGAGATCCATCACCAAGCTTTTGCTGGAGGAGCCACAATGGCAATTAGACCCTGCTCTACTTTGAGGGTTTACATGAATGGATCCTCGGTGGAGCATTCAATCACCAAGGTCAGCCACAGCGGAGACATTGAAGATGGAGAGGCTGCAACGAGGGGTGGATGGAAATCCGAATTGTATTGCCAAGTACGATAAATATCATTTACGGTACTATCTAAAAAATTGGAAAGTCAAAGCATTTTGTATTTTACATTAAAAATCATGCCAAGTCAAACATACCAGATAGAGAGAGTATTAGCTGATCATACTAAAAGTAGGATTAACATTCATACTTCAAGTCCAATTTGTACAAATGCTCTATATAAGCCTTGATAATCTTCGGTTGATGTGTCTTTCCATTCATATTATATTTTTGAGTAAATTCCATAAATGCTTCCTAGTAATAGGTGGTTTTCCATATTTAGTCGCTAATTATCAAATACAACAAGTATAGTCCCTATTTCTTTGGTTCCTTTCCTGGGTAGTCTTTCCTCACTCATGTTGTTATCTACCTGTTAAATACAGGGTTAAAAAGATAATTTTCCACCCCAACCTCTCAATTAAACCCCTTCCCCATCCTCATATATGCCTCCATTTGCATGTTTAGGGTCCTATGCTTAGATTGTCCTGTGCAAAGAAGACGGAGACAGTAACTTTTAGGTTTAGCAATGAAGATGAAGACGAACACTAAGATTAGGGTTCTAAGGACTAGCTGAGGATGGGGGGTTTTAATTGAGAGAAGGTGGTGGAAAATTTTGTTTTTATCCCTGCATTTAACTGTTAGATAACAGTAGGAGTGGCGGAGGACTAATCATCGAAAAGAACTCAAGAAACGGGGACTACGCCTGTAATATTTAGGGACTAAATATGGAAAACCACTTATTACTAGGGAGTAGGGACCATTTACGGAATTTACTCTATATTTATTCTTTCCGAATTTTTTTGTCTAACTAGAAATTGAAAATGAAGACCAGTTCATAACACTTTTAACGCAATTTACATTTCTATTGGCCTTGGAAGCAAAATATGCGGGCGTTCGATAGAGATAAAGATTCACACTTTACTTCAAACAGAAGTACAGAACACAATTTCTGAACAATATAATTAGAGGGCACCAATGTGCATGCAATGATCTTTTGTGCATGAATATCACAAACACCATGTAATTACATATATCTAACTACTGCCATAATAAGTAAATACATGAAACAGACTTAATTGGCTCTTATATTGGCAATTCTTGTGTGACCATTATATCAATTCACACTTATATTGGCCCTAATAAGATATACGAGTATGTAATTACTTTCTCTGTTTGGTCGGACACATTATTTCTAATTACAGCCCTAATAATTAAACTCTGATATTCAAATGTGATTTAAGTGTTTTGGTCCACTTTCTGTTTCCACTTAGTATGAGAGATATTTCAATCCTTCCCTATCTTTGTCAAACTCCACGAAGAAGATGAGGGTGCAATGGTGCATAACCCATCTTTTCATCCTTGGAATTCTTTGGCGATCATAAAGTATTTTGTTGGAGTGTATCCTTCAATTCACCAATTGAAACTGGAATTCCACCAATCATGTTCTCCAGCGACTCAATTCGCTCTCTGCGGGTTGTCATTGAAACAGGTCTGATGTTGATCTCGCCTGCTCTGATACCAATTGATGAGTTCTCTTGGTACTAGGTGTGTGGTTCTAGGTGTGTGCTCAGCATAGTTGTTAAGGCGACTAGGCGAGTCTAGGCGCTCGGGTACCTTCTAATCGCCTAAGCGATTAGGCGTCCTCTAGGCGAGTGGCCATGACAACTTTAATATTTTATAGGTATTAATATAAAAGCATATAATATGAAATACTCCGTAAGTAATTAAAGAGAACATATGAACCCCAAAAAATAAAGAGTATATATTCTAAATTATATGAATGAATGTTGTTTTTCAAAAAAAAAATAAAATTTTAAAATATATTCAGAAAAATAAGTAAATATTTTGATCTTTCTAAACTTTTTAAAAGTGAAATAATATTTGGGCTCAATGCTCTTTTAATAAACAACTATATTAATAAGTGTAAAGGCCCACTTCTCTTTTAATAAACTCAGCCCAAATTAGTTAACCTAAAATAACTAATTGGAGAGTCAGAGAGTCGGAGGGTTTAGAGAAGCCGCTGGTTATCTCGGCAGTCGTGACAATGAATCAGCGTCGGCAAGTAAGGTAAGCTCGATCTTCCTCAGTCTCTCTCTCTCTTTTGTCTTCTTCAGATCATCTTCTCCTCCTTCCTCTCTCAGCTTCTTCCAGTCATCTTCTCCGGTGTTTGCACAAAAAAGGCGAGGCGAGCAGTTAGGCGTCCATATGACCTCGCCCAGACGCCTAGGCGACACCTTGATAACTATGGTGCTCAGGCACGTTTAGAAGCTCAAAGCTAAACTGTTCTTATTGATGATCATATCTAATAACAAGAGGGCATTTATATAAAGATGTTCTATGCCCTAACTCTAATTCTAAGATAACTCGGGTACTCAATTAATAATATTATTATACACCCTCCGTCCACAAATAAACTTCTCGGTTTGACCGGGCACGCATATTAATGTGTGATAAAAATGGCCTTGACTTTCCAATTATACCACCACACCTCTTCAACGCTCAACATCCCTCCGTCCATCATGCCGATGACCCTCTGGCACCGCCGACGGCAAATCTCGGGCACCACCGACGGCAAATCTCTGGCACCACCATGGATGGCCTCTCTAGCGCGTGCTTTTTGCCCCCAGCTGTGTAATCCCCACCTTGTAGATCTGTTCTGGTTCTCATTAAAGACAACTTGGGCAAGGGTGAATGTCTTGAATCCGAGGGTTTAACGGCGAGAGGCGGGGTTAGGAGCAACAGAGGACTTGTAGATCTATGGAATTGATGACGACTATGTTGGAAGAGGAACAGATCCGACTGCGGCGTTATCTCCGACCATGCCTCGCAGCTCCGGCGTTACCTCGACTGCCGTTTCACTGCTCCCAGCCAGTGAATGAGAGGATGATCAAAAGGTGGAGAAAGAAAAAAAGAAAGAAGAAGAAGACGAAGAAGAAGAAAAAAGAGGAATAAAAAAACAAAGAAGAAGAATAAGAAAAGAAAGAAAAAAGAAAGATGAAGATGAAGAGACGGAAGGATATGAATGAAGAGGATAAGAAACAACACAAGAGAAGAATGGATGGTGGTGCGTTGACCGGCTGGGAAAAGAAAGAAAAAAAGAAAAGATAAGGAATGGGGGAGTGAGGGTAGTTAAGACTTTTCAGTATAAAAAAGTTTCCAAAAAAGGAAACGGGAAGTTTATTTGTGGACAGACGAAAAAGGAAAGTGGGAAGTTTATTTGAGGACGGAGGGAGTATATCTCTAATTTTAATATAACAACGATACTCGATTAATAATATTATTAGAAACTCTAATTCTAGTCTAACTATCTATTCTAATCAAAGCAATATCCCCTAAGCTTCATATACCTTGGGCTTCTTGTGTTAGACCAATAACCCAACAATGATACATAGTATATGTTTGAATACATTTGTAAGTTGTAACACGCTTGGAACATTTGATCTACTTGCTCCAACTTTGCATTTCATCTACTTGCTCCAACTTCTAAAGGAGTGTTAAAGTAACTTTAAACCTATTCTGTAGTTGTCAGATGACTCACATCAGACAAAATATAAGCACGCTTGGATTGAAGTGATTGAACTTTAAAGTTCTTTTAGGAGACCACTTTAGGGTTTCTTGAATTATTGTCCACTACTCCACTTTAACTTAAGTACCTATATAGGTGTGGCATTACAAACTCTGAAGTAGCTAACACAATAGCATGTCTTTTTGTTTACTTTCAACAGTCGCTATTGGATGTGCAAGAGCATTGATTAAAATGCAAGAAATGCAAAATACCTGAATATTTTCACGCATGGAATTCCCCAAGTACTTCAATGAAGCCAATAAATTATGGTCTATGCTCTCTCCTTTGCTAGTTCCAATACAATCAAACCCATTAGTTGAACAGGATACAGCTTGAACATTTTTCTGTATGTTCGCGCCATGGGGGGCTTTCACCACCGCAGGGCTACTATCTTTTTCAGATGTCCCTTCACCTGCATTACGTCCAAGCCTCCACACCCAGTTCAATCTTCCAGACAGAAACTTCCACTCTTTAGAGGAAGTTGTGTAATTGCCACCAGATTCATCATTTTTCTCAGATTTTACAAAAACTCCAAGAGGAAAAGAAGATCCTTCTGGGTGTGTCCCGGATGCTTCAGCACTATTGTCACCAACCAGCAAATTTGATGCAACACTGCTTCTGTCTGATCCCATTTCCTGTTGATTATCATCGCTACTGGGGCTAGATGGGTCAGAAAAGGTTGAAGAATTCCGTTCGCTACCAGTCTTTTCACTAAAACACTTGTCCTCAGACGTGCAAGTGAAAATTTTGTTTACTCCATCTTGTCCATTAGCATCAACCATATTCGTGTGGCCTAGATTCTCTCCATCCGTCAGGTTATATGTATCTTTATCTGACCCAACCTGCCGAGCTAGATCATTCAACAAACTTCTTCTAACAGCTGACTTGGGTGCTTTTCTTTCACCATCAGCCATAGATGGAGATGGGTCAGATTCAAATCCCAACATACACGATTTACCTTTCTCAGACAACAACTTCCTGTGGGCTGGGACTTGGCTCCATTCAATGCATTTCCTGTTTTCTTCTTCCTTGTGCAAAACTCTCCACTTCTCTTCCCAGTAGGTTTCAGATAGCAAATTCGAAGGAGTAGTAGTTAAATCCAATGAATAGCTATGACCTCTCAAAGCCGTTGACTTACTTCTCTGGTAGATCCCATCATAACTCAGAAATGGAACTGACTTATTGGCAGCCACTGCTAAACTATGTAATGATTTTGCCTTCATTATCAATTTCTTTAAATTTATATTCTCTGAAAAATTCAGCAATCTCTGAAGGCATGCAGTAGCATTCTCTGTCGCAAGTAGTGAAGACCTCAAACATAGTATCATGGAAACTGCAAAAGCAGATATGAAAGCCCCCCTTGACGAATTGAGCACAATGCACCCAAAGTCCGCATGACTTTCTGTGAAATTCTCCAACTTCGTATTTTTACATGCAAATATTTCATCCCAAATAATCAAAAGGTCTTCAAGAGCAAATTCACGCCCAAAGAGGACACGGAACCAACGTAATGCAAAATACTGGGGTTCAACACCAAGCTCAACAAGGTGGCTATGGAGAGATGAGTCAACCTGCGAAAGCAAATGATATAAAGCAGCAGAAGCTTCAATAACAGTGGGCAAGCCGGTATGTGAAGCTCCGAAAGGGGAAAGGGAAAAAAATTCAGCCATAGCAACGGTACCACCAGCGCCATTCATTAAAGCATCAAACATACAATAAGCATCATGCTCCATAAACTTTACAGACAAAAGAACACCAAGCTCGCCTTCAGCGCCATATGCATCATTTAGTAGAACAATGGATTGTATCTTGGGATCAAGTTCACAAAGACTACAAATATTGACTGGAGTTTTGCCCGACCTATCTTCTTCTCCAATAGATTCTGAGAACTTTTTGAAATCAAATTTATATGTCAAATCATTTTCATGAAATGAAAAACCATCAAAGTTGTCAGTGAAGTGATCTTCGTAAAGATTCCTCACTTCAGAGAGATGTTCAAAATCAGCATGCAGAACATATAATAGTGGGGCCAACAATTCATGCATTCCTGCAAACCAAAACAGGAAAGTGTGTACCACTATATGATGAGAAAAACTGATCACACTCCATGTACTGTAAATAATTTTAGATACTAAAACAAGAGCATGGCATGCTTCATGATGTACATGTCGATTTTACAATATCAATTTAGCTCAACTATCTCAACTTGTTAAGTGACTTAAGTGAGTTAAGTCTCATGATATTTTTTCTATATAAGTGGGAAAATGTATAATTACGATGACGATGGTAACGAACATTCTTCCAATCATTAGAAGGTTGCGACAACTGACAAGATGAACATCTAGTATAAACCTTTATCATTATACGTTTTGCATGAAGGTTTTTTTAAAAAAATTAGACAACTAATTGACACAGTAAATTTCATGCCCCCGAGTCCAACTTTGCTGTATGGAACAGAACACTAAACAGATATGAGAGAACTGGGAGATAGGTTCGAGTTAAACCATAGAAATTAAGCTGTGTACAGTAAATCTGACACGTATTCCGTATTAGAATGGACATGAAAGCATTATGGATCTATATCATGCAAAACATGTGGTTAAGCACTTGATCAATATTAATTTTGTATTATGATTGAGCTTTGCACAATGGATTGGAAAATTTCCTAATTCGAACTAAACAGGAGAGCTATAAGTACTTGACTACTTGATTTTATCCACCAATACACATGAAATACTTCCCGTAGAGAATGCCTACATTTTTCATTGGTACTAAAGATTGATAAATGCAACTATAGTAATTTAACCTTTGATTCGAACTAGGAGAATAGAGAATGCCAAACTTTCCATTGTTATAAAACAATTAATAAATGAAAAATGTGGGGTACTATTTTAACTGGAAATGAGAGATGGTCAAATGTTATTTGGAAAAACTGAATGGTTCTTCATTAAGTCAATAAAATGTGAATATCTGAAATAAGAGAGGTAGCAATTGCATTAAACTTAATCAAGTTGAGGCCAATAAAACAACAGCAGTATCTCATTAAATACTAATTTTTAAGTACCTTGTCTGTACCCATGCTCAGGATGTCCAAGGCACCAAAGAAGCAAAATGCGCCGCAACATGGCCTGGCATCCAGGGGTTTGAAAATAGCTACCTTGCTCGGGATATAAGCGAGATAAATCCTGATCAACCATTCTTTCTAACTCAGCATTTCTGAAAAAGCGACCCCACATGCTATCTACACAGTATTGCAGCACAATAATAGAAATCTGACTTGACTTAATGTATAACTCAATGAATGCAATGGAAACAAAAACACGTGCATGAAAGGATCAGGATAAATGTTCAAGTTGCTCAGGAAGGGACGCAAAAGAAATATACTCATATCCTACCAGGGTTTTGGGATAGTGGATTATCCATAACAAGACCAGGATATGCATTTCCATCCTTGGGTACATTTGGATCAATGAGAAGCTGTCTCCTGATAGAAGCATAACTGCAAAAAATAAACAAAAAGGTTATATCTAGATATACATTATACTGATGTGGTTGATAGTAATGCTTAAATATATGTATCCGGCCACATGAACTTTTATTTATCTACTATTAAGTATCCAGCCTCCGTGATTTGAGATTAGGACAGGGTTGTTCTTTGTTACAAATTTGTATAGCAGTCAAACCTCAAAACAACACTGGAATTTAGATCATCATCAACAACAACAACAACCCAGTAGAATCTCACGAAAGCAAGGCCGGGGGAGGGTGTGCGTAAGCAGACTTTACCCCTACTCAAACGTAGAGAGGCTGTTCCCAAGAGACCCCGACTTAAGCAACACAACAAACACACAAAGCACGAACACAATACATAAAGAGCAAGCAAGGGGTAAAGAAAAGCTAAAGGAGACAAAAAAAAAGCACCAGCCAATGGAAGCACACACCACAAGAACCACAACTATAGCCTGAGGCCCAAACGACTACCCAACTACCCTAATCCTAGATTTCCAAATTCTCCGGTCTAAGGTCATATCCTTGATAACGGATAGAAAAATTAGGTCATGCCTAATCATCTCTTTCCAATTCTTCCTACATCTACTTATTTCCCTAGCCCTGCCCACTACCGTAAGCCCCTCACATCTCCGCATCAGGGCCTCAGCGCTTCACCACTTCACATGCCCAAACAACCTTAGCGATTCCACAACTTATCCTCTGCAGGGCCACTCCCACCCGTCCCTGCATAACCTCGTTCCGAATTCTATCCAACCTCGTCTGCCCACACATCTAGCGCAGCATCCATGCATCTCCGTTGCATGCAATTGATGAACGTGGGTTTTCTTAACCACCCAATGCTCCGCTTTGTAAAGCAAAGATGGTCTAACATCAAAACGGTAGAACTTCCTCTTCATCCTTGGCAAAAATTTCTTGTCGTAGAGAACCCCTAAAGCCAGCTTCCACTTTGCTTAAGCAGCTCCCATACGGCGAACAACATCCCCATCTATCTCTCCATCATGATCAAGCCAAGAAACCGAAACTTGTCTTTGTTTGGCACTGGGTGTGACTCGATCCTAACTTCCACATCCGATTTCGTCACCCTACCACTAAAGCAGCATTCCAAGTACTCTTTCTTAGTCCTACTCAGTCTGAAGCCTTTGAATTTCAGGGAGTGACGCCGCAGCTCCAACTTGTCATTGAGCACCACACATTTCTCATCGATCAACACGATATCATTATCAAAAAGCATGCACCAATGGACTTCCCCTTGGACACCCTGCGACATCCATCACCAAAGCAAATATGAAGGGATTCTACATCGAACTCATTAAATAAGTACACAATAGCTACCGGAAGGTGATTCCACACTTCGAGTGGAATAATGTCCCCTTTGTTTCAATGTAGCAGAAAGAATGGAAAACTGTGATTTTGGTGGGTGGTCTCAAGAGATTTTCTATTGGTTCATGAAGCCAACTCATTTATTGGGACCATTTGGTAGTATGGTTTGGTTGTTGCACTGAATATTCAAATTAGGATTTTCATCAGAAAGAATTACAATAAATTGAATTTAATACAAAGTATATAATTGCTAAAGCTAAATATGAGTTGAAAATATAGAAGCACCACTTTACTTGAATTGTCTATTACCCAACATTCTATAAAAAGGTAATTATCAAATCAATGAATAGCAATTGGATGAAATGAAATACTCCCTCCGTCCCAAAAAAGAGACATCTTTACTCTTCCAAGATCAAACTATAGTTCGTTTTTCACGCATTTTCATTGATCTTTTAATAAAATAAACTAGTCCAGTCACCAATATTTTTTTAGAACTTTTGATATTGTTTTTAAATATTTAACTTTTATTTTAAACTTTTGCACAGTTTTTTTTTAAAATATTGAACTGAAAGTAGCTTTTGTCAAGCATTTTAAACTAAAACGGGCTTTTCTTGGGACGGAGGGAGTAATAAAAATCCCCGATTAACGCATATGTAAAATGACACCATCCTCATTTGAAACCATCGTGACACCATTCCAAATGATGCATCTACGGTACTCCGTTCGTAAAATTGATTGTTCCTTCTGAGGTTGGTCCTACTTCTCTCTGACTTCTCTCTGACTTCTCTCTATATATCGATAATCACTCATCACAAATCATTGAGGAGGTGGATGTCAATCTTGCTAAAAGACCCCTAGCCATTTCTTTAACGTATAAGGATACATCTCAAGCTGATGATACCCCACTGAAAAAAAAACCTCCACATCAGTCCCTTGTACACCTAGGATATCCCCCTTTGAGGTGTCTGTTGATAAGGTTTCAAGAATGAGAACAAGGTCAGACTCCAAAAAGTCTGGTGAAGGAGTTCTTCTGGCCTTAAAATGATTAGTATCCTCTACTGGAATGTTAGGGGTGTTTCTAAACGGTGCAAGAGACTCCCTATTTAAAAAGCACCATTCTATGGACTTTATCTTTATCATTGAACCTATGATCAATGTTAATAAAGGATAAAATTTGGATTTTAAGCTTGGTTTTTCTGGTTTTGTTAGCAATTCCAATAACAAATGTGGACGGTTTGGGATACATCCATTTTGAACTGGATCATTTTGATGAAACTTCCCCAATAACTCACAATTTTTTTAATAAGGAAGCATGATGGTCTGAATTTCACTTAGAGTTGTGTTTACAGCTCTCACAAAACCAGCAGCTGGAAAGAGGTTTGGGACAATATCTTAACATTAAGCACTAATTGCAACTACCCTTGGTTACTTGACTTAGATGGTGTAGAGGATTTGTCCAATTGCATTGCTGACTCTAAGCTACGTGGAAGTGGTTTCATTGGACCCTCTTTCACTTGGCATGGAGTGAGAAGTAATGGTAATGTTTGGAGGAGGCTGG
Source organism: Cuscuta australis (assembly GCA_003260385.1). Classification (NCBI taxonomy): domain Eukaryota; kingdom Viridiplantae; phylum Streptophyta; class Magnoliopsida; order Solanales; family Convolvulaceae; genus Cuscuta; species Cuscuta australis. Next base: position 1,153,015 of record NQVE01000017.1, read on the forward strand.
ATAGGGTGTTTCTGAAATGAACTCTGGAGTTTTAATTGGTCTCTCATCTCTATGGAACACCTAGCCAAGGGAAGTAGTGATCATTGCTCCATCCTTTTGATTTCAAAACTTGAAATCAGGTTCCAAAATATGTGAACGCTTCCCAAGGATTTTCTCTCAACCTGTGCAAAGAGTTGGCAGGAAGTAGACTATTATGGGGGTATGCATTGTCTCTTTAAGAAGCCTGCCCACCTTAAGAATTCTCTTGTTTCTTGGAACAAGGAAACTTTTGGTAATATTTTTTAGCTGGCTAAAGAAGCAGAAAAGGAAGCCTCTGTGGCAGAAGAAACTTTTGAAAGTGTTCCTAGAGATTGACAACCTTAAGAAGGACCATCTCGCTTTAGTGATCCAAATGGAATATACCTACTGGAGGCAGAAAGGTAATATTAAATGGTTAAGAGAGGGAGATGCTAATACCCAATTCTTTCAGTCTGGTCAGGGAAAGGAGGGGGCAACAAAGAATTAATGCTTTCATGGATGAGCATAATCAATGGGTAGACAAGCAAGATGAAATGGAGAACTTAGCTATTTCTAATTTCACTGCTGTTTTCAATGGGTCAGAACCTGAGTGCTCTCAACTGGAGTATGATCAATTCCTTTCTTCCATCCCTATGCTTCTGAACCATACTCACAATGAAGCCTTGATGCAGCTGCCTTTGACTGAAAAGATCAAAGAAATCTTATAGGAGATGGATAACAATGCTTGTGCAGGTCATGATGGATTTAATGCATATTTCTTCAAGCACTGCTGGGATTTTTTTAAAGAAGATATCACATGGTTCCCCCTTTGGCTTTTCTATCTAAGTTATGCACCATCTCTTTGGTGGAGCAGAATCTGGTTTTTGTTCTCCCTCCCCGGAATTAAAGCTCCTTGTTCTTCAGAGATAATGATTGGTAGGATCTTCGCAAGTCTTTAAGAGATGCATTTAGTGGCTATCTTAGAGGCCACTGTGGAGAGACAAATTGGCCTAAAAACTTGGCTGCGTTATCTACCTTAGGAAGGAGCACTATATTGGAGCTTGCTGCATTGATAGGAAGGGGTACCCCCAAGGAAAACCTTGTGGTTTTTTTTGGCCAATCAAGGGGGATCAAGCAGGGAGACCCCCTTTCTCCCCTTCTTTTTGTTATAGTACTCTACCCTTGCGAATGGAAAACCTTGTGATTTTCTTGGCCAATCAAGGGGGATCAAGCAGGGAGACCCCCTTTCTTCCCTTCTTTTTATTATAGCTAATGAGGGTTTCTCCAAAAATCTTAATCTGCTGATGTCCAATGGATTAATTGACAGGTATAACTGTGGGAGAAAGTCTATCCTTATCTCTTACCTATTATATGCAGATGAATAGATGATATAATCATTTTCTCCCTGTGCAATAAAAGATCCATTTCTCAAATCTATAAATTCTTGAAGATCTATCAGGGAGTCTCTGGCCAGACCATAAACAGAAGGAAATCTAGTTTTCTTCTAGGTAAAGCACACAACTCCAGAGACATCCTATCCTTAGAAGAATGGCCAGAGATGCCTCACAAGAAGCTGCCTTCACTTACATAGGGATTCCTACTGATAGAGGTATCACTAGGACTCCAGAGACATCCTAACCTTAGGGGCCTTTGGCAGAAAGTTGAATGGTTGGTTCATGAAGCATTTAAACCAAGCGGGGAGGCTGGTGCTGATTAACCATGCCCTAAACACACTGCCAATCTATTTTCTTTCTACAGATACCTTGCCCATATCCATTTACAGGATCCTAAACCAGAAACTGGAAAACTTCTTGTGGGGAGGCAGCAAACACAAGCATCACTGGATTAAATGGATAGACCTTTGTTCTCCTAAGGCTGAAGGTGGTCTGGGAACTAGAGATTGCAAAGCACTATAAGAAGCTTTCAGACTCTAAACTCTGGCGGAACTTTATGCAGAACAGCTGTCTCTGGACAAGGTTCATGAATGCCAAATATCTAAGGGATGGTGATATGGAGGCCCAACTGATTGAATCCTGTGTATGGAAGAGAATAACAAGGGTAAATCAGAAAGGAGAAATTTTCACAGTGGAAAATGATGATGGAACTAGCTCCTGGACCCTTACAACCAATGGCCAATTCAGCATTTCAACAGCCTATGAGGGATGCAGATCTGTGAAGGAAGAATTAGATCTTACAGTTATATGTGGGGGGCTGGACAGAGCCCTAAGATCAGCATATTCACATGGAAGCTCTTCGGAAGATGCCTCCCAGTCCCGGAAAACCTGATGAAACTGGGGATCAATTTACCTTCCATGTGTCCAACTGTCCATACTGTATGAAGGCATCATTAACTGCAAAACTTTGTTTTATGGATTGCGAAAAGATTATCCCTATTTGGATCCATTTCACAAACATCCTAAGTTTCACCCATAAGCAGCCTAACTCTCTTAATCAACTTTTCATGGATTGGTGGTTGAGGGCCACTCCTAATCTCTATTGCTTTCTACGGTCACACCTTCCCTCTATCATAACATGGCACATTTGGAAGCTCCTATGCACAATTATTTATGGAGATTGGAACAAATTGCATACTGAGGAACTCATTCACAACATCTCTAAGTATGTGAGACAATGGCTTCTAGCCTAAGCTCCAGCAGGTAACGAAGAAATGAAGATTGGCTCATTACCAATAGTCTCAGCCCTATTTTTCACAGCAGGGCCAGAATACGTGCGATCAAATGGCTTGCTCCACCATCAGGCAGGTTAAAACTCAACTTTGATGCTTCTTTCACTAGAACATCCCAGAGAGGTGCAGCTATCCTAAGAGACTCTTGCGGCAAACTCACTAGTGGTGCTTCCTTTCAACTTCAAGCACTATCTCCTTTCCAAGAAGAGGTTGAAGCTTCCACTAAAGGGATGAATTGGGCAACTGATCTCACTAATGATTTCATAGTTGAGCCAGATGCTTGGGAAGTCTACACACTTGCTACCAATTTTATTCCCCACAGGACCTCCCCTTTCCCTATAGATAGTCTAGGATGTCAACTGCTGGATCACAACCTACCGCTCATTCACACTCTTAGAGAAGGAAAAGGACCTGCAGATATTCTTGCTAAGGAAGATAGAAGTAGAGATGAAGATATAATTTTGTATCCTGAATTTTCCATTAGGCAAGACTTTGTACCTTCATTTCGGTTTGATGATCCATAAATCCTTATTTTATTAATATGTTAACTATGAAACTTATTTTATAAATTGACATAAGACCAAGAAACAATTATAGAAATTCAATATCTCAAATCATCAATAATGAATCGTCATACCTGACTTAACAATGAAATAATGAAACATAAGAAGTTAGTGCCACATAAAATCCCATTACGAACAAAGGAAACAAACCTACTTTCTACGCAAGTCTGCAGTAGCTCGGCGAATATCTATGATGGAAGAAGTGAGAGAAGACGGTAAAATCCCCAGTTCGATGCGCCATCGTACCCCTCTAAGATAATCGAAACAGAGGGTCATTTGAGGAGATTGGTGAAGAGAGGAAGACGACGCCGTTGAAAACAATGTCGGCTCAATCGGAACCGGCGACATAACCTTTTTGTTTTCCGTTTTTTAGGCACCTGAATATTGAGCCTCAGCACTTGCTCATAAAAACACCAATCATGGACCAAATAACCAACAAGCCTATCTAATGACAAATTCTTATAGAGTCACAAACAAACAGTTCACAAAATTCACAAACTTGCCTTTTTAGCACTTTCTTAGAAATAAGATGCATTCAAATATTAAAAAATATTTTAATTTAAATTCCACAAAAGACAAGTTTGTAAAGTTTGTGAAGTTTGTGAACTTTAAGGTTGTGACTCTAGCATTTTCCAAAAGAAAAGGATGAACCCTATTGGGAGGAATGCGATTGATTTTTTTTTAAATTAATTGTGCCAAATTTTTTGGTGAGGCTAACTCTATTTTAAAAAATGAGTAAGACTATTTTCTTTTAGCTTTAGAGTTGGATGTTGAAAAAAAGTTGAATGAATTAAAAAATGTTGGAAAAATTAAAGTGTTCAAAATCATTCAATAAAATGATTATCTAAATAAATATGTAAGAAAATTCTAATTTTATATTTAAAAAAATAAATCATTATCCGTGTTGGAGATTGTATGTTATAAATCGGGATATATAATGTCATTTATATTAATCATATATAAATACTTCTTTAATTCATTGTTGGAAGAAATTAGAATAAGTTGGTAGAAACTTGAAGGGATGAAAAACACTGAAAGGAGTTGGAAAAAATTGGAAGTTAATTTTTTTAGTCCAAAAGAACAAGGCCCAAATAAAGGAAAAACATAGAAAAAATAGTAACATAAGAGTTTCATGTTTTTATCTCCAAAATAAGAGTATGCATTATAATAACGTGGCACTGTATATTGACATTTAATAATAGATTTTGATAGTTTAGTCTTTTTTCCTTGTATTTTCTATGCTTGGAAATTTGAGTTTATATTACAAATTGGAATGTGATTCAAATTTTATGCTTGAAAGTCTTAAAAATATAAATCTAGGAAGGTGTATTATTCAACATAGACTCTACAAGATTTTTATGAATTTTAAAATTTCATGGATATTCAATTAATATTTATAAAAGTATTTAATATATTACCTTGTCATTTTAAATTCAAGAATTCAAATGTTATACTTAAAATACATTGAACAAAAGGTTATACGTTCATTCTAAATGTAAACATCTGCTATTGAACCCTCCGGTTGTGCCCTATTATGTACGAGGCCTTTAAGGAATGCAAGAAACATATGAGGACCATGAATAAATATTAGAGAACAACTATATACTTGACTAATCATAAAAGAAGAGTAACTACTTTAACATTTCTATCAGGTGCATCCATATATAATAAAAGGGACCTCCAAACTTTGTTTCATCAAGCAAGTTAACAATTAAGTAAGGGAAAAACCAAAATAGCACTCTTATAGCCTTAAAATACTCTAAATAGCAGTGTTATATGTTTCGTACTTGTGATTTCGATTTTGTCCTTTAATTAAACAACAAATATTCATTACACATTGCCAAAAAAATATGACTGTTTTGGGTAGTGTGGTTGTTTACTTGTAACTATGTAGTGGGCAGTGTGGTTTTTTATATGTGAGTATTTTGATGTGGCAGTGTAGAATGAATATATGTTGTTCGTTATATCTTACGACAGTGTGTAAGTGTATTATTGTGTTCCTTAATTTCATGTTGGAGTGTAATGTCCATTGACTTATGTTATGTGGCAGTGCTTTCATGTATAAATTCTATAGTGTCAAAAAGTGTATGGTTGTTTTCATGTATAAATTCTACACTGCCCAAAAATGTATAGCTCTTTTTATGTATGGATTACACTCTTTTCACATATGAATTCCACACTGCCAAAATGTGTATCACTATTTTCAGGTATGATTTCTAGACTACCCAAAAATGTATGGCTGTTTCCATGAATAATCTATTACACCAAAACACATTAGCCAAACATGGGCGTTTAATATGGAACTTAATTTAATACGTACGAACTTGTTTAGGCATTATACATTGGTAAACTGTGTAGGAAGAGGATCTTGCAGAGCCATGATAAACAGCGTGGGATGATATTCTTGCACGTATGAGCGAGCCCCACGTATGAGGAGAAGTGGCTACGTGAATAACCTAAGTTTAATCAAATAATTAAAAGTAATTAAAAGTAGTAGAATATAATAAAATGTAGAGGGCATGTTTGGAAGATATTATCATTATAAAGAGCTAAAATCGTATAAAAGATCAAGGAGTGCTATATGCGTAATATTGACTGACTTAGAGTGCTACGTAGGGTGATTTCTTATTGAGTAAACCATAATGGTGAAGAAATGAGGAGGAAATATTTTCTCCTTTTTACCCAATGTTATGACAACATTGGCTCAAATTTCATCCAATTTCTCAACGGACAACTCCTTCGCACATAATTCCTTAAAAAATCTGATAATTCACTCATAACTTCCATAACATCAGTATCTTTGGCCCTTAGACCAATCAGGAGAAAATTATGAATCAAAATGTGGCAATCATGACTTTTCAAATTAAATAGTTTGCACTCTTTCAAATTAACACATCGAGATATGTTGCCTACAAATCCATCTAGCTATTTAACTATATGTATTGTTAGCTTCTTTTATGCCCATAATTTGTAAATAATGCAGTAGTGCCTACTCAAATTCATTATCTTATTTTAAACCTTTAGTATATGCAGATGCATTACGTAAGTTTGTAAAACTTCTTGCAATGAATATAAGTAACTCTAATAATTCTCTTTGATTTGAGGTTAAATCCTTAGTTGCAAGAAAAGTCATGAAGTGTAGAAGTGAGAATTTTAGCCGAACCGACGGTGTAACCGATTGGAAAAAACTAAACCAACCGAAATTTTGGTTTTGGTTTTGGGTTCGGCTAGTAGATCGCAAAAACAATCAGTTACTTCGGTTAGTCGGTCAGTTTTTAGTTTTGGACTTAAATAATTAAAACTTACCAAAAAACTGAATTCAAACCATTATAGCATAATTCATTTAGATGCCCAACCCAAAACTAATTAACCCAATCCATTGATCCATTGCAAATGAAATTAATATACGGAGATTGCAATGCAAAAAAGTCACAATCGAGGAACCCTATCCGGCTTTATTCTCTCACTTTCTCAAATCCTCACAGCCTCATGGAGTTATCCCTCCCGTTGCGAGTCTGAGGCCAACAACTTCCATGGGACGAGGGTATCATCAGTGATGTACTTCCCATTTCTAGATTCTCAACTTTTCTTTTTATTAATTATTATGTTTCTGGTATTTCATCAAAATATCTTTTTCTTATGTAATGTTAGGTTGTACAGTACTAAACTTTCTCAACCAATTAATGTTTCTCCATGTGAAGCTTCTTTTAAATTAAAAAACTCAAGTGTTTATTACAATTTTCGTTGAGCAATTTCCCTATTTCATTTGCATTTTAATGTTTTGTGCATTTCTGTTTTATATAACTGACCGAAACCATTCAGTTTTAGCTATTTTGGTTTGTTCAGTTTTTCCATATATCGGTTCGGTTTTAATCGGTTATCATAGATTGAGAAAAAGTTTGGTCTTTTTGGTTATTATGGTGATCCAACCTCGAATCCAATGATAAGAGCGCACTGATCCAGCACGCGAACCACATGTTACATGGGTGTTGATCCAACCCCATGAGCGAAGGAGAGTCTAGGACTGACTCAAGTACTAGTATTACGAAAGTAGGAGTATAAACCCGTTGGATGCTCGTCGTGCTTCTCCTCCATGAAGTGCTCGGGCACGTACTCCTCGCGGAAGAGCTCGTCGAAGGTTACCCACGGCACCGGCTCCGAGACGTTCGCTCCCGCGCGTTTCCACCAGTCGTAGGCGGCATCCTGAAGCACAGCGATGGCTAAGTCGCCTCTCTGCTCTGCTGGAACCCGTAAGGTCCCGAGTACTCGACTCACGCGCTCGAGCCAGTGCTTCGCGACCATGGGTTCCGCGATCTGGTCGCCACGGAACTCCTCGGCTCCGTTCTTCTTCAGCTTCTCAATCGTGACCACAACCACAGGAGGCGGCGGCGGCGGTGGTGGTACGTACGCCCCAGCCATCTGCTGGAGAAACTGAAGCATGTTGGCCGCCATCTGCGGCTGCAGAAAAGGAACCGCCTGTGGTACGACATTTGGTTGCAAAACCTGCGGCTCCGGAACCTTCTGCTGCAGTGTGAAGGTAGACGCCTCGATATGCACACTCACGTGCTCCTGTTCTTCTTGAGGACCAACTTGTCCATGCTCGGGAGCTTGACTCATCTCCTCTCTGAAAGGAGATTTCCTATCAGGTTAAGTAATAATAATAATAATAATAATAATAATAATAATAATAATAATAATAATAATAACTTAGATGATAACGGTTACCTTTCCCGGTGGAGATACAAAGCGAGATGCGACAGTGGATCTTGGAGAATTTTTTTTTTTCAAAAATAGGTTTCATTTTTCTTTTAAAACCATAACTCTCTAATTCCAAAATGTGACACCCTCCGTCCCGCGAACCCGGTTCACCACGGCCCAACGAGCCGGAGAGGTTACGTAGACGGATTTAAGGCCGTCTACAAGGTAAACCCTTGTGTTGCTTGTAACGGAAAACCCATTGATATATTTTATTAAATGATGAGAATAAATTCAATTTAAGGAAATGTTTCGTAGCGAAAGTAATTGTGAACAGTAAACGTTAAGTCTTAAATAAGAAGTACGACAAAGGTGGGTTCAAGCCCAAAACGCTTTCATAATTAAATAAATAATGAATTTAGGCCGCACTGTCGTTCATCCGCTGCCCCGATCACCCAATCATCCGGGTCAGGCTCCATGATCCTCTGGCCTACCTGCGTATAGCAAAGGAAACCAACGCTATACGCTCAGCAAAAGCTGTGTGGTAATCTAACAGTAGAACTCATAGTACATTCACATTGATATAAACATAATCGTACTTGTACTAAAGTACGAGATACCACATGCAAGTTTCATAAATAATAGGTTGTGAATTATAGTGATGCAATGCCACATAATCATGATGCATGAGTTAGACTGCGCAGGGACTCCTGCCCTTCGGTGATCATCCCCATGCGGTAGATGAGCCGAGGAACGCCTTAGTCATCCTGATGGAGACTAGAATGTGGGTGATAGCTAAGCCTAGCTACCATGTACGTACAGAAGCCCTCGTGATGAAAACCCGTTGGACCCCGCAGGTTCCTAGACGGGCCCGCGGAAGAGGCGCACTGGGCCTGACCTCTTGTCGCGGTATGCAAAGTATGCCATGATCCTAAACATGCGTCTAGGATATACATGATGATATGGATGCATTAATTACAAAATGAAGTTGAGTTCAACGCACACATAGATGCTTGATTCCGCATGAAATCAATTTGTTTAACGTGGTGACTTTGGGTTCAGAACTGGCTGATAATTGATTACCCATTGTTGATAATCGATTATCATGCTGTGCAGTTTCTGTTCCCAAAGTTCCGCAGGGCATGATAATCGATTGTCACCTCATGACAATCGATTGACAGATGGTTTTGTCCAAGAAACCCAAGTTTAGAAAGGCCTGATAATCGATTATTGCTTCTGTGATAATCGATTATCAGATTAACCAGCTCTGACTCAGGAATCCGCAAGGCCCGATAATTGATTATCACCCTTGTGATAATCGATTGGCACACCTTGCTTATTCAACGAGGAGTCCAGCGTAGCCTGTTAATCGATTATCATGATCTGTAAATAGATTATCATGGCTCGCAGGTTCTCGTTTTGTCTGGTTGATTACAATCAATACGTTGGTAGTTTTAGAAATGAACGTTTACATTTCCAGGTTAAATAATCAGTAAACTTCCAAGGTTTCACACGTTTATTTTATCAAATGCATAATCGAAAGGTCTAACTAACGAAGAGTCATGATAACGTGGATACACGTAGGTTTAGTCGGGTAATCCTATGATTATAACGATATGATTATACTAAGAATTCTAAAGTTAGAGGGCAACGTACTCACCTCTAAACGAAGGGATTGACGATACGGAGACAGATGAATGAACGGCTAACGAACGGCCGGCGATGGATAACGAACAGACGAACCTCCTGCGTGGTCTTCCTTCTCTTCTACCTCCCGTCTTTTCGCCGAAATCCACTCCGTGCCTGCCTGTTGCCTTGGCCGAACAGAGAAAAGGGAGAGGGAGAGAGTGTTGAGAGCTTGGTTGGGGGTTACAAATGGGTGAGGGAAAATGAATGGAAAATGAGTTTTAAATTGAGGAAGTGAATGGGGGATTAAAGGTGAAATTGATTGTGGATTTAATGGGGTTTAATGTGTGTGTGTCGTGGGAAAGAAATGGGGAGTTATCTCCCATTGATTTACTCTGTTGTGTAAAATCTGACCTGAACGGTACGCGATTGTCCCCTCAACGGGTCCAAATTGAGATCCGTTTGCATTTCTGGAATCAGACAGTCAAAATAAATTTTATGACGTGATCAAATAATTTTTTCTAAGGATTTTATTTTCCCAACCCCAGTCCGAGTTAGTAATTATTTAATTAAATTAATCAATTCTAATAGACCGGGTCGTAGGGCGTTACACTAGTGTAGAGTTCAAGTACAGATAAATGGTGATCCACCTCTGCCAGAAACACTCCATTTTGTGAACTGCATGATATTAAACCTGTGTGCATGATATCATGTTATGATTATGATATACTGGATTCACCTATGTGCATGTCAAACTATTGGATATTTTCTCACTCAGCTTTGTTGCTTAGCGTGTAGCCTCTTTTTCCCCTTGTTACACGTAGGTAATCATGGAAGAGCTGACCTTGGAATACATCCTGGAGGGCAGCATGGCGGAGGAGATGTATGGATGCAAGGGTTTAAGAATGTTTGGTAAAATTATAAAGCTTCCTCACCGATTGTATAAACTCCGAAATGTATTTAAATGGTTTTGAATTGTTTACTTTCAAATTAAATGTTTTTATTTCTTGAAAAATATTGTGTATGGGTATCAATTTAGTAGCAACCCGGTTCTTTAACCTATTTATTCGGGTTACGCAGGTTGGGGTGTTACACACAAGATGGCTATAGTAGAAAAAGGTGATGAAGAAGGCATCTGGACATGGTCAGTTGGGGCCCTCGTCGCAATGGTGGAACCTTTAATGGAGATCCAGTACGAGTGGTCACAAGGGGCTACCCGCCTGGTGAGATGACGTCATCCGTACCCTCAGGGGGTGATCCTCTTGGGACATCCGGGCTGCATTGTCCATCCGGGACGCTGGGTTGTTATCCCTAGTGGGTGCACCCGATGGAGGATGGACTAGAACTACCTCTGGGACATTGGGGGTAGAAATATCTGCAGCTGCCCGAGAAACTGACTTAAAGGGGGAACCTTTTCGCCTCTTGGGTTGGGACAACGCAGAAATGTCTAGATGATTGCGCTTCTATGTGGTGGCTGGTTTCTGGAAGACCATAACATGAGGTGATACATCTGGAGCTGAGGAAAATGCGTCGATGGACTCGGGATCATCAGGACAATTAGCAGGCTTGACCGTGGGATTTCCAGCGTCAAAGGATGAGGGTTCATTTTTTCTTAGGAGAAGTAAGATCCTGAGAGCCGCTGGCACTAGATTCAGGGGAGATAACTTGGGCAGAATCAGATGAGATAAGGGGATGATTGCCCAAGAAGTAAAATCCAACTTGCCGGAAGAATTTAGGATTCTGTAGGCACTCATGATCGATGAGGCCGGTATCCTTCATCTCTTCGAAGGCCTTCTCAACCTGGGAACCCTTAGAGAAGGGGGTCCGGCAAAGCTTGATCTTACGGGGCTTAGTTGGTAGGTCGAAAGGCAGATCGGTAGGAGCTTCAATCACAGAGAACTTGTCCTTGCAACCTTTAATACGCATTTCCACTTTTGTGAAGAGGACGTATTTCTGATTGGGGTAAAGGCTGAAAAAAGGGGAATCGCCCCCGGGGCTGAAGAAGTGCATGAAATCTCTCGCAGAAGGGGTCCTAAGCTTCTCGCGGCAGTGCAGAATGCAAGACGCCAGGTACTTGTGTGCATTGGCCGTAAATTGCCCAGGGAGAAGATCCCAATTTCTGCACACTTCGTGAATAAATAAGTAAAGAGGAAGCCTGAAGCCGTGAAGAACCGAATCGTAGTGCATCACCAGAAAACGTTCTAGCGCCAGATTGTGGGTAAACGAAATCCCACCAACGCATCGAGATGATGGATTTTGATGGGCGCTCCCAAGAGATCACGCATGAGAGCGAGTTCAAAGCTCTTGATCTTGGAGGGGCCGAGTTCTAGGTGAGCAATTTCAGCAGATAGAACCATAATGCGGGAGACCTTCGTGAGAAATTAAAGAATTCACAGACAAAATTGGGTTTGATACCCTGAATCATTTTGTTGAAAATGTATGATTGATGAATAATGTTTAGGTTGTTAAAACCTGTAACACTGAAGAAAGCATGTCGCATCCAAAGATGTTGTGAGGCAACAACTTCTAACATGATTGTGGGATGTCCGTGATTCTCACACGCAAATTGACTTCACCACGCGTTAGGGTAATTAAGGCATACCAGTGCATACAATCAATACTGCCAAGCATGCTGGGAAACCCAGGTCTCGCTTCGTGGGTGGGAAACAAATTTTGAATGTCTTTTTGAGTTGGTCTCCGTAAATATTGCTTGTTGTATATCTTGATGACCTATTTGGCAAACATATACAAGCATTCAAGGGACGTTCTCGCTAACATCCTAAGAAAATCATCAAGTGCGTCAGCAGATGTGCCGTATGCCAGAAGTCGAAACGCCAGGAGACAGTTTTGTAAGGTATTAAAACCAACCTTGTATCTGGAATCCGATTGTAGAGTAAAACAAAGATATACATGGACCAAATCATTGGTAATACGGAGGAAAAGAAGGTGACTAATACGAAAGCGACACATAAATTGTTTGTCAGTGTAGACCGAATTTTCCGCAAAGTATTTGACCACAAGTTGATCATGAACACCTTTATGATCTCGTGGCAACTGTTTATCTCTTCTTCTCGCCTGCGACATATTTCCAATTTCTGCATGTTGGGATCGGAGAAAACTTGTCGCGTCCACTATCACGTTTATAAACAACGTTTTGACTTCATCTGAAAAAGAAGAAGAAGAAGTTGGCATCGTATCATAGTAAGGTGACAACATCATGGCAAGACCAGAATAATACTTCCTCCATTCGAAATTAATTTATCAATTTACTATTCACAAGGTCAAGCTTTATTCACTTTCTTTCTCTATTTTCATTAGTGATTTGATAAAATAATGGGCATGTCACCTCCTGTTTGTAGAATTTTTATGTAGTTTTAAATATGTAATTTTTATTTTTAATTTCATTCGAACTTTCAAATAAATTTTCTTAAAAATAACTTCGATCAAATATTGTAAACTAAAACAGACTACTTAAATTGGGACGGATAGAGTATACGAATAAGAATAGAGGAAAGAAAAATAGAATAATAGAATGGATTTTTTCTTTGAGAATGAAGGTAAGGAATGGAGTAGAAAGTGAAGTAGGTGTTTAAAATGGTGAGCAGGGTGAGGTGTTTAAATAGTTGATTTTTTTATTTTTTTGTTTTTTAAAGGCTGGAATTAAAAAATGACCATTAAAATTAGGCCAAATAGCTCCAATGCCCCCTGTAGTTTGAAAATTGGCACCAATACCCACTCTGTTTTCAAAATTTATTTCTAAAGTCCTTGTAGTTTCAAAACATTGCACTCACACCGCTGTGATCAAATTCCGGTCACTTTCTGGTGAAGAGGAGGCATTGGTGCCTTTTTTCTAACTAGATGGTGACCCTATTTTATATTCTCGCTCAGACGGGGATGATCATACTTTCAACCATTCTAAACAAGAAGTTGATGAATTTAATAATCTTAAGAAATCCTGTAATGCATATGCGGAGAACAAGAACACTCAGGTACACAACAATCATTCGGCAGAATACTTTCTCCAAATTCTAATCATGAAACGTTAGTTAAGTATATGCACACTAAAGTTTTCCTTATCAACATTTTCCAACATTTGATAATTAACATCTCTATTAGTTCTAAAAGATTAAAAAAATAATTCAATCTTCACACCCCCCCTGCCAACATTGCTACAAAATGTGATCAGATTGAATCGTTTGAGTGGAGTGTGAAAGTGCAAGCTATGATGTTCAGAGCTCTTACAATCATTTATATTCAAACCCCAGCTCAGACTTGAGTTGCTTCTTAGTCATTTTCCTTTGGCTGTTCCTGAGCTTTCTGTAATAGTATTTTATTTGGAACAAGAACTATGAACATGTTCCTGTCTTTGAAATTCTTGCCCTCCAAAGTAGCAAGCTGTGATACAAGTAAACAGATATAGTAAGAGGGAACTAAAGGAGTTAGTTCTCTTCTCAAAGTGTAATTACCACAAGAATGAGGAATACAAAGATATTTGCCAACACATGCAAAAAGAGTACATCCTAAGGTTACCTTCAACAATCTAACATACACTCCCTCCCTCCCTCCCTAAAAGGTTATCACACTGCCCTATTCCAAATTCACAGAAGCTTTTGTTTATTTGTGCGCTTTTATTGATTATTGGATAAAATAAAATATTCTTGTCATCTTTTTTTGTAGAACTTTTAATGTAGTTTTTCAATATGCAAGTTTTATTTTTTATTTGTATACCAATCTTTAAATAAAATGAATTGAAAAAACTTCAAGGGGTAAATGTGTACACTTGTAACAAATTGGGTGGATTTAGCCAAAATAGGGGTGGTTTTAGCAACTCCCATTATGACTAAATCCACTCCATTTATTTAGATGCACTACTTTGCCCTTAAAAGTTCGTTTGCATTTAAATTCTCTCTTTTGTATTTTTAAGGATAAAATTGTCAATAAAGCTTAAATGAAGTGGATTAGGACAAAATTGGGGTAGATATTGCAAAACCCTTATGATTACTACTGTTATTATTACTATTAATATTATCACTAAAAGAAAATTACTTACCAAATATTACTACAACAAGGTTATTTAGACAGCCAAACAGGATCCTAGGGGGCAGGGATGAGGGTTAGAGGTACGAACCATCAATTTTTCAAAAGGAGTACCGTAGGAGGCCAGTGTCATAATATGACACCAATTGGTGGTGCCATTTTAATTACTACTATTAGTAACTGATCATAGTTTCCTATTAGCATTTGTTATATATGGGGTGGTGCTCTCACTGGCCGTAATATAATAAATTTCCAACCTCAAGCAGGGAAGGATCAATATCTTTTTCTACGTTCTCTAATACGTTTGAAACATAAACCTCATTTTTAGAGCTTCACACCTAAAATTTGTATCTACACCTCGATTTTGGGGACCGAAAACGCATTGGTGTGACTCTCTCCTTATTCTATGGATCAACAACAGCATTACCCCAGTGCCTCAACGGCTCCCGCCCATTGCGAGGTAAGGAGGATCGGATGTACGCAGTCCGACCCCTATGTTTAAAACATAGAGCGGCTGTTTCCAGATGACCAATTATGAACGTCGAAAATTGCATTGACCAACTGCTACTTCACAATGACAAGAAGCACAGACAGTTTAGAGAACCAATTTGCTTTATTCCATCATACCCCAAAGCCAAAAAATAGTGAATCTTTGGCTCCACATGGGAATGGAAATGCCTTATTCTATGGATCACTTTCCTCATATCTATGTTATAATGATGCAGTGAAACTGCAAGAGAATAGAACCTTTCAACATCAGTAGCATATTTTATGTAAGAATGAAGCAGCGAACAGACCTCTCCAACATCAATTTGAAATTGTTTGAGCAATTCAACCGCCTTAGCTCTGAACTCATTCTCACGACCCTTTAAATTCACAATAACTTTCACCTGGAAAAATATAGCATTCGTTTAGTAACAGAAATACTTCTGCTAATATATGTACAGGGCATGTGAACTGGTATATGCATGGCATCTCAAATAGCAATCAACCTTATCACCATCTTTTAGAAACTTCTGTGCAGCTTTCAAGCGCACAGAATAATCATGCACATCGATATTGTATCTGCAAATAATGTGTTAAAGAAATATGCATTATGATTTACTCAAGAAGTTCAAACTGACTTGGCAAGTTTTATCTGCCTGATTATATCTCCATAAGATAGAATAAAATTAGAAAGAATGATTAAAAAATTAAAAAATTTCATAATGTGAAAAGCATGCACAATTAAAAGTAGAATCTCTATTATTGATATTGTTTCAATGGTCGAATGAGATCAGGGTAAACAAGTTCTAGATTTTTTCTTATACTGCATCAATGTACTCATATGCACGGAGTATTAAAATCGATTATTGAGTTAATCTTTAAAATGGATGGTAATCATAAGCCAGTAGTCGGTATTGTTGTAGGAGTAGGATTAGAAAAAATAACAAAAGCATTATAGGCTACGTTCTATTCGCGTGAACTGAGTTTTTAAGGTCTGGACTAATCTATCTCAATGGATCTAATCTGATCTGATTCAAATTAACATTAATATTATTACTACCTCCATCCTGGAGTATTTTCAGTTTTGACAAGCGTTGACTACTAATTAAATAAAATTGATGTTAGATAATGATGGATCTATTTTATAAAATACATTCAAAAATTTGTTATGTCGAATTAATAGATCACATATTTCTTATTTAATTCAAGGTCAAGGTTGAAAATGGTTGACTGCAAAAACTAAAAACTTGACAAATACTTAAGGGTAGAGGCATTATAATAATTTTATTATTTTTTAACATTATGATAATGATCATTCGTATAATTATTAATGAATTTATCATTATATAATAGAACATCCCATTTGGATCCCACGAGAGTAAGATCTCAGGAGGGTGTGTATGCAAACCTTGCCCCTAGGGCTGAGCAACGCCAGTTTCTGTCGGTTTTGGTTTCAAACCAAAAAAACCGAGTTTTTAAAAGATGGTTGAAAACCGACCGAATCGAACCGATCATAAGCTAAAAACGAGGAAACCAAATCCGAAAACAGCCCGTATAGAAAAAAAACCGACTGAAAAACCGAATTTTAATTACTTTTGTTTTGACTCTTTAATATAATATCAACAAATTAATTCGAAATGATAGATTAATATGTATTAAATTACTTTAGATTAACGCTTTTCTATTGTCTTGAATTTAGTAAGGTAGAATAATTTTTTTTTGAATATACATTGTCCATTTCGTACAAAAAACAATTACACTTTTCTTATTAATATGTTCAAAACATTAACAAATAATTTTTTTAAAAGTGAAACAACAAAGTTCTTCATGAAAATTAAGAAGAAAGCATGTGGGTTAATCAAATATTTTCTTATTCCAAAAAATAAATAAATAAATTAAAATAAAATCATCGGTTATTCGGTTGGTTCGATTTTTTCTTACAAATAACCGAAAACCGACTGAAAAACCGAGAATGCTTTTTAAATGAAAACCAAAACCGAAATCAAACTTTCGGTTAATTGGGTTTTCGGTCAATGGTTTCGCGGTCAGTACGGAAAAAATGCTCACCCCTACTTGAAAGTGTTCTTAGCCAACTATCTTAATCCTAACTTTCCAAATGCTCTTATCTAAGGTTATTTCAACAATAAGAGCAAGAAGTCAAAAGTCTTGTCTAATCACATCCTTCCCATTCTTCCTAAGTTTATCCCTTCCCTTACGTCACCCACTAATGTAAGCCTCTTGCATCTTCCACCCACCAACGTAAGCCTCTTGCATCTCCCACCCACCAACGTAAGCCTCTCACATCTCCCATTCACCAAATAGAGTCTACCTCTTCCCTTTCTCCAGTACTAGAACCAAGATGCCAAGACTTGTCTACCTTGGGAATTAGGTAAGAATCAATTCTAACTTCCACCCCTGACTCCGTCTCTCGACTACTAAAACGACATTCTATTATTCAATCTTGGTACTTAGTCTGAATCCTTTAGATTTTAGGGAAAGTCACCGAAGTTCTAACTTGTCGTTTAGTCCCTTGCAGGGGTCTTTGATAAGTACAATATCGTCAGCAAAAACCATGCACCACGGACCCTCCCCTTGAACTTGGACTCCCTGCATCAAGACATCCATCACCAGAGTGAACGAAAACGGGCTAAGGACAGACCCTTAGTGTAACCACACCTCTATAAAGAACGGCTCAGATTCGACAGTCTATACGCAAGTCCTTGTGCCCTGCTATACATATCTCTGACTACACGGATGTATTCACGAATATATGTTACATTTACACCCAATGTAATATATTCTAGATTTATTTTCTTTATGAAACAAAAAATTCAATTTAATAATACATGGAAATGTAGAAGAAGAAAATCATTGACAATAAACAATCATTGGAAATAAAGATGTTATGTTATAAAAATGATAACATTTATATAATCCATGCTAATCGTGTTAGAAAAGTAGATATTGTGCTAATTGTGTTAGAGATCATGCTAGCATAATCTTTTATTTGTAGATGTTTGTTCCCTTCTAACACGATTTAAACACTTTTTAATTTTAATTTTTTTTCAATACCATTTCTACACTTTTTTTAATCTTTGTGAAGACTGAAGACAAATGAGCAATTTTTTATAAGATGGAGAGAGTATTATTATTAAAATCACTTCTCTTATTATTATTATTATTAAAATGATAATAATAGTACAAGTGTTGTTGGAATACATCTTCACTTTGAGATTTTGCTAATGCCAACGTTTATTCTATGTAGGTTTTGATATTGACAAACCGCCAAGCACTTAAATTCTTCAAAGTCTTGGCTCAAAAAAAATATTCTTCATGCATTCACATTTCTAAAACTGATTTTTAAACCCTCAAAATGATTTTGACACTTTGGTTTTTGACTTAAAATGAAAACCACACCCAAATTTATGATAGCCAGGCAAACATTGAATATTTCTTAGATATTCACTGTTTTGCCTTGACCATGGTTTTTGGTAGGCTGTTTCACCTTGGGGTTTGGGTACTTTAGCCAACTTGGTTTTTGGCATTGATTTTCAACTTAGGCTGACCAACCTCAAAACATCAGTTATCTAGTAGATATTCACTGTTCTTGACGGCTTGACCAATCCTGGTTTCTTGATTTTCAAAGATTGGTTTTTGAATTCAAACATGATTTTAAACTTGGTTTTAAAAAAAGAGAATCTACCCAACAAGCCCAAAATTTGAAAACTTGGGAGATATTCGATGTTGTTTGACCAAACCTTGGTTTCTGGTTTTCAAAACATGGATTGACCAAACCCAATTTGACCCAACCCGGCCCGGCCCCATCCAACCCAAATTTCATTAAATTTTAAAAATACTCTGTAAAAGCATCGTCTCCCTCATTCACTTAGCACATCGTCCTTCACGACTTCTCTCTCTCTTGCCAAAGCCCATCTTCCATGATAGATTCTTTTGGAATCGTTTCTTCATCTTCATCAATTCTTCTCCATCATCCTCCATGGGTAAGATCTCTTTATCTTTAACTTCTTTTTGTGCTTGCTATCTTTGTTGGTACTTGTGTGTTGTTTTTGAAGATTGAAGGGTATCTGTTTCTTAAGTACCCTTCATTATGTGACTTTATGTGCTACCTTTCAACATAATTTTGTTTTGGTAATGATATTTCGTCACACACACACACACACACACACACACACACACACACACACACATATATATATATATATATATATTAAAATCTTCAATAGTAATTGTTGTGATTTGTTGACTAGTCTACGACTAGTAGGCCGACTTGTCCACTAGTCTCCTCTTCATCGACTCGACTCGGCTTGTCGCCTTGATAACCCATCTTCTCGACTAATCTGATCAGAACTAAATCTGAATAGATTTGATTGATCCGAACTGATTTTAATAAACAATAACAATAAGTAATAAGCAGAAATAATAAGTTGAACGGAACGCAATCCATATCATCTAAACTCACTATGGGTGTTCAAAGTTGGGCGTGAACACCCTTGATTCCATAATTGGAGTCCGCCAATTCTGTTCAAGTTCAGCATATTACAACTTTTCCCATGTTAACACCATTACGCGATTTCATGAAGAACCCTTGTGAAGTCCTCAAATTTTAAATTAAACCAAGAAAGATTTGACCCCATCATATAAGGATTTTCTACTTCAGTATACTAATTGAAGTACAAGTGTATAAAACATAATGCTCTTTAAATATCATTCAATTCTTGTTCCATTATTCAAATATGTTGTTTTTTAGTAGAGGTATATTGTTTAATAAGTCTTGAAGTTATCGAAAATGCCGCACATCTAGTAATTTTTCCCCCCTTCCTTCAAACCCGCATTAGCAACACCAATTAACTCCTTACCATGAGATGATTGCAGAATGGTTGCAAAAATTAGGAAACAAACCTACTGGCATGTGCTACTTTGGTTGTTTTGGTAATGATGATGGTTGTTTATTCTTTATATTTTATAAGGACACAATATTAGGCATATTAATAAGCAAGTTTAGTTGCCTATTGGGCACCAAACTAAACTAGTTTTGAGTCCAGACCTAGTCTGCACCTAGGTGCCATACAATTATAGAATACCTTTTCAGAGTATATAAAACTTTATACATTTATACACCCTCTACCCCCTTCTAATGTTACCCATAAGATTTGGCATAGAGTTTAATAAAATTAAATTGTGTAGTTGAGATTTATCTAGAAAGAGAACAATCGATATGAATCACGCAATTCTTTTCTTAAAAAAGAAAATAGGAACTTACAGAGGGACAACCGAACAACCCAAAAAAATTTGGGGAAATATAAAAAGGGAGCAGAGAAAATTGTAAATTATGTCTACTAAAGTATTTGTACAAATAATTCAAACAATCCGAGTTCTTATTAATGAAATGCTAGTTAAAGGCAACTAGGAGTGCTTGAAACAGCTAAGGAGCGCCTATAATTATTTGGAAGGTACCTAAAAGGCACCTCAAGAGTAAGCACCTACTGGCCAAGTGCCTAAAGTCAGTGATTTTATACAATTGGCTTTGGCCAAGGCAGCCAATCATACACCATGCAGGCATGCTAGTGAACTGCTTTCAATGTCAAAGAACGTAATACAGAACATCTATTGAACCAATCAATGAATTTTAATGGTTGGAGTTGGCCCAGGTGCACCCTCCATTTGAACTTCAAAGAGTCCTAGTGTATATGTAATAATATGTGGAAATGCATGGGCTAAGGTGCAACTGTCAATGGATTTGTGTGTTTAGCAAGAACAATCTAATAAAAGAACCCAAAGCAACAAAAACCAATGGCAATAAGGAATAATGAGTATAACAATTCTAAAGAATAGTGAGAGAGGTCAGAGGAGCTTACCCCATTTTCAATTCCTTCAAATCCATGCGGTTGGCTGTCACTCAAATGAATGCTTTGGTCAGATAAGACTTTTTTTCTTGGGGGAAAAGATACCACCCCCCCCCCCCCGGTCCCGAAATAAGGTTTCACAATGGAATCGATTATTAATAAAGATGAAAGTCTGTGGTTGAATTGTGCAGAGGAGAGAAATTGTGTGAACCACACAATTTCATCCTCAAAGGGAAAGAGGAACCTTTTCCTTTTGAGGAAGGAACTATGTGGTTCAAGCAAATTTTGTGACAAACAAAAAGATAATATAGAACCTTTACTTGGGACGGAGGGACTAATATTCTCCTTGCCTTTTCTATTTAATTTAATTATAAATTACATGAAAATAAATGATGTTTACCAGCATTTTTCTTTTGCTGGTCCTTTCTCTTCTTTTGCAGTTCATATCTGTATTTACTACATACAAGGAAAGCAGAATAATTTTAATCGTGAACTGAACACTTAACCGCATTGGAAGCATAGGTTAATGCTTTTTTATTTTCATGACTCACAAATGTCACAAATGCCAACTACTAGGACATTTCGAATGTTAACTACATGCAAATCCCATAGTCTATAAGAGAGAATGGAATGACAAATGTAGCGAATTAGATCGCACATGTAACTTTCAGATAAAAGCAAAAACAATTGGAAAGAGAAGCTCTTACTTGTAATCCATTATTCTTACAACGGGAGGGTCTGCTTCTGGAGATAAAATAACCTACCAAATTGTAATCGCAGGCAATAAAAAAGTTATGTTACTCATGGGTGATAGGTGAGGAGTTTTAAAAAGGATAGAATATGTTACATACTTAAATAAATTTTGGCTTATTTACAATGTAGATGCCCTAACTACTAGTGTTGTAACAAAAAGGTACCCCGACTTCAGTTTGTAACAAAAAATGTACCCCCACTCTAAATTTTGTAACAAATAAGTACCCCAACCTAAGGTCACTGTGATTAATAATCAGAGGTTTTCCTCATAATACATAATTACATAATACAAAATGACTATATATACATAAGAAGGGTGCTAATATAAGGAAACTAAATCTCCCATATTAATGCCTAAATCACCCATATTAATGGCCAAATCAGAGCCTGCCATATTCTCAGGACTTAACTAAAATACTAATATTATTACTAATAACACTCCCCCTCAAGTTGGAGCATATACATTTATCATGCCCAACTTGTTACATAAATACATAAGCCTGGTGCCATTTAGCGCTTTAGTAAGGAGATCTGCTAATTGATCTCCTGTCTTCACAAATCCAGTAGAAATCAATCCCTTCTGTATTTTCTCCCGAACAAAGTGACAATCTACTTCGATGTGTTTCGTCCTTTCGTGAAAAATTGGTTTGGATGCAATATGAAGGGATGGGAGCTTTGAAACCAGTTTCATTTAGGAGGTGATATATCCATATTATTTCACACGCAGCTTGTGCCATGGCTCTATATTCAGACTCAGCACTAGAACGAGAGACAACGTTCTGCTTCTTACTTTTCCACGAAATCAGATTCCCACCCACAAAGACACAATAACCGGAGGTGGACCTACGATCATCCTTCGACCCTGCATAATCTGCATCTGCATAACTTTCAATGTTCATGTGACCGTGATTTGAATAGACAATACCACGACCGGGAGTTCCTTTCAAGTAACACAGAATATGTTCCACTGCAGCCCAATGATCAATTGTTGGGGATGCCATAAACTGACTTACCACGCTAACAGGATAAGCAATGTCTGGGCGGCTCACAACCAAGTAGTTCAGTTTACCCACTAATCTTCTGTATCTCTCTGGATCACTGAATGATTCACCGTCTTTCGTTAATTGCATGTTAGGAACCATAGGTGTATTACATGGTTTGGATGCGAGCTTTCCTGTCTAAGACAACAAATCAAGCACATACTTCCTCTGTGTAAGCAATATACCTTTCTTGCTTCGCAAAACTTCAACCCCTAGAAAATACTTCAGCGGTCCAAGATCCTTTGTCAGAAACTGACTATGGATTGTCTTGAGTGATGAAATACCTGCAAAATCATTTCCTGTAATAATGATGTCATCTACATAAACAACCAGTAAGATGATTCCACCCCTAGATCGCTTATAAAAGACAGAATGATCAGATTGGCCTTTCACCATTCTGAACCGCTCGATTACTTGGCTGAATTTGCCATACCATGCACGAGGACTTTGTTTTAGTCCGTATAAAGATTTATGCAGCCGACATACCTTCCCATTCTCCCCCTGATCAACAAACCCTGGAGATTGCTCCATATAAACCTCTTCCTCAAGAGCACCATGAAGAAACGCATTTTTGATATCTAATTGATGCAACAGCCAATCATGACACGCAGCCATAGAGATGACAAAGCGAACAGAAGTGAGCTTGGCAACTGAAGAGAAAGTCTCATCATAATCCACACCATAGGTTTGAGCATATCCTTTGGCCACTAATCGAGCTTTGAGGCGAGCCACAGACCCATCTGGATTAACCTTAATAGAGAAAACCCACTTGCAACCAATAGATTTCTTGCCGATCGGCAATGAAACTAGACTCCAAGTATGATTTTGCTCCAAGGCTTTCATCTCTTCTATCATGGCAGTACGCCATTCGGGATGAGAGAGTGCTTCTCTGACAGTTTTAAGAAGAGGGACAGAATCTAGAGAAGAGGTGAGTGCACAAGCAGTAGAAGACAAATGATCATAAGAGACACAATTAGAAATAGGGTAGGTGCAATACCGCTTACCTTTGCTCAAAGTCATGGGTAGATCATCAGCATGATCAGGATCCAACGACGAAGTGCTCGACTCAAGGCGTGAGACTGGTGTAGGGGTAGGTGGTTGATCAGTCAATGTGGCATGTGGCAGGAAGAGATTCAGGGACAACTGAAGGTGCAATTGAATTTTTCCTGTGGGAGTAAACCTGAATGATGGGAGGCACACCAGTAGAGGGCATTGTAGCACTAGAGGTAGTGTAAAATAAAATGTCACCAGAACCCTCCCCCTCATTTACAAAATTTGTAGGTGAAGAAAAAGGAACATGCTCATGGAAACTCACATCGATGGAGACAAGATATCGACCAAGACTAGGACAATAACAACGATATCCCTTTTGAACCCGGGAGTACCCCAAAAAGATGCACTTCAAGGATTTTGGGTCTAGCTTAGTGACAGATGGACGAACATCCCTTACAAAACATGTACACCCAAAGATCTTTGGTGGGACTGGAAAAATAGGTTTATCAGGGAAGAGAATATGAAATGGTGGCTGGCCACCAAGGACACTCGATGGAAGGCGATTAATCAAGAAACATGCCGTGGCAACGGCATCAGCCCAAAACATCTTGGACACTTTTGATTGAAACAAGAGTGTTCAAGCAGATGTCAATTTTTGCGTTCAGCTACTCCATTTTGGGCTGGAGTATCCACACAAGAAGTTTGGTGGCGAATGCCATGGTCACGCATGTAGGCTTGGAAGGGGCTGGAAAGATATTCTTTAGCATTATCACCACGCATAATTTTAAGAGGCATATTAAATTGGGTTTGGATTTCAGCACAAAACGAACGAAAGTGAGAAAATAACTCAGAACGAGATTTCATTAAATAGAGCCAAGTCATACGTGAATAGTCATCAACAAAAGTAACAAAGTACCGGAATCCGGGTTTTGACACAACCGAGCAAGGACCCCAAACGTCAGAATGAACCAACTCAAAAGGAGCACTTGCCCGTAGATTTATTCTAGGACTCAAACTAACACGATGGTGTTTAGCAAAACGACATGATTCACACTCTAAAACAGAGAGATGTTGAAATTGAGGATAAATTTTCTTTAACAAGGACAAGGATGGATGACCAAGACGATAATGAATCTCAAGAGGTGACTCAATCCCAACACAAGCAGCTGCTTTAGGAATGGAAGTGTTGAGAAGATACAGGCCATTAGTCTCACGTCCTTCACCAATAATCTTCTTTGTCGTAAGATCCTGAAACACACAATGGTCAGAAAAGAATGTGATAGAGCAATTAAGATCACGAGTAAGTCTACTAAGAGACAACAAATTAAATGAGAAATGGGGTAAACTCAAAACAGAAGACAGATGCATATTTGGAGTTAGGATAACCGAGCCTGACCCAAGGACCTTAGATGTGGAACCAACAGGGGAATGAGATGTGTAAGGCTGAAAAGTGAAGAAGACGCTAGGATTACCTAACATATGAGACATATGATCTGTGGCTCCGGAATCAATAACCCACTTGGAGGAAGATGAGACAAGACAAGCACTATCGTTACCTGAATTCGTATTTGCCATCATAGAAAGAGATGATCGCTGCACGAGCTCCTTGAACTGGAGGAATTGGGCATACTCATCTGTTGAAATAGGGGGATTAGAGTTTTCACCTGAGGCAAAGTGTGCAGCTCATCCCCTTTGATTAACACGTTGAAGTTTCCTACAATCACGCTTATAATGTCCCTCTTTGTGACAATAATGACAGATTATGGGCTCTTGATTCTGTGGGGTGCCACTACGAGTGAATGACTTATATGGTTGCTTTGGTGACTCAGTTTGCATCCTCTGACTTATAAGAGCATTCTGGGGTGCACCATCTGAAGGCTCTATGGGTTTTACACTTTCACTACGTTGAATCCGTCAATACCCATCCTGTAGAGTGGGAACCTCAGAGTCTGCAAGGACCCTTTCTCGGGCAGCCCCAAATCTCGGGGCCAAGCCTGCCAAGAAACTCATTGTTGCCATCTGCTCTCGCTGTTGTTGCTGAGTTTTGACATCTGGAGTGAAGGGCATCAATGAATTTAAGGCCTCATATGTCTTCTTGAAGTCCATGAAATATGCTTGAAGAGATTGATCCTGCTGGTCTGCCCGATAGAAAGCCTTACATACGTCATAGATACGAGTAAGATTTCCCTTACCTGAATATAGAAATTCCAAATATTCCATCAAGTCTTTAACTGTTTCACAATGGCCAACTAACCCAAGCACATCCCCATCAATTGAGTTCCGGATTTGGAGGAATAGTCGAGCATCATCCCTCAACCAGACTTTCTTAGTAGTTGCATCCTTAGGAGGATCATCAGTCATATGATCGTCCTTGTCAGCACTTCGGAGATATAGTTTAATAGTCGTGACCCATTCAAGATAATTAGAGGAATTAAGTTTCCTCTCTGTGATTTTTGACATGACTGGAAAAACTTCAGTGATGACACTAGACTTATCACCCATTTCAATGAACTAAAATTTGAACAAAACCTGATCGGCAGAGGAAGACAGAGCAAAAATCACCCACTGAATGTCCAAACTGAGTCTGCACAGGTGCTTAGATGACTCAGGCGACCCTGACAGTGATTTTTGACAGTGGATCTGATCAGCAGTGGCGGGGCATGAGGTCTCCAACGAAGGAGAGATTCTCCAGAATTGTTCTCCTGCAACGTGCGACTTCACCCACGATGGTGATGACGTCATGCGAGCACCCTTAGAGACAGCGTCAAAATGGCAGAAGCCTTCCTTTTTTTACAAACGATGAACCCTAACCCTGGAGCACACTGGCTCTGATACCATGTGATTAATAATCAGAGGTTTTCCTCATAATACATAATTACATAATACAAAATGACTATATATACATAAGAAGGGTGCTAATATAAGGAAACTAAATCTCCCATATTAATGCCTAAATCACCCATATTAATGGCCAAATCAGAGCCTGCCATATTCTCATGACTTAACTAAAATACTAATATTATTACTAATAACAGTCACTAACAAGTAACAACGGCCAAAACTGGAATTTGTATTCTCTATTTATGTTTTTTCCACAAAAATTTCTTGATTGTTCAAGCCAAATATAATACAGAGTATAACTTTCATCCCAATTCTTTTTAAACCCTTCAAAGTTAATTTAATTACTATTTTAATTTTATATTACGATGAAGTTGTGGGAAAGAGTGGTTGAACGGAGGTTGAAACAAGACACCTCGGTGTTAGAGAACCAATTTGTTTTATGTCAATCAACTACTAAGGCTATATACTTGTGAGGAGAATGATGGAGAGGTACCGAAGTGAGAAGAAAGATTTACACATGACTCTTATTTGATTTGGAAAAGGCATATGTCACGGTACCAAGAGAAGTTTTATAAAAGGTTTTAGAGAAAAAAAGGAGCAAGGATTGTGTATATTTGTGTGATTAATTTCATGTACGATGGTGCTACAACGAGCGTGAGAAGTCAAAGTGGGGTAACCGGAGAATTTTCCATCTGTGTAGAGTTACAAGAGTCATCGATAAGCCCATATCTTTTTACACTAGTATTGGACATTCTTACAAAGCATATCCAAGAATCCATACCATGATGCATGTTTTTTGTCGATGACATCATCCTTATGGGCAAATCACGAAAGGTGAAAGGAAAGTTGTATAGGTCGCACTAAAACAAAGTATATGGAGTGCATGTTTGGCAACAGAAAGAGAAGTCGTAACATAGAGGTGAAAGTCAGGGAAAATACTACGAGCATACCACAAGTAAAGATATTTAAATATCTTGGGTGTATCATTTAAGACAATAGAGAAATATAGGATGATGTTAACCACATGATTCAAGCTGGTTTGTCAAAATGGAAAGGTGCTTCGAACTTTATATGTGACAAAAAATACCATTAAAACTAAAAGGAAACAGTAATGCTATTAGACTTGCTATATCGTATGAAACAGAGCGTTGGGGAGCAAAGGGTGAACATGAACACAGGGTTAGAGTGGCGGAAAGGAATATGCTTTGTTAGATGAGCGGTCATAAGTGTATGGATAGAATAAGAAATGAATATATGAGAGCTAAAGTTGTAGGAAGAGGATGACCTCACTTGTTGAACATGGGGGGTGACACACTTGACCACATCACATAGGATTCCAAAGGATAAACATAATCACGTAATTTAGTGAACTCGAAGTATGGCACTATTAGTATACCTTGATGCCATGGAGACATGAACAACAACCCAGTTGAATCCTACAAAAGTAGGGTTTGGACTCTGGGGAGGATGTGTGGGCAGACCTACCCCTACTAGAGAGTAGAGAGTCTATTTCCAAAGAGACCCCAGCTCAAGCAACACAAGTAATCATGTATGCAACCTGACCCTTATGTTTAAAAGTTAAAACATTGAGCGGTTGTTGCCGGTTGACCCGTGTCGAAAGTTGCACTGACTTATTGCTAAAACTTTAAAGAGTCATTTTCCTTTTTCCATCATAAGGATCATGCCCCAAAGCCAAAAAACTAGTAAATCTTTGGCTCCACCAAAGATGATGGAAATGTCATAGGGACGTATATGATCTATTTTTTATTTTGAATCTTTTTAGGTATAGTAGTACCATTGGAAAATATTTTAAACATTGAAGATCAATTACAATATGCTCCCTTTGTCCCAAATTTGAAATTTACATTTGACATTTCTCGATTAAAGATTACCTGCAAAGACATACACGAACACCACAAGCCCCAGGGCCATGCCCTTCGAACACTGCTAGCAAACAACCCAAGTAGAATCTCACAAGAGGGGGGGTGTGCGGACTTTACCCCTACTATGGAATAGAGTCATCTTTTGTGAAGATCTTATCATTTTAATTGATCAAATTTTATATCACTTTTGAACATTTTATATATATAAAAAGTGGTGATCTTTATTATCTTGATTTCATAAAACTAAAACAGGTAATGTGCTTCACCCGACCTGATTGGTTCTAATCTGATTGGAATAAGATCTTATCTCATCTGGCTGGCTGATCTGAATGTAGTTATTTTTAAAGCTATTTCTGATCTAATTTGGTCTGATCTGATTCTAATAAGAATAAGTAATAAGTAAAAGAATAAGTTGGGGAGAACATGGCCTTACATGATTCATTTTAACTTAAATTTTATGTTTTGACACTTTCTTATTGTAGGCTGGTGCTCAGACAAGCCTTATTCCGATTGAGAAGAACCCTGAAGTGAAACAATACAGTTCCCGGGACAAAGCAATTCGGAATGGAAGCCAAAAGTTGACCTGATCGTATATGAATAATAATAATAATAATAATAATAATAATAATAATAATAATAATAATAATAATAATAATAATAATAATAATAATAATAATAATAATAATAATAATAATAAGAACAACAAGAGGATTCTTTTGGGACGTGAGCCTGAATTCCCTGTGGAGAAGGGTGAGATGGAGAAACATGAGGTTGAATTCCCTATGGAGAAGGTTACCTACCTAAAGCTATAAAAGAAAGTAGACAGATGCAAATGAGGGGATCGCAAAACAAAGACAGTTGGCTTGAGCAGAGAAGTGGTTGAAGGCACTGCAGCTGCCGAGAATTACTCTCAATGTAGTATGATTATTGCAGTAATTTCATTATTCCCAATTAATTATTCAACAGCTTAATTTTGTTTTCATGTCAATCGGTCTATGATGAACACAGATTGGGATATCGTGTTCTACCATCATTCATAGAAATTGTAATACCTTGCAAGATCTTGTTTTTATATTACAGATTCAAGTTTATTTGGTTAAAAATTCTTATAACGTGTGCTTTTTGTAATCAAAATCTAACATTAATTTAATAGAATGACTTAGAAAAGGAAGTCACCCATCTACATGTACGACCCTTGAAGTACTAAAACTACAATTGTGAGCTTGCAACATATTTATAACAGTTTCGTGGCTTGTTTATAAACGTTGCAGAGATGAAAACTGGAGCATGCACCAACCTTCTAACCCTAAACATTCTTATACCAATCAAATTCCTAATAAGCTCTCACATTAATCATCTATAGATATTTCAGATTCAAGGGTTACAACAATTGCAAAGTACATACCTAAGCTAGATTTCTATTTCATAAACTGCAAATTGAGAAGTAAAACTTTGACGTTCAAGAAAACAGAGGTAGGAACATACCAAATCAAGTTCAGAGTCTTCTGCTCTTTGTAGAGCTTCACTCTTTGAAACAATGCCAACCTACATCAGAAAAGAATAGAAAATCAAAATTGACTCGAACTTTAAATGTCCACTTGGAAAATTATATACTCCCTCCATCCGGATTTAACTATTTGCCTTATAAACAATCTCAATTGTAAGGTGTAAAATATCAATAAGTTCTTTAAATGAATTTTTCATTTATTGATGTCATTAATGCTATATATATATATATATATATATATTATTCAAATAGGAAAAAAGAAAAGAAAAGGTACAGGGGAGGGGAGGACTAGGCCAATGCCCCTCTAGAAATGCATGGAAAAAAAACTGAATGAAGAGTGAATCGAAAGAACTACAAATGGTCATTCCCAAATTATAAAACCCGGGTGTTGATCCAAGGCAAGGTTTCTGGGCATTATTTTCTTTGGCCTTTTCCCATCTGCCCCAATTGGGCCGACAGGTCCAACATACCAAAAGGGCCTAGAATAACTTTTGGTAGTGACGATTTTCTCCATTGTGGTTGATTTGCGGCTGGGCCAGTATCTAGTGATCTCGCTCACTGTTCCAACTTCAAGATTTGGATCGTAGCTTCTAGTTTTAATCGTCCTTGGTGCAGTTCCCCTCTTCCCCGCTTTTCTGTTGCGTTTGTTCTGGACATCTTGGAAGTCGTTAGGTTCCTCCCTTAGGTTGCTTGTCTCCGCTTCTTCATAGGACCTAATTTCATAGTGCTGTCCATCCACCTCAAAAGAGTGAAGAATAGGGCCAATAGTAGTTTGGTCATTACCTGCAATGTTAGTTACTGGTGGGAAAAAAATTTTGCTAAGAGAAGGATCAGAAATAGTTTCATCATCTCCATTGATAGAAGGGGATAGTGTGCCATCCATCTCTTTCTCGAAGGAAAGAGTGTGTGCATCACTATTAAATTTTTGGGCTGGAAAATCATCCGTGGTTGCAGTTAAGGACTCTTTAGAGAGGGGAGGGAATTCCTCTTCGTACTGTGTGCCTTCCAAATCTGTCTTGGGAGACAGTTTGTGTGCCTCACAGCTTTGTTCAATCTCGGAATTAGGGTCGATGTTAGTTGGAGTTTGGTTGTTCTCCAAAGCATCCTTCCAAATCTGTCTTGGGAGACAGTTTGTGTCCACCGTTTGCAACGGAGGGACGGCTACAGCAGGAGCTGTATTCCCAGTCCCTGGCGTGTCCTTCAACACCCATCTAGAGGATTTTGTGGCCTTTTTGCAATTTTTATGTCCAAAAGATTTACAGGAAGGGCAGTATTCAGGAAGATCTTCATAATTGATAGGTTGATGAAATATAAGTTGACCAAGATGTATCCAAACACCATGAGGCAGTTCCTTACTGGTATCAACCTCAACACAAATACGTGCAACAGATGGCCTTGACAGGCTTGCTGTTGCAGCATCTGTTTTCAGTGGTTTACCAATCAAATTGGCAATGGAATACAAAGCCAGAGAGTCAAAAAGATGAATTGGAAGACCTTCAACACTAATCCAAACCGGAATCAATGGGGAATCAATTCATGGGTCCAACGGAATACTTTCAAAACAAAGCCATTAATCTTCCAGTATTTTCGCAGCAAGCAACGCAGAAAGTCATTCTCAGATTCGAAATTAATTAGGATATGAGAATCATCTAGCAAACTTACAGTAAATTCCTTCTCAAATGCGATTCGTTCAAAGGCCTTTCGGATTGAGTCTAGGCATGGTCTACCTTTGGTGAATCGACCCACAATTGTGCGAACAAACCTAGCAGACAGATTGTTGACGTCCTCATCGGAGAAGGATATAGCCGGTTGGCCTTTGTATTTTGTCGCTGGTTTGTAGTCGCCCTTGATTGCTATATCGTTGAAGCTGCGAGGATGAGGGAGAGTGATGGCCATGGATGGAAGATGGATGCCGGACCGCCATAGCAGCGGTCGGCGTAACCCTAGCCTAGGAGAGAGCTTGAGGGAGAAAACATTTTTTTACATTCAATTTCGGACGCTCAAAGACAGGAAAATGTACGATTAAATCCAGGCAAAGAGAGCACATAATTATATAATATGAAGTATACCATACTCATTCTCTAAGGAACAAACCATATTTTGTTCTTGGTCAATAAGCCTGACTTTGTTTGACCTACAGAAAGCCATCACAAGAATCATAAATATGGTCAGCTCCAATCGATTTCAGTACACACATAAGCAAAATATAATATGATAAACATATATTCAAATCAAGTAAAATACAGTAAATAATTTATTCAGTGATAAACAGAGTCTAATACAGTGATCACGAGAAGACAGAAATATGTTTGATTTTTTTCGCATCCATCTTTCTCTTGTTGCAAAGTGAAAGAAAAGGATATTAGCAAAGTGAAATAAAAGATATTATGCGGTGTAGGATATAAGACACTATTAAATAACACCTAATAACAGATAAGTCTAGGGCTTCGTCATCATCAGAGCTGCCTCCACGACGGTCAAAATGCTGGGCGGAGATGGAGGCGGAGGTGACGGAAGATGTGGACAGAGAGAATGTTGGAGAGTGAAGGTAGATGGTCAAGCGGGTGGGGTGAAGATAAGGAAGGAAGTTGGGGTTCGATCTAGAAAGAATGGGTTTGAATGTCAAGGCGCTGGCGAGACCAGCCATGGCAGAGAAATGCAAAACCTTTCTCTTGTGTGTGCTTCAAGAACAATTCCAATGGGATGTCCATTTATTTTATCTTTTCTTTTATTTTATTTATTTTACTCTCACTTGTTAAAATTATGACAACTTTTATTCATTTGTATATTTTTATTGATTATTTGATAAATCACAATAATTAAATCAAAAATAAATACCTTTAAAGATTATTAGTACCGTGATGTAAATATATATAAAATCTCATAAGAATATTCAAACATTTTTCCCTTAATAAGATCAATCTTTTCTACTCTAACGTTTTGTAATGAAAAATTCTAATCAATCTTTATTCTGCACTTTTTATTAATGAGTCATATGTGAAAGATCATATTTAATTATGTGTCATAAAGAAAAATAAAAGATACTTGGTCCTATTGATATAAATATACTACCTTTTAGTCCTCTATAGAGCAAATTTTTAAATTTAAATTTTGTTAGATTTTTTTTATACTCCCTAATATATATTTAAGGAACTTTTAATTATTAAAAAAGTTAATGAATACATTAAGCCAAAAAGTTTTTCATATTAAAAATATCTAATATACATAAACCCACAAAGCTCTAAATTTCTTTAATAAATTTCTCATCTTTAATTAGGTGATATAAGATGAGCTACTCTCGAGCATATTATAGCTCAATAAATTTTCCTACTTAAGAATACATCATTAAATTTTTTAAAAATTTTTATTTTACTCAAAAAATTTTAATATCATTTTCGTTTTTATGAAAAAAATACCCCGACTAATCATGATTAGTTTTTTTAAGAATAATTTATTAAATTTTTATTGAGAAATTATAAAATTTATTTCATTTACATAATTTTTAATAAATTCAAAAGTCCATAATTTTTTAATGCTATATATATATATATATATATATATATATATATATATATATATATATATATATATATATATATATATATATATATATATAGAATGAATAAAAGTTTTTTAATGCTATAAACCCACAAAGTTTTATATAGAATGAATAAAAGTTTTTTAATGCTATATATATATATATATATATATATATATATATATATATATATATATATATATATATATATATATATATATATATATATATATATATATAGCATTAAAAAATTATGGACTTTTGAATTTATTAAAAATTATGTAAATGAAATAAATTTTATAATTTCTCAATAAAAATTTAATAAATTATTCTTAAAAAAACTAATCATGATTAGTCGGGGTATTTTTTTCATAAAAACGAAAATGATATTAAAATTTTTTGAGTAAAATAAAAATTTTTAAAAAATTTAATGATGTATTCTTAAGTAGGAAAATTTATTGAGCTATAATATGCTCGAGAGTAGCTCATCTTATATCACCTAATTAAAGATGAGAAATTTATTAAAGAAATTTAGAGCTTTGTGGGTTTATGTATATTAGATATTTTTAATATGAAAAACTTTTTGGCTTAATGTATTCATTAACTTTTTTAATAATTAAAAGTTCCTTAAATATATATTAGGGAGTATAAAAAAAATCTAACAAAATTTAAATTTAAAAATTTGCTCTATAGAGGACTAAAAGGTAGTATATTTATATCAATAGGACCAAGTATCTTTTATTTTTCTTTATGACACATAATTAAATATGATCTTTCACATATGACTCATTAATAAAAAGTGCAGAATAAAGATTGATTAGAATTTTTCATTACAAAACGTTAGAGTAGAAAAGATTGATCTTATTAAGGGAAAAATGTTTGAATATTCTTATGAGATTTTATATATATTTACATCACGGTACTAATAATCTTTAAAGGTATTTATTTTTGATTTAATTATTGTGATTTATCAAATAATCAATAAAAATATACAAATGAATAAAAGTTGTCATAATTTTAACAAGTGAGAGTAAAATAAATAAAATAAAAGAAAAGATAAAATAAATGGACATCCCATTGGAATTGTTCTTGAAGCACACACAAGAGAAAGGTTTTGCATTTCTCTGCCATGGCTGGTCTCGCCAGCGCCTTGACATTCAAACCCATTCTTTCTAGATCGAACCCCAACTTCCTTCCTTATCTTCACCCCACCCGCTTGACCATCTACCTTCACTCTCCAACATTCTCTCTGTCCACATCTTCCGTCACCTCCGCCTCCATCTCCGCCCAGCATTTTGACCGTCGTGGAGGCAGCTCTGATGATGACGAAGCCCTAGACTTATCTGTTATTAGGTGTTATTTAATAGTGTCTTATATCCTACACCGCATAATATCTTTTATTTCACTTTGCTAATATCCTTTTCTTTCACTTTGCAACAAGAGAAAGATGGATGCGAAAAAAATCAAACATATTTCTGTCTTCTCGTGATCACTGTATTAGACTCTGTTTATCACTGAATAAATTATTTACTGTATTTTACTTGATTTGAATATATGTTTATCATATTATATTTTGCTTATGTGTGTACTGAAATCGATTGGAGCTGACCATATTTATGATTCTTGTGATGGCTTTCTGTAGGTCAAACAAAGTCAGGCTTATTGACCAAGAACAAAATATGGTTTGTTCCTTAGAGAATGAGTATGGTATACTTCATATTATATAATTATGTGCTCTCTTTGCCTGGATTTAATCGTACATTTTCCTGTCTTTGAGCGTCCGAAATTGAATGTCCACCTTTACACACACACAGATATATATATATATATATATATATATATATATATATATATATATATATATATATATATATATATATATATATATATATATATATATATATATATATATATATATATATATATATATATATATATATATAGCATTAATGACATCAATAAATGACAAATTCATTTAAAGAGTTTATTTGATATTTTACACCTTACAATTGAGATTGTTTAAAAGGTGAATAGTTAAATCCGGATGGAGGGAGTATATAATTTTCCAAGTGGACATTTAAAGTTCGAGTCAATTTTGATTTTCTACTCTTTTCTGATGTAGGTTGGCATTATTTCAAAGAGTGAAGCTCTACAAAGAGCTGAAGACTCTGAACTTGATTTGGTATGTTCCTACCTCTGTTTTCTTGAACGTCAAAGTTTTACTTCTCAATTTGCAGTTTATGAAATAGAAATCTAGCTTAGGTATGTACTTTGCAATTGTTGTAACCCTTGAATCTGAAATATCTATAGATGATTAATGTGAGAGCTTATTAGGAATTTGATTGGTATAAGAATGTTTAGGGTTAGAAGGTTGGAGCATGCTCCAGTGTTCATCTCTGCAACTTTTATAAACAAGCCACGAAACTGTTATAAATATGTTGCAAGCTCACAATTGTAGTTTTAGTACTTCAAGGGTCGTACATGTAGATGGGTGAATTCCATTTCTAAGTTATTCTATTAAATTAATGTTAGATTTTGATTACAAAAAGCACAAGTTATAAGAATTTTTAACCAAATAAACTTGAATCTGTAATATAAAAATAAAATTTTATAAACATATTGTTCTCTGTTGTTTTTATATTATTCTGTTTTTTAAACATTTGTTTCTTAACCTTTATTATGCTTTTCAAAATTGTGTGTGTGTGTGTGTACACACACAAGATATTCTAGCAGTGCCTTAATATGCGCCTCATGTTCGTGATGCGCGCACATTATTTGCGCATCGCGCATCGAGGCACTAGAGGTCCTTTGTGCATCGCTGTGCATCACGCCTTAAATAACTACGTATGAAATTTACAAGCAAGCACCACACCAATCAGGCAATATGATTTCAGAATCCATTTAACTATCTAATGGGGCTAAAATAGGTTCAACAAAATCCAAATTCAACACACATGCATATTGATGAATATATAGGGCCGAGGTAATTATTCTTCATGTAATGAGTCCAATATATGTATCCAGATTCTTGATAAAAACCCCAATTGATTGGACCGAGCCCATGAGGCGACCCGTGAGCCTGACACGGTTTGACCATGAGGCGCGTGTTAGGTTCAGTCGCAGCAGCTAGGTTGCCTAGGTGTTTACGGATTTGGGGACAGCTGGAGATACCTTTTGGTACCCTAGAATTACTTCCCTTTACAGTATAATAAAGGATCCAAATTCTTATTCCTTTCTATCTGTCTTTCCAGTTTCCATGGGTGTGCTTGTGTTTGTTAAACTTTATTTAAGTGAAGAATCACTTGTATATGTTTATATGGCTGTATTCTCACTAGGAATTTTCTCATACGCACCCAGAGTAAACATTTTGCAGTTCAAAGGAGAGCGGCAGTTGCCTTGATCTTTTCGAGTTTCATGCTATCAAATTCACTTGGCACCGTGATTGCTAAATCTTATGGGTTTAGGGAGTACATTGATACCTTTGATGGCTATTCATTCAAGTATCCTCAGAATTGGATTCAAGTAAGAGGTGCTGGTGCTGAAATATTCTTCAGAGACCCTTTTGTGCTTGATGCGAATCTCTCTGTGGAGATATCCTCTCCTTCCTCCTCCAGGTACCAAAGTGTTGAAGATTTGGGTCCACCTGAAGAAGCCGGAAAGAGAGCACTTCAGCAGTGTCTGAGGGAGTTAATGTCCACTAGGCTTGGTGTCAGGCGTGAATCTCGCATTCTTTCCACTACTTCAAGAATGGCAGATGATGGGAGGCTGTACTATCAAGTTGAGGTA
Source organism: Cuscuta australis (assembly GCA_003260385.1). Taxonomy (NCBI): domain Eukaryota; kingdom Viridiplantae; phylum Streptophyta; class Magnoliopsida; order Solanales; family Convolvulaceae; genus Cuscuta; species Cuscuta australis. The sequence continues at coordinate 1,190,310 of NQVE01000017.1, forward strand.
ATATTTCTATTGCAGAGAGTTACAAATTAAATACAATTACACTGGACTAATTAAAGTTTACCTAAGACTTTGAGCACTGTTTAGTAAAAGCTTCTGGAAAGGTCAATTTTTTTTTCAGAAAATTAAAAAACACATTGTTGTTTTTTCTGCCCAGAGGGCAACAAACAAAACCCAGTCTAATTCCAACTCTGTTAGGGTCTGCAGGTCAATTTGTATTCACCCTTAACCCCGTAAAAACAAAGAGGATGATTATGTTACACCAAAATAGACAAATCGATTTTCAGTTTTAGAATTAATCACAACCACGACTACCTACATCCTCAGCTGATGGTAATCTCAACCTTAATCAGTGACACTTCCCACCGCCATTGTTGGTGACCATAGGTGCTATTAATGTTGTTGTTACTTATAATAAACATCGATATTGCAAATAACGAATAATAATAGCCTCTACGTCGTACAATTTTACCACAAACCTATCAACCACCACCACAAGTAGTCTCGACAATACAAGTGTAACATTGAATCTTGTGCGTAGGCATGCTGTCTAATTGAGATAAGGGGAAAAAAACTGTGAATGGAAAAGTAGAAAACAGAAACTGGAAAACAGATATTTGAAGGAAACTACTATAATATTTTCTTATCGGAACTTAACAAGAGCAAAAAGATCGTTCGCTATTGTTAGAACAAGTATCATCACAAGAGAGAATTTAATTCTTGAGTATGATTGTTGCAACTAGAATAGGTTATGAAGTTAATGATGTTTGGTTTTGGGTAAAAGTATTGAAATTTATGTGTGATTTCATATACGTGTCTATAGTACAAGCCACTGTATTTCCTAAGTTCCTATGCATTTCCAAGTTAATCTGAAGCAAATAAGAATCAATACATCAATTTATTTAATTTAGTCTTTCTCAATGGCACAAGCAGGTAAATTTGAAGTCATATGCAAACAACAATGAATTGGCGATCATGCCACAGGATCGCGTGGCTTCCCTCGAATGGGATCGGCGATACCTTTCGGTATTTGGAGTGGGAAACAACAGGCTATATGAACTAAAAATTCAATATCCCGAAAATGTATTCTCTGAAGTGGAGAGTGGCATCCATGAAGTCATGAACTCCTTCAGAGTGAATTCTGTGGCAGTTTGATCTTTTTAGTGTTTTGTCATTCAAGAATTTCTATTATCTTCTTTTCATCATCCTTTTATTTTGTTCCCTTTTAGTTTGTAAGTCTGGTACTTGCTCCGTTTTCTATGCACTGAGCTTCAAAAGTACTGAAGGCTAAAAAGGCAAGGCAAGCATGCATTCAAAGTCACTAATGCAAAAGACTACCATGTTCACCATTTGCATGTTTATCGAAAGAGTTTATTGCACCAATACCCCATACAGTTGTGAATAGTGAAAAGATGTTATTTCATTAGTTGAAGAAGTCTAAGCTTTGAAGTAACATATCTTAGTAGGACTAAAACATACTCCTTCCGTTCCACAAAAGCCTTCCTCTTTTGTTTTTTTTGCTTTCCACAAAACACTTCCACTTTCTATTAAAAAACCATTTTTACCCCTACTTTTTCATGCCCTACGTATCACATCATACTTTTTCACTAATAACCAAATTAAGTTATCTTATTTTTTCTCATCACATCAGGGGCAAAATTGGAAAGTCAACCAAAATTTCACTTTCCTTATTTTTCTCCAAAGTCAAAACTGAAAGGGTTTTGTGGAACGGAGGGAGTATCTCTTATCCCCCAAAATAGGAGTCATACATTTTTATTTCCAAAACAGAAGAGGGTTTCAAGCTTTTTCTTCTTTTTTTTTTTTTTTTGCGGTTCTGAAGCACTTGTCGATTCAGATGAAACACTTACCAGATTCGGATAGGCTGGCCGATAGGGAGGTGTCATTTGAATGGATTAATATTTTAACTATGTGTCGGTAATCGTAGTATTAGTGCCGACAGATAAATAATTGTTAGTAAAAATACAACGATTGCCAACATATATTACTCGTTCTATGTGTCAACAATGAGGGAGGAGTAGAGAAGTGACCAGAGTATGTTTCATCATTTACCGAGTTGCATTTTTTGCCATGTTAACGATGATGGAACGATCACAAGAGCATGTCATTTCCAGCCTTGACAACAGTTTTGAAACTGGCGGGGATTCTGGACAGACCAACGGGCAGGAGGCAACAGGGACGGTCAATGGGAAACTTTTCATGCATTTTTTATTTCGGTAAAAAATGGCTCCATAAAAAAATTATCAGGTATCCCTAGTCTTACTAAGGCTATGGGGTTCCATCATCAGCACCTCCACCATCCCCACTTCTAACTCAGCGCTGCATCAGCTTTTCCCATTTCATCCTCATCCAGGAGTGTCATCATCATTCCATCCTTATTTCTTTAAATACTACTTTTATAACATTTCATTTACAGTTAATATTTTAATTTAAATAATTAAATAAACTAAAACATTAAATAATAATTGGACACTTAATAAAAAATATAAACTTAAATGATAAATTAAATAAAATGCGTTAAAAAAAGAGAGTTGTAAAGAAAGGAGGAAAGAAAAAAATGTATAAATATTGAGTAGAGAGAGTATGATGAAAGTTTGGATAGAAGAGGTGTGTTTAAACTGAGTAGAATTATTTTTTGGACCTAACGGTCATTTTTCAAAAAAAATCTCTAATTTTTTTAGCTCCAACAGCCAAAAGAGAAAAAAGGAAAAATAGAGAAATCGGTCGGGGCGGTCAGCGTCTGCACGCTTCTGACACCGAACACCGATCGGGGGGCAGTGTTCCCGTCGGGGTCGGCTGCCAGGTGGGCGACCCCGACTCCCCCGATCCCCCATACACCATAGCCTAAACGATGGACTATTGATGCTAGAGCGACGAATCATGAATGGTGATTTGAGTTATTTATTTGATTTTCATGTCATACCGGGTTGCTGGATTTGGCTCAAAGATGGAAAACGGGTTGCGGCTACTACCGCGGGCAATGTAAAGCTTAATGAATCCGTGATTTTGCATTATGTACTCTTTGTGCCGGATTTGAGTTGTGATTTGATCTCCGCATCACAATTGTTAAAAGAACTAATTGGATGATAAAATTCGACGAGAATGTTTGGTGATAGGTGCGCGGGTAGACAATTTGAAGGTTTTTATTACTCCCTCCGTCCGAAAATATTTTTCTCATTTGACTTTTCTTGATCTAAGTTTGTAAACTTTGACTATGATACGTGGAAAAAATGCATTGTATTGCGATATAAATTTTATATGAATATATTCATTTTGAAATATAGTTTTCAAATATCAAATTTTTTAAAATATATCCATGTATAAATAAAGATATTAGTGGTCAAAGTACAATATTGGAGATTGTAAAATGTCAAATGGGAAGAACATTTCCAGATGGAGGGAGTACTTTTAACTATTTCACATTGGGAGTGTTTTGTCTACGGTCAAGGAATGTGCCTTTGATTTGGGGCATCGATCGGCGTCTTGGCCCACCCCTCTCCGAGATTTTTATCTTAATTTCCCAAGTTCATAATAGTATGAATCCAATTCATTTATAATCAGGATCGTAACAGGACAAGTTTGAATGTCGTAGTCAACCCAATGTTTTTGTTGGTTATCATTTAGTGAAGAAAGGGTAGCGCGTGCACTGTCTTGAAACTTTATAATCTATCGTGATATTTTGTGAAAATGTTTTTCCCTACTATGCTTCCGTTCCAGCTAAAGTTCCAAATATCACGACGAAATTCTCATATGTTGATGATGAGGTTGAAGCTCAATAAAGATCTTTGCGGACTCGACTACGGTTAGTTCCCAAGTCCAGCAGCACTGCTCTCACACCTAATGATGATAGGGCCAAAAGTGTTTCTCCACCACAGTGCAAGGCGATGGTAGAAGAAGTTGCAACATTGGAAATTTATGGAACCTAGCATTTAGTTCGTTTGCCTTGCCACAAAAAGGATTTGGGGTGTAAGTGGCTCTAATGTATCAAGCGTCTAATGGTTTGTTGAACGATACCAGGTGCGACTTGTTATTCTTGGAAACCGGCAAGTAGAATGATAGACCCCCGACCACCAACAACGATCCTCGAGTCCTTAAACAAATCTGTGGAATAATGTCCAAATGTTTTAATCCTTTTTGGAATGAATACATCACCCACAAACCATACAACCCGACCCTGGTCCTGTTGGACCTTCCCCCACCTTGATGGCCGAAAATACCACCCAAAACCACCTCCCCCCAAATATCCAAATCAAACCCAAGTCCCTTCCTTTTTTTAACCCTGGCCGAACCCACACACACCCCCACAACACCTCATCACACTTCCAACCACATGCTAAATCCACAAACCCTTTTCTTTTCCCTGAATGGCCGAGCCAAAACCCAACCCATTATTTCTCCAATGTGTACTAGCAATGGTTCCCTTGTGTTCCCCAACCAAGCTGAATAAACAACCATAACAGGCCAAGAACAATTCAACATATATTGGCTCATAATTCATCAAGAAAACCCAACTCATAAGAAGCCAAAAGGCCTGCCATCTCCCTCCTTCCTTGTTTCCCCACCTGGGCCGTGCATAACCCACCATAAAAGAATCCCCATTTCCAACCAAATAAGTGAGTCTCATTTTCCACCCCTTACTCCCCACACCAGGCCGAAACACCCTCCCCCACAACCTCACCCTTCTCCCTTGTTTTCATTCCATTAAAATAAGTGGACATTATTCCCCAAATAAGTGAATGTACTAGGAAGCTTCCCTCTCCCCCTGGTGTGCTTATATATATCTCGGCCATAGGCCATTGAAAAACACATTGTATTCTCATTTTCAACTTAGTAATACACTTGTTTGTGTGTGCTACTTTAAATTCCTAAATCTATATCTTAAGAGTGGTTCTCTTGAGTGTGAGTTTTAGGTTCTAGTTATTTAGATAAGTGTGTCATATCTTATTTAAATACTAGACTCAACCCCAAGTTAAGATAAGAGTGTGTAATATCTCTTAACCCCAACTTGGTAATATCTATCCCTGATTTTCTCCATCCCTTATCCCTCCATTTCCCACACTAAAATCTCCCTCCTTTTCTTTCATCTAAGCCTACAAGCACCCTATCATCCTTTCTCATAACTTCCCCACATAACCTAGCCATTTTCTTTCCATACTGAACCTGGGGGTAACCTTCATAATCGATTATTCTTCACTGATAATCGACTATTCAACACCCCTGAAACTCCCCTGGCAGAATCTGAAACCCCAAATAATCGATTATCAATTACTGATAATCGGCTATCATGCCCTTCGGAATCTTCTTGGTCTGAGCTACATATTCCATAATCGATTGTTGCTATCTTGACAATCGACTATTTTCCCTTCCTGAACTCCCAAACTTCCTTCCCAAGAATCTGAACCTCTCGTTAGTCGATTACCATAAATTGATAATCGATTATTCCTTTCTCCTGCAGCTTAAGAGGGTTTGTTCCTGAACCTAAAGCCTAATCCCGGAGCTCGGGTATAACATAGAAGGTATTGATTATAATGACACTTTTGGTTCAGTAGTCAAACTGACTACCATTCGTGTACTTTTGGCGATATCCGCAATTCAAAATTAGGAATTAAATCAAATATTCAATGAAAATACAGATACAAACAAAAATTGAAAAAAGTATAAAATAGTAGAGAGAACATCTTTTTGGGGACAAAGGAAGTATTCTACTCTATTTATATGCCACCACTAGAGAGCTATGATTCTTCACCATTGCAACTTGCAAGTGCCCAATGTGATCTACTCTTTCCATCCTAGTATTGACAGTATATTTGTCAAATTTAACTTTTTTCAAATCAAACAAGAAAAAAATTTGAGTTTCAATTAAACAAAAAATGTAATGTATATTAATATAAATTTTTTTATTAGATTTATCTACGTGTGGACTTTCACAATTTTATTTTATTGTACAAATGTATAACACAAATTGAGAATAATTTACGTTCAAAGTTTGTTTAATTTGATTCAAAAAAGTGAAATTAGAAAAATATACCAGGAGAGGTAGAATGATTCTTTGCAACTCCAAAGCCTTTTAAAAATCAAAAGTTACTTTTAAAACATAAATGCAGCATACAAGAACAATTCGATTCAACATTGATGCAATCATGCAAATTCCCACAACCCGAGAGCTAGAGGCACTGCTTAAAGAAGACAGATGATGTAATTTCTCTAATAGCGGCTTATAAAAAATTGATAAATAGAGGCAATGGGTAAAAATCATAAAATGTTGTTTGGCTAAGGAAGAAATTTATCATAAAATGTGGGTAGTGGGTATCCATGCTCATTATTTCTCCCTCCGGTCAAGCGAATCGTTTCAGCACTTTGTGGGGCAGATTTGTGGCAACCTTTTCCAACCTTTAAGTGAAACAACAAACAAGCACTGAAATGGATGGAAGTCATTGTTGGGAGGGCAGGTTTACCTGCACTCACCTATACCACCTAAATGAGGTAGAGTTACCCTCCAAAGACACCCTTTATAAATAGTGAGTATAACATGGGAGAATTCTGTAGAGGAAAAGGGTAAAACACTAATAAATGCATTCATGTTTCACAAGACACAAGAGACATCAAATTGAGCATCCAACTAAGGATAACACAGATTTGGAAGGATTTGAAAACCCAAAGATGGCACAAAATTTAAGAAACGTTTTAGTTGTGACCCTCAGCAGCAGCTTCAAAAGTTTCACCAGGCACAAGTTGGGGGACATCATCATCATCATCTTGTGCCACAGCAGCACCATCGGCTGAACCTGCAGCAGCACCAGATGCCTGGTTCTGGAACTGTTCAGCCAACTTCTTCAAGTGTTCCAAGTTATCAGGACCTATGAAAGATGAAATTTTTACAAAGCATTAAACCAGTACCTCACATACAGAACTCTCCAAGGACACTGAATATAATAAAAAAAGACCATACCCAATTGGTGAATGATTTGAGGAAGAATATCCTGCAACTCTGTAGAAAGCACAAATTATTGTTGTCAATTCAAAGAGTTAAGTGAAGTAAATATAGCCTTCAATAATTGCCAGATTTGAAGTAGGCATTCTTGAAAATTGTAAAGGAGGGCATTACAAATACTTTTGATTAAAACCGCATTACATGGAGCAATTATATTCACCACTCCCCAGCACTAGTAAGTGACTCGGAAATGAAATAAAAGGATAAATCAGCTTATACACAAATATAGCTTACTTTTGGTTTGAGGAGAACCACTGACAACCCAGGTATTTGCAGCAATTGAGGCTTGAACTGGATACACAAAAACATGTAAGAGTAGTAGTTGGTGAACAAAAGGAGAATTGTTACTGAAACCCAGTGTTCATTTACAGCATTGTTAGTACCTTTGGGATTAAGGAACTGGATTACTGCATCCTCCTTGAAAATGTTTAACTCCTCAATTGCAGGAATGGCATTCACACCTATTCTCTTCAGTGTGCTCTGAAGCCGTTTGTCATCATTTGTATTTGCCTTGTGAACTGCCTTCTTCTTTCTGAGAGTACATATAAGCATAACGAGAAAAAAATTAACAGTAGCATAAACTTGACCTTACAGAAAAATCAAAATATAACTGTTTTCTCTAAGATGCACCTTCATTTTTTGTAAGAGTGTATATCAAAGATAGAACCATGAATACCATCAAAACAAGAAAAGACATTAGAACAAGGCAAGAATTGACTCTTTCCCTCACTAATGGGAGTGCAAAAGCAAATTAAAACATAGGGTAAAATAAAATTAATCTTTAAAATCGTTGAATTAAACTAAATAAAGTATACAAATATCTTTTTTATCTCACAGCTAATGGGAGCTCATAAAACAGTCAAAATGTCACTACATAACTTTTATAACTGATACAGAGTACATATCACTAATCACTAAACTAAAATATTCTTTAGTTACTTGAGCAAAATTAAAAAGGAAATTGTATAGACCACCTTAAGAACACAAGGAAACAATAATAATTTTATAAAAAATAAACGAACCAACCTCCTCATGGTTCCCTTTCCACCTGTCCTGACTGAACCAGCCATTTTTTGAAGCTTTTCTACATTCATCTGTACCAAATACACAGGTAGAATTCTTTTCAAAAAAAAAAATACACAGGTAGAATTACAAAAAGACTTTTCATAAATCATAACCAACAGAAAGCCCGTGAATATGTTAAAATGTATTTGTAAACAGCCAAATTTCAGGTGTGTCTTGGGAAGATAAAAAGTCTTGATTCGTTGCATAGAAGTAGAGAAATGATAAGTTTCCATCAGTTACAGATATCTGAGAGAGCGAAATCATGGAAAGTATAAAGCAGAAAACTGTGGGAAACCTTGAATCTCTTGGATCTAAGTTGGGTAAGAACCCTAGCCGCAGAGAGCAGAACGGAGGGAGGAGTAAAAAGTAAAGTGAAGTGGGAAGTTGGGAAGGGTTTTGTGCCGGGCGAATTCTGCCCGATAATATCACTTGGACCCCATTTGTTTTTAACAGCTAGTATTTGCGCCCCTCGAGTTTTTGTTATTGAAATTCCCTATGTCCCTTAACAATGTTCCGAATTTGCAGAATATAGAAATTAGAAAAATGAAATTAAAAAAATTAATATTCCATCCATCCTAAAAAAAGTTGAGAGTTCAATTTGATACAAAGTTTATAGAAAATGAAAATGTGTAATTGAAAATGATGCATATGAGAGAAAATATTGTGAAACACTCAAAAATTTTTCAAAAAATAGAAATACGATACTTTTTTAAGACGTTCCAAAAAGGAAATAACAAATCTTTTTCAGATGGATGGAATAATAGATAGGAGTGAGCAAGTATCAAAAGATACCTAAAATTCCCAAAAAACCAAGAAAACCAAACCAAAAATGCCACTAAAATATCGAACCGTACCGAACTGAATATTCGGTTCGATATTTGAAAACGGTACGAGGTAACTTCTCATACCGAAAATCCCGAACCGAATATATATACTAATATATTATAAATATAATAATATTTTTATATTTTTTCATTGAATATTAAGTTTATTTTTAAAATTTGGCTCAGATTTTATAATGTGTACATTGTAATTTTATTTAAGTTTTAATTGTTTGTAGAAGAATTTAAATAAGCATTTTTTTCATTTAATTTTTCATTTTTTGTATTTAATTTTTCATTTTTTGTTTTAAGCAATTTTTTCATTTAATTTTTCATTTTTTTTATGTTTCTTGTTTAAATAAACTTTCGATTTATAAAAAATACATATTTTTGTGACATTTTAAAAATTTTTTGCATTTAAATTTTAATATATATACATATATATTTATATGTGTGTGTACACACACACACGGTAATATGATTACCGAATTAATAAATAACTATTTAATATTTATTTTGTCTTAATTATATGATAATTAAAATTGACAAAATAAATTGTTATATTTTATTTACATGGGCTGAAAATAAAGAGTTGGAAGGAGGAAGGAGTTTGTTTTGATACACAACTCTACTTCCACAAGTTTAGGAGATTGGATTTCCTTTAAAACTTGAGTTCCTCACGCCACTTTGCCAATCTAATCACCTCCTCGCAGAAAAGTTTCAAAGAAGAAGAAAGAAAATATTCTTCATCATTCCAAATATATTTCTATATTCAAGTAATATTCTAGGAAGAATTTAC